>CM042431.1:18769589-19369589 GCA_023631565.1 Gymnocephalus cernua
AACATGACCAAGTCAATTATAAGGACCAAACAGGCAGAAAATCAATCAACTCACAGAGGCCCTCGAACTGCCTCCATGACGTCACTCACAACATACATAAATTTCTGTTTTCTTACAGTGATGTCCATAAACTGGCTGGCACAGCAGCTGGTATGTACCACATTTTCTGAGGAAGCCTAAAAGCTAAGAAAACCACTGCCCGAAATATGAAACTTCATACTGTCCCTTCCTCCAAAATAAAAAAACAACCTTTGATGCCAATGAAATTAAAAGAACAAAATGATTATTGTAAAAGTAAACAATAATAAATAAATGACAAATCTGAATAATTTGTAGCACAAAAAAAGATTATATAGAGCACAAACAGAGTGATAGAGCACAAATAAAGCCAATGTGTACAATTTTCATGCACATTCCAGTCGTTCCATGTCGACACTGATCATGTTCCAAGTTTAAAATGTAAATGCTGTTTTCATTTACATTCATAAGTACAGCAGAAGACACTCAGGCATGTTTGCTCTTTTACAGAACAAAAATGTTGTAATCCTAAAATGTTTACTGGCTCACTATAGAGCTTCAAAACAGTGGCCTCCTAACAGCACAACTTTTGAAAGCGTTGACTATGAAAATGGTGACAGTTAGCAGCAAAGGTCTTTGTTGAAAGACAGTCATTTGATAATATGATAATATGCTGGAGAGGGAAGTTTCCTAGCACATACAAGGAAGCATACACACAGGCCTATTTCAGACAACATTCCAGTGATTGAATGATGCTCGATCCTCCTGCATACTCTTTGAAAGCACAGACACAGTTATTACTGACAGAAACAGGAACATAAAAAAAGAAAGAAAAAGAAACACAGGAAGAAGTAGTGCAGCGCTCAGCTGTCAGAAGGATTCTCAGCTTGCACAAACAGAGACAGATCATTGATAGCACACTCTTTCGGGAGGCTTACCAGCTTCTTGTTTAGGCAGACCTAAAAGGGTAAACAACAATATATTTTAACCACCAGAGCTCAAGACTGTTTCTACAAACCCTAGATGCTGCAGCTGTGTCCATATTGGTGCAAATAGTTTTTTTTTTTTTTTAGGAAACTCAGAACAGATCAATGGACACTTCACATGCATTATGTCAGAATGTTGCCAACTATCAGGTAATAAGAATAGAACCAAATGGTTTAAAAAAACAAACAACTGCAAACAGAAACAAAGCTGGACTACTGGCTGTTAATCGTTTTTGTTAACGTGTTGAGTGAGAGGTGAGACTTCTGTGATGTGGCTGTGGATTTGATTTCTTTATCGGTATTGTGTCCTTCTCTCCTGTCTTGTTTCTTTTCATGTGTGCTTAATGACAACCTTGCCTTGAAGATGTTCACTTCAAACAAATGCCAACAACAAATGCCAATTAAAGTAACTTTAGGAAGCTTAACAACACACCTAGCACAGCACTCTGTCCTTTAGACGTCTTTTACTTTGCTTTTATTTAGCTTGGCAAACAGAAGCGTGCTTTGATACACTGTAGTACACACTGCACAGACTGACGCACACCATACACACAAAAACAAGTACACACACACACACACACACACACGCTCACACACACACACACACACACACACACACACACACACACACACACACACACACACACACACACACGCTCACACACACACACACACACACACACACACACGCTCACACACACGCACACACACACACACACACGCTGCACACACATTCATATTGTTTTTGCCAAATGCACACATAAAAAGACACACTCTTAAACCTCGAAGGTCACTACATTTGTAACTGTAATCCCTAATGGGCCCTTTGAGCCTGATATTTTGAGCTTCAGGAAAAAGAAATTCTCTCCAGTTAGGAGACAATGCAGACCATAGTGTCGTCGATGGGGATTGAGTGTTGGACCACTATTATGTTCAAACTCACGGTTTTAGAAGCATGGATAAAATAAAAATGATGATTATTGTTTTGCACCACCATCTTAAAAGCATGATATTTTGAAGTGCCTCCTTGCACTTTGTGTATATATTGTAGGTAACAGATGTTTTTTTTTTGTTCCTTTTGTTTTCTTTTGGGGGGCATTGAAATGGTATATAGAAATATAGTTTCATTGCTGTGACATTTTTAATGTAATCCTTTAGAAAAAAAATTATATCATCTATGTCCTGAGTAAAATTAGATTAGACACAATGTATAGAGAGGAAAATGTGTAATAAATTGCTTGGTTTTTTTTTAATTCTCTAATAGCTGTTAACTAGTTGTTTTACTTACCTGTCGCACACCAATATATAAATATCTTTTTTTTTATCTAATGTAAGCATTTTGAATGTTTGTTCCATGAAGATATAAGCAGTGTGCATTCATTTTCATTGTACATAAATAAATATATAATTGTTCTGTTCAGTGGTGATGCAGAATTTCCGGAAATTACAGTGATCCTGAAGCAAAGACGCTGGTTGCATGACGAAGAGAAATAAAGAGAGTGAGACAGAGAGAGAGAGAGAAAGAGAGCGAGGGAAGTTTTTGGTTTGAAAAAAGGGGGCCAACATGAGATATATTGGTGGTGGAAAATGACTATGTTAAAATTGCTGTAAAGAGAGACAAAGCAAAAGGTCACACTTGTCCTATATGTAGGATAGAGTGAGGAATCAAACACAGCCTAAAGCAACATTCCTCAGGTGACTCATCTGAAGCATTTTTTCTTTTCAATGAAGAAAACTGGCTTTAGTCTTAGGCATCATTGTTTACCTGGTGCAAGTGCATTTAAAGCTGCAAGACATGGAATTCTGGATCTTTGCGATTCTGCGTTACCCTGTCTACATGTCACATATTCACACATTTGACCTCTGACGTGCCATCAACTTAATGGAGGTTTATAGAAATCCCACTTGGTAAACTGCCTTTACTCCACTTGCCTTTTTTTGCTTACTACACAGAAACTATATACACACACTGGAACTTGCTAAGCTAAATGGTATTGATGAAATGGATATTTGATTGACACAGTATTTTAAATTAAAGAGCCAGTACATCTTCAATCTTGTCCTTTTCTACTGCAATGTGTCTTTTTGAAGAAATTCCTAAACAGAGCTGATGACCTGTCTCACTCCTGCCTACAACGTGCTTTCCTGATCTTACTTTTCTAGGCCTTCCCTCTTTGTAAAGCTGTTGTAATTTTGTTGTAAAGGCAGAGCGTATGTGTGGGGGGAGATACACTATTGAGAAAAAAAGAAGAAAAAAATACATAAATTCTTTCCTCCGTCTATGGTATACATAAAAAGCTGTTTCTACATATCAATAAGTGTTGTACCTTTGGTGTACATATACAAATATAACTAATAAATGTTGATTCATAACTAAATATTGGCTTTTTGACTGTGTGAATTTTTACATCTTGTCACAAGACTGTCTCTCACACACACAAACACAAACAAACACACACACACACACACACACACACACACACACACACACACACACACACACACACACACACACACACACACACACACACACACACACACACACAAATACATTTTTCATGTCTGTTTAATTCATTCAGTTGGTGCAATTATGACTCCCAGACAGTCAGGACAATCTCGTAACATTTTACACAGAGGAATATTAATAGAAACATTATCAAAGCGTCGTTTTGACGAGAGTTAAGTATAAAAATAGAAATGTGTGCATTGTCGAGGTGGTGGTCCAGTTGAACTTAAACAAGAGTTAGTATGACACTGTACCGTTAACCAGAAGGACATTTGTTATTAATTGGATATCCAATAGACAATTTGACAATACAAATATGTAAATGAGAGTGAAAAACATGCACTTGTCAAGCATAATTTGAGCTTAAAATAGTTTTACTAACAAGTCGTACGTTGTATCAAATTAGACAAAAACTAATATGTTCTTTATTAGACAGTAAACAAACATAGTTATAACCTAATTATAGACCATACACCTAAATTAGAAACTGCAGCATTAGACCAAAAATAAACTATACTTAGACACTATTATGCCAAATTACACTGTAATTAGAAACCAAATAGCTACCACTTAATGCTACTAACCTGGGCTTATGACAACACAGGCTGTAATTAAACAAATATATCACATTTCCCTTCTAGCCTGTACGCTCCATTCCCATAGTCACACCAGACCATTTGCAGTAATGCTGTGTCTCTATCCAACCCCAGTAACATTACGATACGTGTACGTTATGTTGCATGAACTATATACTATCCAACGAGAGCGGATGTGTCTCACTGGGCTCAGCTAAAATGCAATCAAAATTATAATTATTGACGTCTGAAGCCAAAGCAGAAAGTCAAAGAGACTAAGCTAAAGTGCAGCTAATAGCAGAGGGGAGCTGCAGATTCCTTGATAATTCTCTATTCATCGTCATGTGATCGTCTATTCACCTCTGACATTGCACACAATCTTTTTTGTACATTTAAGAAATATTGATTATAGAACTTAAACAGAGTTGCCCATTGAGCAGTATACCAACATAGTGTGGGGATACTCACAAGTCCCCGGCTGAGCGCTGCAACGTTGGAGTTTACCCCGGTGGACGAGAGGGTCGCCTCCCTACGCCTGCGGGTTGTTGGGGGGAAAACTCTGACTGTTGTTTGTGCATATGCACCAAACAAGAGTTCAGAGTATTCGGCCTTCTTGGAGACCTTGAATGGAGTCCTGTATGGGGCTCCGGAGGGGGACTCCATAGTTCTGCTGGGGGACTTCAACGCACATGTGGGCAATGACGGAGACACATGGAGAGGCGTGATTGGGAGGAACGGCCTCCCTGATCTAAACCAGAGTGGTTGTCTGTTATTGGATTTCTGTGCTAGTCATGGATTGTCTATAACAAACACCATGTTCGAACATAGGGATGCTCATAAGTGTACTTGGTACCAGAGCACCCTAGGCCGAAAGTCAATGATCGATTTTATAATCGTTTCATCTGATTTGAGGCCGTATGTTTTGGACACTCGGGTGAAGAGAGGGGCGGAGCTGTCAACTGATCACCATCTGGTGGTGAGTTGGGTCAGGGGGTGGGGGAAGACTCTGGACAGACCTGGTAAGCCCAAACGGGTGGTGCGGGTAAATTGGGAACGTCTGGAGGAAGCTCCTGTCCGACAGACCCTCAACTCACACCTCCGGCGGAGCTTTTCGTGCATCCCTGTGGAGGCTGGGGGCATTGAACCTGAGTGGACATTGTTCAAAGTTTCCATTGCTGAAGCTGCGGCAGGGAGCTGTGGTCTTAGGGTCTTAGGTGCCTCAAGGGGCGGTAACCCTCGAACACCGTGGTGGACACCGGTGGTCAGGGAAGCTGTCCGACTGAAGAAGGAGTCCTTCCGGGATATGTTATCCCAGAGGACTCCGGAGGCAGTTGCAAGGTACCGAATGGCCCGAAGGACTGCAGCCTCTGCCGTGAAAGAGGCAAAGCAGCGGGTGTGGGAGAAGTTCGGAGAAGACATGGAGAAGGACTTTCGGTCGGCACCAAGGCGCTTCTGGAAAACCGTCCGCCACCTCAGAAGGGGGAAGCGGGGAACCATCCAAGCTGTGTACAGTAAGGATGGGACGTTGTTGAGCTCAACTGAGGAGGTAATAGGGCGGTGGAAGGAGCACTTTGAGGAACTCCTAAATCCAGCTGATGCGCCCTCTTTGTTAGAGGCAGAGCTGGAGGATGACGGGGGATTGTCGTCAATTTCCCTGGTGGAGGTCACTGAGGTAGTCAAACAACTCCACAGTGGCAAAGCCCCAGGGATTGATGAGATCCGTCCAGAAATGCTGAAAGCTCTGGGTGTGGAGGGGCTGTCTTGGTTGACACGCCTACTCAACATTGCGTGGAAGTCTGGGACAGTGCCAAAGGAGTGGCAGACCGGGGTGGTGGTTCCCCTCTTCAAAAAGGGGGACCAGAGGGTGTGTACCAATTACAGGGGTATCACACTTCTCAGCCTCCCTGGTAAAGTCTACTCCAAGGTGCTGGAAAGGAGGGTTCGGCCGATAGTCGAACCTCAGGTTGAAGAGGAACAATGCGGATTCCGTCCTGGTCGTGGAACAACGGATCAGCTCTTTACTCTAGCAAGGATCCTGGAGGGAGCCTGGGAGTATGCCCATCCAGTCTACATGTGTTTTGTGGATCTGGAGAAGGCATATGACCGGGTCCCCCGGGAGACTTTGTGGGAGGTGCTGTGGGAGTATGGGGTGAGGGGGTCCCTTCTCAGGGCCATCCAATCTCTGTATGACCAAAGCGAGAGTTGTGTCCGGGTTCTCGGCAGTAAGTCGGACACGTTCCAGGTGAGGGTTGGCCTCCGCCAGGGCTGCGCTTTGTCACCAATCCTGTTCGTAGTATTTATGGACAGGATATCGAGGCGTAGTCGTGGGAGGGAGGGGTTGCAGTTCGGTGGGCTCGGGATCTCATCGCTGCTCTTTGCAGATGATGTGGTCCTGATGGCATCATCGGCCTGTGACCTTCAGCACTCACTGGATCGGTTTGCAGCCGAGTGTGAAGCGGCTGGGATGAGGATCAGCACCTCTAAATCTGAGGCCATGGTTCTCAGCAGGAAACCGATGGAGTGCCTTCTCCAGGTAGGGAATGAGTCCTTACCCCAAGTGAAGGAGTTTAAGTACCTTGGGGTCTTGTTCGCGAGTGAGGGGACAATGGAGCGGGAGATTGGTCGGAGAATCGGCGCAGCGTGGGCGGTATTACATTCAGTTTATCGCACCGTTGTGACGAAAAGAGAGCTGAGCCGGAAGGCAAAGCTCTCGATCTACCGGTCAGTTTTCGTTCCTACCCTCACCTATGGTCATGAAGGTTGGGTCATGACCGAAAGAACGAGATCCAGGGTACAAGCGGCCGAAATGGGTTTCCTCAGGAGGGTGGCTGGCGTCTCCCTTAGAGATAGGGTGAGAAGCTCAGTCATCCGTGAGGAGCTCGGAGTAGAGCCGCTGCTCCTTCACGTCGAAAGGAGCCAGTTGAGGTGGTTCGGGCATCTGGTAAGGATGCCCCCTGGGCGCCTCCCTAGGGAGGTGTTCCAGGCACGTCCAGCTGGGAGGAGGCCTCGGGGAAGACCCAGGACTAGGTGGAGGGATTACATCTCCAACCTGGCCTGGGAACGCCTCGGGATCCCCCAGTCAGAGCTGGTTAATGTGGCTCGGGAAAGGGAAGTTTGGGGTCCCCTGCTGGAGCTGCTCCCCCCGCGACCCGACCACGGATAAGCGGACGACGATGGATGGATGGACCAACATAATGCCCAGATCAAAGTACAATTCAATGAGCTGATCCACACTGGGGCATTGCACTGGACAGCTGAGTGGAAATAGTCCCTTGGCTCAGGAGGAATGAAAAGTAATGTAAGTATGTAAGTAAACTTAACGCAAGGGAACGCAAACATATTGCGAGGGAACACAAAACATATTGCGAGGTAACGCAAAAGTAGTCACCGTGAGCCTCTGGGGGCTCCGTAGATGAAAATATTGGCCTCATCGGGGCAGAAAAAACTAAACTAAATAATGGTATTTTTGATATACAATCATGTCTTTTGTAGTCATGGTCTCCACTGCCTGCATCATATAAAGAAAAAGGCTAATGCAAAAAAAGAAAATAGATATTACAACGAATGCATGTTCTTCCCAAGATTGCAATCATTGACTACATATTAATCATTTGTGATGGCAGCATTACGTGTGAGCAGCTGCTTTAGAACAGTTATGATGGAGCGCAGTGTTTACTAAATGCATGTTAAATAAGCAGTTATTGTGCTATTTTCAATGCTTGTCAATGAAGACAGCTTGACTATACATGCAGTTTAACACTGTATGGAAAGATGCCATCTAAATATTTCAAAATGGCCGTCTTTATCTCAAGTCTTTGTTTCCTGTGTTAACGTGTTCTCACATCACCACCCCGGTGCCATGGAAACCTCACTTCCTCTTATGTGGGGGCAATGTAACCACTCACATCCCACTGTCATGCCATTCACTTGCTCCTTTTTGTCTTCACACATACAAAATGATCAGTGAATGAGCACACCACATTCCTGCACATCTCTTTCTACACACATTTATTTTCATTCATTGCTTTACAAATCTTTTCAGCGACATCTTTTGTAAATGTGTCATAAAACCTGCCTATACTAGTACATTTGCTACTTCTCCTCAAAATGAATCTCAAGAGAAAAAAACGGAACAAGTCAGATAAAAAAAAAAACAGTTCGCAATCGCTGTACTTATTTTTAGCTGATACAGAAAAACAGGAAGAATTAGCTGTCACAAAGGAATTAATATTGGTATGACACAATGTATGATATGATACATTTCACCAATGATAAGGTCAGTAGAAAAACTGCAGCATTTTGTTTACATGTGTGAAATGTACAGGGAATGGCACAGTGAGGCCTTGGCAGGCACACAAGCTTCATTCATCACAACCCTCCCCCTCAGGAGCACATAGACGACGTTGTCACAGCCCCTTTCTTATGAAGAGACCTTTACATTGCATGTGTTTACAGCACATGGGCCCCCCATTATCATATGTGCTAGTATGTATGTGTAGTTTAGCATCTAAAGCTAGGCCGCTGCCAATCACTTAAGCTTAAATCTTGCTTTCAGAAAATGATGAATTTATCCAATTTTTTTCTTTTGCTCTTTCTTTTTTCCTTAATCAATGTACACACTGTGTATATAGTATGTATACATCATCTTTATCATTCTACTTATCCTCAGGATAACACCAGGAACTTCATAGCATCATATTCCCAACCCAATATAAAGGTATACCATATTAACTAAACTGACATAAATGAGCAGTTGATGCACAGTTGCTATACATCAAGTTGATTCATACAACATCCACTCCACTTTTAACGATTGCAAAATCCATTCACTGAATTGTTTACCTCTGTTTTCTAATTAAATAACTCTCAAAACATGACGCATTCCTTTATTTAAAAGGGATACAAAGCCCCTTTCTACCAAACGACATAAAGCAGTAGCAGCTATTGCTAAGGCATTTCCAAACATATACTTTATATACAGAAACCAAGAAAAAGGGGACCCAAACTGCATAAATTAAGGTAGCGACATCCCCAGTTGTCTTGAAAATGGAAAAACCAAACTCCAGTCCACAGGCAATGTCTGAAATATACACAAGGTTACACCAATAAGCAATAAAAACAAAGACATGAAACACATGGAAAACATCAAAGGTCATTTTGCTCCAAATTATTATTATTTTTTCTATCTGTAGTATCTCCAATAAAATAACCCAGTTCTCATCATTGATTTATTATTTCCTATTTCGGCTGAAAGGCCCTTTAATATAGGATCCACCAATTCTATAAAAAAGAGAATCATTTGTCATCAATATGTTCTTCACTTCACCGCCCCCTCCCTTTAAAAACCCATGTCTATCCAGCCCCATATCTTCACCAAAGCATATAACTCACAAACACAAATACACAAAACACATTCACACACCCTGCTATGCACCAATGCATAATACACTGCCATGCATGACACTCTTTGACTACCATTCAGTCCTAGCTAACCTGGTATACCGCATGCGCATGTTGGTTTGAAAGACCTGGTCCCCACTGAGAGGCAACAGTTTCACACCCAATACAATACTTTGTACCTCAGTTAGACAATCTTTCTAAATAACATACACTACACCCTTACTCACTGTCCATCCAGTGCTGGCCACCGAAGCAGTTTTTATCCCCAATGTATGGAGCCCCAACCCCCCCATCCGTCCAATCTCCCAAATCTCTTCACTTTATCCCTCCCTATCCTCACCTACTCTTTCCTGTCTGCCTCTACACTCTCCTCTCTCACGCCAGCTGTTCTTTATCTGGCGACTCCTCAAGCGTGATGACGGTGAACTCCTCTGTGTTGCCGTTCTCCTGGATCTTCTCCTTGTTCATGAGGGTCACCATTTCCTGCTCTCTCTCCTGGGCGTGGGAGCTGGATGCTGATGCGGAAGCCCCGTTCCCTTCGCCGCTGTCTTTGGATGTGATCATCAGGGTCTGCTTTTTGCCGCACCAGCTGCAAGAGCACATTCAGACATTTATTTATTATTGATTTCTTTTGTTGCCATCCCCCAATCTGCAGCAAAATAAGTGAAAATGGGAACACTGACTAGTGACTACTGTGCAGAGTAAGACAGAGGGGGGGGGGGGGGGGGGGTAATGTTTAATGTATGTCTAAAACATGTGACATGACAGCTCTATTACTGTAAGATTTAGAAAAAAACAGCAATCAAAGTCACACCTCTTTCTTTTGGCAACAGCTGCGCACACGAGAAGAATAGCAGCAACTGCCACAATCACTCCAATGATTACAAGCCAGTCTAGAGGGAGAAAAAACAAGCCATGAGTCGAAGTCTTAAAGCTGAGTCAGAAAGAGTGGACTCCAACACTATATATACTATACCCAACTTATTTGACTGTAATCAGTATGGACTGCAGGGTCGTGAGGTGTGAAGTAAAGTGGCTGCTTACCTGATGAGCTGCTGCTCTTCTGTTCATCAGGCTCAGAACCACCCGAACGACCCTTGCCATAAGGATGTTGTTGTTGTGAAGCTGCATGTCAGTAAAACAACAGGTAAACATCTAAACCATCTGAGATACGGGTCATTCACTGACATACTGTATATAACTCAGCAGCACCCACAAACATAAGTTTATTTAAAGCACTAAAAACTAGATAAATAGATGAAATATAAAACAAGATGAAATATTCAAATGTATTTGTGGCTGTATAACAGGGGATGTCTTTCACTTTAAATTGCCTTAAATTGAATATGCATTTTTTATACTCTTTGTGAGGCTGCATGTTTTGTGGCACCAGATACTGCAAGCTACATACTAATTTGTTTTCCCCTTTGCATGATCTGTATACATCTGTTGTTTCAAGTCCCATTTTTGAGAAAATCCAACTAATTTGATTAACAGATTTGACTTGAAATTGAAATGTATATATGTTTCAGTGCCTTCAATACACACTTTTGTGCACGTGGTGTGTTTGTTGAATAGGCTGAGGCTGATTGTAATCCCTCTCAGGGAAATAGACATAATACATCCGCTCCACAGCTCAACCTAACACAAGGGGGCGGCATGAGTTCTTAAAGTTACTTCAGTCCTCCCAAAACCTGTTGCATCTGATGTCAGTATGTGCTGATCTGTGAGAATGCATTTTAATTATGAATAAACTCAAGTATCTGCCTATTCTATGATTAAGTGCCCTTACAGAGGGCAGACGAAATAACAGGAACATTGCAGTATCACACAATCCAAAAATGACTATGGAGTTGAATCAGCACTCATTCTCTCTGATACTGTCTCCACAAAAACTGAACATTATTACTGTAGCACCATAGAGGTGCCTTTTATTGCATCGCTATTGAACAGGAATGCATTGCATTGTCAGGTGTTGTTATTTCACCCATATCCTGAATACCATAGTGAACACACGTTGTTGATTTGTAGCAGTTATGTGTTTGCTTGATTATTGCTTGTGTTTTCCTTACACTCGGTCGTGGCATCATCTCTGACAGGCCCTTTCTCATTTTTGGTGGGAGGTGGTGTTTCATCTGGCTCTCCAACAGTGGCTGTTGGAGATGCTTCATCCTCAGTTGGCATCATCCCAGATCCGGTGGGCTGGTCGAACTCTCCATTGTTGCCATTCTCACTCCCTTCAAAGGGGTTTTCTTCACCAGCAGGTAAGTCCGTGGAAGCCTCTGGAGTGGTGGCTGACCACTCGACGGTAATTTCCATCACACTCTCATAATCACCCTCACTACCAAAATCATCCTCTTGTCGTGTTTTCGGAGTGGTCTCTTCTTGGCCCTCTGCTGGTGTTGGTGCCTGAGGCTGTGGTGAAGATTCTTCTGATTGGAGAATAGAGAGGGTCATACAAGGTTACAGTCACACATAACTATTGATATGTTTTGTAAGAACAATATTTCTTAGCAACATGGTGGTATCTATCGTGATATCATTTTACAGCGTTCTGAAGCCTCGTTATATTTACTTCTGGGATTTAAACTTGTTTTAATTTGCATATTTCAATTAATCCTATCATCTTGTCAACATTAATGTAGTCTATAACAACGACATTCCACTTCCGGGATTGCTCCGTTGCCAATGGAAATTCAGCCTGATTTCACTCTTTTTCGGCCGGATGTCCGGATGTCCTGCTTTCTTTGTGTTGAAATTGTAAACTCCGGTGGATTTATGAGGACTATGGTTAACTGCTCCTCAGATCTCTGCAGGGTAAACCCAGACAGCTAGCTAGACTATCTGTCCAATCTGAGTTTTCTGTTGCACTACTGAAACGTGCACATGTTCCACCAAAATAAGTTCCTTTCCAAAGCTATTTTGCAGCAACACCTTGATTGTGATTGGTTTAAAGAAAACCAGAGCACGTTTTCCTCCCATCCTGGTATGCTGTATGGACTAGCCAGACCCTCCTCCAGTCTGGCAATGCGAGACTGACATTAATGTATAATGCATTATAATACAAAACACATGCATATGAACATAAACATGCATGTTGAGTTTTTCACTGTCTTATGCTCAGACATCCCCCATACAGTATTGCAGCATAATGGCCTCATTGGCACTCAGGGTGGTCATAAAAAGTAACCTCACCCATCTGTCTGTTGTCTAGCCAGAGACGATTTGGGTTAGCTCTATGTCCCGCCTCAGGTAGCATGGCTAGGAGCTGAGAGGATGTTGGTGTCGACTATAGAGATGAGATCATTTAGTAACTAGACCAAGGTGTTGTCTAAGAGGTTTCTTTTTGGTTTCTTTGCTTACAGTTTTTCATATGCAGAGGGTTTGTGCATTCTGCACTAGGAGATTGAATTTCTAGGTTTGTTTCTGGTCAATTCTATGACAGATTAATATAAATGCAGTTTCAGAACTTCCCCCACTTCCCCAAGAACCAGGACTAGGTGGAGGGATTATATCTCCAACCTGGCCTGGGAACGCCTCGGGATCCCCCAGTCGGAGCTGGTTAATGTGGCTCGGGAAAGGGAAGTTTGGGGTCCCCTGCTGGAGCTGCTCCCCCCCCCCCCCCCCCCCCCCACCGCGACACGACACCGGATAAGCGGACGAAGATGGATGGATGGTTTCAGAACTTGGAAATTCTGTATGCTTCGACATGTGGACATTCTATACAATGTTTAAGTTGGTCTAATGATAGAAACAGATTAAACTGCTTTTAATTGATCATTTTGAGCTTTGGTTTGACTTTACTGTATATTAGTGCTTAAACCTTTGATAGCCTATATGGTGGTAAACGGGCACTAAAAGTATAACAATAAGGTGAGGGTGAATTGGTATATTGTACTAACCTGGTTCATCTGAGGATAAGGGTCCTTTTGTGGTTGAAAAGGCATCCTTACAGTCCTTCTCAGGCCCAGCTGGCACATGGGGGAACAGGAAGTCAACGTTACCAATATGGAGAGGCAAATAACAGTTCTATGTGATGCAGACTGTAAATTCACATGACAGTGTCAGCTTTGGACTGCACTGATAAATAGGAACTGACTATTTCCTGTGATATAGTCACCTTTTTCATCATAGCAGTAGACATCAGAGAAATCTTCAGCATTTACATTCGAATTAATAATAAAGCCAGTCATGTTCTTTGCACAGTTTTCATGGTGCGTGTGTCTGAGGATGGCAACGCTCTCATTACTGGTCCAGCCGTACCTGAATGGACACAACAGTATTATTATTAGAAGACATATTTTGATACAATTTGTAGCAAATTGGGACATTTGTTGATACTGCATGCTATTTGTCTCCAAGTAGCCAGATCTAAACACATTACATCATGTTAAAAACCAAAATAATTCACATTGCTCAGAGAAGTAGAGCAGACGGAGAATTCAAGGAACATTTCAGTTGGTTTCCTTTATTGGAAGTCTACCACATGACAAACATGGGCTATTGTGTTGTAAAACTGAAAGACCTTCTTCCTTTTTTCCTTGATGAAATGCACCCAATGTGGACATTATCACTCCATTCAATGTGGTGTTATCAGTGGTTTTGAATTGGGTGAATAAAGAAGACCAAGTACATTTTAAAGTTCAGTTAAAGTTCAATTGATGCCTGACTATGAAAAAAGTATTTTCTGTGACATTTTAGAAGTAAAGAAGATCCAGAAGGTGAAATGGTGAAAGATGTGAGTCAGGGCTCAACTCAGGGCTTCTGAGAACATCTTGAGAATTTGGGGGTCTATAAATGTTTCATCATAAATGTTCTGTATTTCTGAACAGAATATTACATTTTTTTTAAAGTCTTCAGGAAATTAAAAGTCTTGTTCACCAAAATGAATAAAAGGAATTATTAAACAAAAGTTTGTGCGTTCACCTGCATGTTTCCATGTTTTTATCATAGGCCTCATTGACTTCTTCTGGACTCGCCAAGATGCTCTGCAGCTGCTCACACACCTTCTGAGCCATGGCAAAGTTCAGGGAGTGACGGCCTGCTCCCTCAGCATGAAATACCCTGGCATAGCTGCAGCTGCGATAATTCACTGTTGGGACAGAGAAGGAAAAATAATACAGGTTCAGTGTCTTACAGGATTCATCACCATTTTACCATTTCACAGTATATGGGGGTGGAAGTAGCCTGCAGGTTACTGCGTCTGTCATTGATTATGTTCTTTTTTTTCACTGTAGCACTTGAAATGTTAAGTCTAAATCATTTCTAGCCAGTAACAGGGTAAAATACATGTAAAATCAATATGTTATTTCATTTTGTTTATGTCTACAAAACTCATACACTGTAGCTTAAATCATATTTAAAACAAGCTGATAGCATACGCATAGGCTAGAGAATACAGGAAGAATCCAGATGCTGTGGGTTACATAATGGGAATTTATTTTGTATTCTTAAATTTAAGTATGATTTCCTGACAGAGAAAACCCAGCTATGCACTCAATTCAACTACCATATCTTCCATTCAGAAGTTGCAGTTATTGATTTCTAAGAGACACTCTGATGGTGCACATGAATGCTTCAAATGTAGGCTAAAAAGAACCTTGATTTATACATGTGCGTTGTCTTTTTGCATCATGTCGAGTCATGAGACGAATGGTATGTTCAGATGAGTTCTCTGCAAGCATCATGAGACAGGCAGCGTTTAGCCCCCAGGTCTCGCTTTGTTCTAAATAAAGTGTGCAAACAAGTCTTTACATAACACTTAGATGCAGGGAAGGATAGACAAAAGTATACAAACACACATACACTGCATGCTTTAGATGTCTGGCAAAGAAATACTCAATCCTGCCATCACATGTAAAAGCTTCACTACACTAACTGACCTCTTTCTCAGAAGGTTTAGCCCAAACAAAATGCCACCAAACGCGTGCAGCGTGTCTCTCATGTGTTGTTCAGTCTATTTGCCTTGGTTTGCTTGACTAAAGGAGAAACCTCAGGCAAATGACTTTCCCTGTTGAAATGAAAATAAAAATGCAAACTAGGCCTAGCAAATGAGCAAATGAAAAGGCAGCATGTGTATGTGTACACGTGTAGAGCACTTCCAAATGTTCATTAAAAAATATATATATATAATGGTTGGAATGGCCAATAAATAGGTTTCAACACCTGGGGATGTTACTGGTATGAACAGGGGATCATTTGCATGTAAAAATAAAAGAGAGAAACACCACCTGGGAATAGTCTTGCGATATGGGACACACATCCCCAATATTTACCCGTGCCTTTGTCTTCATGTAGTGATCTTTGCATAGTCTCCCCCTCCCGCGTAGAAAAAAAAAAACTGTTTAGTGCATGGTAATTTCTGTGGAAGTCTACTTGAAAAGCATCTAATCTCCAGTATATATGTACACTGAAGTCTCGTTGTTGAAGAAGTCATATTATAGACCCTGAAAATTTGATCAGGAAACTGATGCGTTCGTTCTGTGGATTCTTAATAGATAGTTCTGACTAAAGTGCTGAAAACAGGCACGTGGCAACATTTTGTGCCGTAAGACTTTCAATTCTCATAAAATAAAAATGTCAGTGCAGTAAATTGCACAGCACCTGTGGGTGTCATGTCCTATTACGTAAAAACTCAAGAACAATTTGCATGAGCGACACCACAGATATCATGTGAATCTGCTCTGTTCATGCACAGAAGAAACCAATATCTGTCTAATGCGAGGTCACCCAGCAACAACCGACTTGTACAGGAAATAGCACACAACATACACTGTTGTTTTAAATTGCTGAGCACCATGCGTTGAAGCCTCGCAAGCAGGAAAACCTGCAGTCACACATGCTACACAGTTTTTGAACAAATAAAGCAACCGGTTAAATAAAGTAGCTAACATGCCAATTTATTTGATCTCATAGATTAGTCTCCTGGAGGAGCAACGCACACAACCAAAGTGTTTGGGATTTGTAAAAAATGTGTTTGTTCTCCTCAAGTTTTTTACACTAAAGATATAGAGCCCTATGGTTTCTCACCTGGACAACGTTGCACAGTTTCAGGGCAAAACAGAAAATATAAATTACAAGTAGAAGAAGACTAAACTTAAAGGAACAAATCATGTCCCCCTCCCCCTTTCTGAGCGGCAGTTAAAACATGACAAACCTGCTCCCTCACAATCTATTGGTTTTGCCAAAAAGTCTATTTATCCCAATTACAGATATTTATATCCCAACTGGTATACAAGATATGCCTCAATTATTAAGTCCCTAAGTATGTAGGGAATTATTGAAATTGCTATTGATTATGTTGTGGCCATGTTTATCCCTTTGCTATGGAGAAAGCTGACTTCTCAAAGACTAGATATGGTTTTAAAAAAAAGTCCGTCCATTTTTCCACTGGCTGTTATGAGTAAACAAAGCAAGTAGCAGCAGCAGCAGCAGGAAGTTGAGCTTTCTGCTGTCTGTGGCAGTTGGATGACAAGAGTTAGTGCCAACTTTTGTCAGGCAGTTTCAGTTGTTTGCTTCTCTCCCCCCCCCCCCCCCTCTCTCTCTAACACACACACACACACACACACACACACACACACACACACACACACACACACACACACACACACACACACACACACACACGCACGCACACACACACACACACACACACACACACACACACACACACACACACACACACACACACACACACACACACAAAACTGAAAGAACCTCTACACATGCTGCCACATGGCACAGTGTCCCTGAGTGTAAATGGGTAAAAAAGAAGACAGTCCTGGCCTTGCAAACCTGCCCGGAGAGATCAAAAGGAGCACAGCTTACCATCAGAGAGCTGAAAAAGGGGCTGACATGAATCTGAAGAGCATTCATTAGTATGCAGAGGGAATGGTCATGGGTGTCTTTATACAGTTGAGAAGCCTGCTATGCCGAAGCACTGACTCTCCCAAAGGCTCCATTGTGATATAATAGTGTTGAAACCAAGGATACTGCAAAGTCTGGGCGTACTAAACCTGAGAGAAAAGGAGCTTTAACGCAGCGTCTTGCCAAAATCACCAGCTGCTCTAGAAGTAATGGACACGCCTGTCTCTCCACTCTCACTTCATTTTTTCTTGCCCCCCCTTTCTCCTTTCTCTTGTTTTCTCTCATTACCCTCTGTTTGTCTTTTCTATGCCAGCAATAAAGTACAAATTACCCCCTGCATGCAGGTGCACAAACACACAGGCTGATCACAGATGCACATGCACACACACTTGATCACTGATCATTTCTTGAGTCATAACCTTTGTAGAGCATGGAGCAAAGCAAGAGACCCAGTAAGCATAGTGTGTTGATATTAAGATTAATAACACACAGAAAACATTGGCTTTTTTATTATCCTCTTATCTGCATTTTTCTCTTTCGTCTTGTCTTTCTCAGATACACCTTAATGAAAATGTTCGCGCTGAAGTTTCTCATATCGTGCAGGAATCCCATGCTAGAACAGAGAGTCTACTGTATACTGCTATACTGCTACTGTAACATCCTTTTAGCCATAGTTCATCAGGTGGTTTGGAGAGAGACCTTGTTACATTGCTCCAGTGTTCTGCATTATCACACTTGAGTGAAGTTGCCCTGTCAGCAGGCATGTCTTTCCCTCCACTGGTCACAACAAAGGTCCACCGGGCCAGTGGGACGGGTGAAACATGAGATATGGTGCAAAAATGTTTGTGCGCCGGCACACACACACACACACACACACACACACACACACACACACACACACACACACACACACACACACACACACACCACCACCACCACACAACATTACCTGAAGGTCACAAGAAGTCTCTCGCTATCTGATTTTCTTTCTATGGTGCCATTTCCTATCTCACCATCTCCCTACACCTCCACCCATTATATACAGTACGTACACTTACACTACCTACACTCTTCAAATAAAACCGGCATGTGCACACTTTTTCTATTTCTTTTTAATAATCGTTAACCTTTAAGCTCTCCCCTAAATTAAAAAGGTTTTAATGGATCCAAATAGACGATCTGTGATAAGAAGTTTGACCTCCAACATACAAAGACACACTTTAAAGCATTCCTGACACTGCAGACGTATTTCATTGGCGGTTTTTGTTAGCACTATGATCTGTTCAGCTGTGATATTTTACCGAACAGAAAAGCACTTTTCCATCATGTGCGCATATTTTCATGAATATCTGTCTATTTGCTGTTATTCTTCATGCAAGGGTTTTAAATAATGTTTTGTAAGACTGAAGTTTTTAAGATTTTGGAGCATACCATTAGCCTATGCTTATTCACTGGGAGGCGGTTAGCTTAGCTTAGCACACAGACTGGAAACAGGGGGAAACATCTACTCCAACTCTCTCCAAAGTTCAAAACTATGCTAAACAGCACATCTGAAGCTAGTTTTTAACACGTTGTTTGTTTAATCCATACACAAACAGAAACTGAAAAACAACTCTTTGGACATTGCCAAGGTAGTTGCTTGCCTCTGCTTCCAGTCTTTATGCTATAGGGCTAAGCTAATAGGCCCTTTGCTCTAGCTCCACATTCAACATACCAGCATGGAAATGGTATCAATCTTTTCATCTAATTCTCGGAGAGAAATCAAATTACCTTTTTTCCCAAAATGTTGAACTATTCCTCCTTTATCTATTACATTAAGTCTATATATAGAAAACTATGAAATAAGGAAACTCTTCCCTCCATCTACCTCTTCCCAACAAGCATTGTGTGCTTAAAATCAAGTATGGATCCATTATAATCTGCTGTTATGCCTGATGATACAATGATTTTGGAAATCCCTGCATCATGCAGGAGGATGTGTGTACATTACAGAGCCTTTTCTCCTTCATCCATAAGGATTTAGATTATCAGCCATAATGTCTAAACCATCCGAGGTAGACTGACCATGAGCTACATGGTTGTGAAATAAACTTTTCTGCTAATGTAGAAGCTAGAAGTCTGTATGAAAGCAACATCTCTGATTGGTCCAACTCGCTATTACCATAGAAACCACGTTTACCATACCCGCGAAACCACGGCAAGAGTGAGCTTCTGCCATTGAAGTCTATGACAGTTTCTGTACACTGTCCTGTACCTTTTGCCTTTTTGCCGTTTTCAAAACATGGTTTTGCACCAAATCAAGTTCCAGACTTAAAACTCTATACATAAGCAATTTTCGAAACGTCATTAAAACAATTGAACGGGGAAAAACACTTCCGGGACCAGAGCCGTTAAAAAGTGGGCGGTCACTGTTGAGCTGTTGCCAGCTATGAGGAGGGAAGGCAGACAGGTGGAGTGTGGGCAAGGAGCATAAAACTCACAAAAAAAGTTTTAAAAAGTAATTAGAAGGTTTAACAGCACACAAAGAGATAGACTAAACCTGGAATATGAGGACCCCCGCACCCTAAGGGTAGTTTAACCAGTGTCAAACGAGAGGAGTTATACAATATATTGGTACAGGGCCATTCACCTTCAGGCTGGTTGAGTTGCAGAGGAGGGTACATTTGCTAGAGAAGGAAAACACGTGTCTGAAAGTCTCAGGTGGCAGGAGATGGTACTCAGAGCCTGTACAGGCACAAGCCCTCTTTGTCAGGGCCCATTCCACAGGGCCCCTGATCACCCCTCACCTTGAAACATGACACGGGTGCATGCAAAAGGGGTCGTTACGCCAAGGAGGCAAATACGACCACATTTCCATTTCCAGCAGTCAGGTTGGCCTGAGTTTGTGTGTGTGTGTGTGTGTGTGTGTGTGTGTGTGTGTATATGTGTGTGTGAGAGAGAGAAAGAGAGGGACTAATCCTCTGCATAGAGGAAGCAGGACTCAGTCTGTTATCGCAGCAAGTGGACAATCTGCACTTCTAAATAGGAAACTCAAAAGACAAGAGCACCAGCGTACACATCAGATAAAGTGATGTTTTGAATGTGTTGATAGCTCTGCATATCTTATCATTCAGATAACTGTTAAATATGTTAGGTTTGAGCCAAGAGAAATTGAGAAATGATCAAATTTGGAAGGTCATCACAGATAAAATAACTCTCATAAATCTCGTTTACTGAAATATAGAAGGGCAGTAATACATTTGATTCATCCTAAATAAGGTTTTTGTTAGACTTTAAATGGATGAAATGAATTCAATTAATTACTGGGGGGAAACATTTGTCAGTCACTACGGTGGTAGAGATACCAGTTAACAGTCAAATTGCCTTTCTTTCCAGACATTTTTTAGTAGAATCATACATGCTAATAGATGCTATTGGTGGGCATACAGTCAGTATCATAAAAAAACTCTCCATAAATCTCTCGGTTAACTCGCCAGGCCACAAGTCCACAAGTCTGTAAGTATTGCTCTTAATGACGTACTTCAGGCTAAACACAACCACAGGTTTAGGTTCAAATACAACGTCTGGACCAAAATGAGATATAACCACCGCAGGACACTACTAGCCAGACACCAATTACTCTCAACACTCATACATAGAGATACATACACAAACACTCACAACTTCTCAGCACACAAGCTGCCTTAAGGGGGCAAACACACGCTGAAGCACAGTGGGAGGGGGGCTCTCCATCCCCTTTTCCTCTGCCCACATACAGTGCACATACAAGCTGTTTAGGCAGTCTCTTATTTGCCTTTAAATACTGGTCAAATTTATAGCTTGATGCTGATTGTTCTTTGGCGGAGTGCCAGAGGGAGTCTTTGTGAACAACCCCACCGCCATCTCCTAAGGGAGTAAGCCAGACGAACCCAGACCTGTTTGATTCAGTACCAACTTCACCTCCAGAGATGCATTGCTCTGAGCAACAAATCCAATCAAAACCTTACACAGAAAGCACATGTGAAAGAAAGACAAAGAGAAAATAGGGAGACATTGACAGGGACAAGGGGAGAGAAGGGGGGAGAAGCTAGAGCGATTGTTGAACATCCTTTGTGTCAGAGAATAAAGCATTAAGCGTGGCAGCACAGACTCCAGCTGTATCAGCACAGCATGGAAGGGGAAAAACACATCTCTATTTCTGCTTCTACCTGAAACGGACTGCTTGTGAAAAGCTACACTGATCATCCAAAACCCTGATTAATAAGGTTCACGTCCCAGCGTGTGAATGTGTGTGAGACAGACCAGAGTGAGCAGGAGCTCCTGTCTCCTTTGTGTCTGTCAGGAGTCTTAGTCTGCCAGACATAAGCCTGTCTGTGCTGGTGTAGCACACGCTCTCTTGCCGGCATCTACTCATCCATTCTACAAGCAGCAGCAGCAGAGTATAGCTTTCTTTCACTGTCTTCTCTTTACATGAATGCTCACTCAAACAAGGCTCAAGAAGGGAAAAATAACAATACAGTCAACCAGGCACAATTTAGGCAGAATAAGGTTTAAAAAAATCTCCAGACAAAAAGCCATCCACTGGGCAAAGGCACAGTCCCCTCACCTTGAAGTTGTTCGGACCTGGAGGAGGCCAGTAATCCAAAGGTGACCCCCAAGAGAAGTGTCCACATCCTGGGCAAAGCGTCTGGCGATGGCTGGGTAAGTAGCTAGAAGTAAAGGTGTGTAGCGGTTCTCGTGTGGTCCCGTCTTCCTTCTGCCAGGAGTGACGGGTGGTTTGTGTGTGTGTGTGTGTGTGTGTCTGTGTGTGTGTCTGTGTGTGAAAGAGAGAGTGAATGAGTGAGAGAGCAGAAAAAAAGAGAAAAGAAACCTGTCACTGTGAGGGGGGTTGCTGTGAGTGTCTGGTAGCTGCTTGAGCTGACTCAGACTTTGCCCTAACTTTTCTATTCTCTGCCTGAAAAGACACAGAGACTAGTGGCACAAGCGCAGAAGGGCAAGAGTGGTTCATGTGAGCACACACCCTTCTGCCTCTCCCACACTTGCCCCACCTCCCCTCCCACCCCACCTCACACAGCCTCTCTTTTCCTCTCTCCTCTTTCTCTCCCCTCTTCCTGCCTCTACATTTATTAATGGGTTAAGAAGAAGGTGATTTCTCCGTCTGTCTGACTGCTTATCCTCATCTCCCTCCTTCCATACCAACCTCCCGTACCCCCCCCCCCCTCTTTTTATGTCTCTGACAGCAACAGTTTCTGAGAGCCCATCTGGTCTTTTGTTCAGTCCTAACTCCATTTTCAATTTATCCGATTTTCTTGTCTCTGCTCCCTTGCGCTCTGTCTTTCTCTCTTGCTGTATGTCACAGTGTGATCCTGTGCCACCAATTCAAAGAGGTGACTTCCATTTCACAGAGACACACCTCATCCTCGAAGCTTTGGTAGAAAACTCTGAAATGTTGCACACAATTCAGATCTGTTATACCTGCCTTAATCTCAATGCGCTGCTTGGCCAACATACATACATTCATCAGAGTAAAAATCTTTAAGATGCCAAAACAAGCACCAGTAAAGAGCAGATTTTTTTAAACACCTGCCTACTATTAGAATGACAAAAATGATGATAAGAAGCCCCATCATATATAATTATGCTCAATGCTATCTGCAATATCTCTGCTTCCATCATGAGAAATCTGCCTTCACTCGGGTTTAACTTTTCACTTCACCAGCTGACGAATGGAGTCATCTTTCCTGAATCTCCTCAAAGACAACACATCATGTGTTGTTTGCATATGATTGTGAAATATCTGAAATAAACAACTGTGGTGAGAATGTGTGACTGCTTCTGTGACTTCCATAACAACCAAATACAGTCTGATGGCTCAGCATTGCCAGTAACCTTGTTGTCATGGGGACAGCACTTAAATAAACAGATGTGACCTGGCCTTTTTAAGGTGAACACAGTTATGTTTACACTCAACATCTTATGGCATTTAAACCACAGCATTCCCAGCTCATTTAGCCTATGTCAGAATGGGACAAAAGGGGACCATTGGGGTAATGGGAAAAACTGAAAATCACATTAACATAGACGGCAGAACATGCAGGAAGTGTAAATTCACAAAACTAAAATTCTACAGCCATGGCTGAGGGTTAGCATGTTTGAGGGTTAGCATGTTTTAGCAGATATTTAAAAAACTAAAGTATTGGACAAATTGGCCTGGTGATGCCAGTAAAGGAAAAGTGAAGTGATCACTAAAAGGATTACAATTCATCCAAGGTCAAGGTCAAGGTCAAGGTAAACTTTATTATCCACAGGTAGGAAATTCATGTGGTCACCATTACACGCTCCTGCCACATACCAATAAAAACAAATACATTAAATACAAAACATTAATCCAGAGTGGTAGCCTAGAAATCTAGACGCACCTTAGTGGCAGCAAATTTAATTTGCAGCTAGGGTCAGTCTAGGCACTCTCCGTTGGCTTGCAAGCTGGAAAAACTAAATCTTTGTCTGGCCAATCACATCGTGTATAGAGTCGGTGGGCGGGGCTTAACATAATGACTGCAGAGTTACTGTCTATGGTTGCAACGGTTCCTTCTCTTCCTGCTACTTGAAAACAACGAACATGGCTGCTGCTGCTGGAGAACAGCGGTCTTTGGAATCGGCTTTGGAGTTAAGCTTTTCTTTGAGAGAACAAAGAATGGCACTGAAGTCATTCTTAAAAAAGGAAGATGTTTTTTGGAGTTTTGCTGACCGGATACGGCAAAAGTTTAATCTATCAGCTAGCATTGCTCTGGTTGGTTGTAGTGCTATCCTATTGTGTGCAGAGGGAATTTGAAAGACAACCGTTTATCCCGCCCCTTGGATTGAGCCCTGTCAATGCAGAGTTCCCAGACCCAACATCTTGATGTGGGTCTGGCTTGTCAGGCTACCAGAGCGGACCATGAATGTCCACATTTCATAGCAATCCATCTCATAGTTATTGATATTTCACTGAAAAACCACAAATGTCAACCTCATGGTGGCGCTACAGGGAAAGTCAGGAGATCACCAATATCATTAAGATACAAACCAATATCATACAAATATTTATTTCAGTCCGGACCAAAGGGTTGGACCAACCGAATGACCAATACACAGACATTGCCATTCATGGAGCCATGTCGCTAGACTGGCATAATACCAAAATCCACCTGAATGTAGCGACCAGCCATCAGTGGCCCAAACAAAATCCCCATCCTGCAGCTAATGATAAAATAAACATGCAGGAAAAGTAACAAGTGGCACTCATTGCAGAACAATACTGAAGACACTGAGAACAATGTACTCCCAATAAATCAGGAATATCCCCTCGACTTCCTTTAGGCTTTACTGACCTCCTGTTGGGAGCAAACCACTGCTTAAAGCAAGGTCACGTGGTTTTGCAGGAGGCCATGCAAAACAGAGAGATTGATGATCTTTGACTAAACACAAAAACTTAACAGGATAATATTTAGATGTAGTTTGGAGGACATATTACAGAAACAATGGATCATTTCACAATCGTTGGCTATGATTTCACACACAGACTTGGACACATTTACAGAATCTTTTCTGATGACTGAATTCACACCCAAATGATTTCACCCAAGAAAGGTCAAAAAGAGAACAAAGTATCAGAAAGATTCACGCTTCCAACCCCGGAGCTATAAGTCACTTCCTGTTTTAGGTGTTGCCATAGTGAAACTTGTAAATAGTAGCAATAATAGCATTGCAACAACTCATATCATTTTGTATGTGGTTAACAGTTTTGTTTTTTCATTTAAACCACAAGTTTATGTGCAACATAAGTAAAGTTTGCCTTGCCGGCAGTAATGTTTATTGTGATATGAGACTAATGTAAATATGTCTAGATTAGAAGTGATATATACTTCAATCTAATAAGGTAGAGCTGAAAATAAAACTTAAATTCATACAGATAATATGATAAATGGAGTCTAAGAGACCGAAAGAAACAGAGAATGACAGAAAGACACTGAAGATAAATGATTATCCATCCATCCTTCATTTTGTTTCCCTCTCGGAACAATGTCCTAGTTTCTCTCTCTGGAGAAACAACATAGAGACAAACTGAAAAGATTATCCGATCAATGAATAGTTGGGTGAATGTGTAACATTTGCAGGAGTAGTACAGTCAACACTTGAGCACGGCGGTACGCACAAAACCCTCAATCATTTTCAGTCTATAGAGGTAAAATAAATGTGTCCACCTTCGCTGAACTCATCACGTTTAAGGTCTTGTGTGAACATGAACGTGTTTCATTCAAGCGTCAAGTGGCTTTGAAAGAAGATGTAAAAAAAGACAAGATGATTAAAGCCACAAGTAAGAGTGTGCGCCCCATGTAGGCTGAGTCCTTGGCAGCAGCCCAGGTTCGAGTCCGACCTGCGACCCTTTGCTGCGTCTCATCTCCCATCTTTCTCCCACCTTTCCTGTCTATTCACTGTCACTATGAAATAAAGGGAAAAGCCCCCCCCCCCCCCCCCTCCAAAAAAAAAGAAAAGAAAAAGATGATTAAAGCCTATTTGTAATCAAACAGTTAACCAAGGTTTCAGGGTTATTATGTGGCTATCTATACTGTGTGACGTTATAGCAGCACAAAAAAAGAAGAAAAAAGGAGGTGAAAAGCTGTGTACTGGGCATGACTGAAGCCTAAATTAAACATCAGACTGCTGAGTCAGCCAATACGTATCCAGAAAAGAAAAAAAAAATTCCATGATTCAGTGAGGAAACACATATACTCTCTCCAGACGCCCTTGTGGTTGGGAATCCTTGTGGTAATGGCCGACTAATGGCACCTCCTCAGCATTCCTGTTAGGTAACGTGCCTTTTTCCTCCAAACTGTGCAGTCACTGGATTGCGACTAGATGAGATTTGCAAGATGTCCATATAAGTACAAAGCAGCAAGAGGAAATCCATCATTCACTGTCTAAACATCCAGTGAATATGAGCGTTTGCACAGATGTGCTGTTATGATGAGAACTACACGGTGTGCAGTTATATATGTGTAAAATATCAGCTGGCGACAAAGACAGCGTTTAGTTGCCACACATTTTAATCTGATCCACCTAAGGAACAACATGGGATCTCTTCGGATTTATTAGATTAGATGTTTCTGCCAACTTCCTGTTAACTGGAACTACTGAGAGGCAATCACAAGTCTATATGTTGCTGCCTGTGCTTGGGAGGTGAGAGAGGTTGTCAGGAGTGTGTCCTTGTTGTGTTTCTTTGGCCGATAGATGAGCTCTGCCTCACCCTGCAGTGTCTCAGGCTGAATGAGCTCTCCCGGCGTCACAGAGGCATGACTGGACAGCTTCAAAAGGCCTGGCTTTGTGCAACAACAACAAAGCAAGGGCCTCGCTTGTGTTTGGGTGCTGGGACAGCAGAGCGGGCGTGTTTGGACAGTGAGTGTCATGGAGTACTGTATAGCCATGTGGAATGTCTTGTATCATCCTGGTCGGACTCTCAGTCAGCATGGTGATGATAAACCATAGTAATCTCAGTTTCTGGTTAATTTACATGTGTTGCCTTTCAGAGAACTAAAACAGGCTGCCTTAAGTTGAGTGGAAAAAGAGGCCTCTAAGAAATTACATCAAGGTCTAAATGTGGTATAACTCAGACAAAAGAAGGAAGTGGAAGTATGACGTGGTAATATTACATCAGGCTTTGCGAGCAAAGTCTGCATCCAAGTTAAAAGATGACTGAATAGAGAAGTGCTTGTAGTAAGGGAAAACTGGGAGACCAGAGGAAATCCTGTCAACAATGGTTGAACAAACTTGAGCGTGAGATAATGTGGATGAGAGCAAGCCTCTCGCCAACCCTGGTGATCATTCACAAAGCCTATTCACACAGGGAAATATGTGTCTCTGTGTGTGTGGGAGACCAACAAATAGACAGGGAGGGACTCATGAGAGGCAAAACAGACTAAATGGGACATTATTGGAGGATACAACCATCAAGTCCTTTTTATAAATGGAGAACTTATTCATCATTGATCCTTATTATATCCTCCAATACACTACCTTCCTTAAGAAGCCAAAGAAGTCCATTACAAATCCATTTGATTTAATTTGAAAGCCTTAGGACTGTTAATACATAAATAGTTTAAAGCTTTGATGGTGCACTGGAGGATTGGGAAGGGATGGATGGAGGCTTAGGGAAAGTGGTGGGGTTGCAGACTAGGGGGCTGCACCACACACCCCCACCCTGTGTTATTTTTTGTCAATCAAGAGCTTTCAGCCCCTCATTGGATGTGTAGTCGAAACCCTTCAAACACTTTGGACCGACCCATTCCTCAAGCGATGTATCTTAAGGACATCCAAATATCAGCACAACAGAAGAGCACACTCACCCACGTTGGTCTCCATAGCAACTGCCTCCATCTCTCTGCACCATGCTGCGTGTCCATGAGTCTGACCTACACACCAGCGCGAGCCCCCGCACTATCTTCAAGACCTCGCACACAGTTCATCAAAACCTCAGCAGGCACAAATCTGATTCCTTCTGCCTGGTGGCTCTCTTATCCAGCTGTTACACATAACACGATTGTTGGGCAGAGATTGGCGGGCGCCAGTAAATGTCAGACTGACAGGAAAGCCAAGGAAATGTCAGAATCTGTTTTGCTGCATTCACAGTGCTGATATTTGGAAGGACATTGTTCAACTGCTCTGCCTAACAGTCCCAGCAGTTGTCAAGCTGATAGCAAAATGTGATACAGCAGGGAGGTCTAATAAAGTTACATGATTTCACCATCCTGACAAACAGTACCAACCAAGGGCATATTACAACAGAAAAAGGATGATGGTCTGGAGGATATTGAATACCAAAGACACAAGGATGCTTTGTCCTAACACAAACATCTCATTACACGAGGTTGTACGGTAGCACAAGACCATGAGACAACAAATTAACATTTCTAAGAAAACATACACGTGGTTATCACTAGGGCTGTGACACCAGTGGCAGCTGACAGATGTTTTTCTTTGCTGTAAGTGTGGACAGAAAAGCAATTTACATATATGTTTCAGCATCAGTTGTAACTAACGGGGAAAGGTAGACTACTTTGTGTTCAAACTTAGGGTTTAAAGTGAACAACTAATTTAAAAAAGAAACGCTTAACAATAAAAATGAATGAAATAGATTATTTAAAACTCCTCAATTAGCATTAGCATGCTTAATCAAGCTACATCCCACATGCTGACAGCTCATGTTACACACTAAAAACTCCTGGGTTATTTCTTCAACCCAGTTTCTGGGTTATTTGTGTTGGGTTAAAATTATGGGTTACTTTTTCAGAGAGTGCCATTTTCTCGGTTATAGGGCTAATATTTTGACCCAATTCCTGGGTTGTTTGGGTTTCTGGGTTATTTTTCAAAGAGTAACCCATGTTCTGGGTTATAGGGTTGGCTTTCTTTCTCTCTCTCTCTCTTTATCTCTCTATAATGTATTTTTTGTTGGAGGGGTGTCTTTTATGGAGTTATTATATTATCATGTCAACATAGTTTATAATATGAACAATCACACTTGTGTTTTGTGTACATTATGATAAAACAGTATCGCCATTTGTAGGAGAAATAAAGTGACACACCCTCTAAACATGGATATATTAACTAAGAAATAGAAGAAAATAAGTTCATATATTACATCCTTGCCCCTATAACATACACATCAGTCTGCACACAAGAAACACCTCCTTGTATTCAAGGTAAGCAAGTATTTTCAGTGTTAATGTAACGTTTTTTGCAGCACGGTGGTATCCTGACAAGCCAGACCCACATCAAGATGTTAAAATTAAATTTGCTGCCGCTAAGGTGCGTCTAGATTTCTAGGCTATCACGGTGGTTCAGTGATTAGCACTTCTACCTCACAGCAAGAAGGTTGTGAGTTTGAATCCAGATTGTTCTTCTGTGTTGAGTTTGAATGTTCTCTGCGTGTTTCCTCCGGGTGCTCCGGTTTCCTCCCTCCATAAAAGACATGCATGGATTAGGACTGCAGTTGAAAATTAGCCGTCTGGCTGATTAATGTGTATTGTCCTAATCAAAACATAAATTAACCTAAAAAGGGACCAACTAATTTCTGGGTTATCTCAACCCAGAAATGGGGTCAGGTATTTAACCCAGAAGTTGGGTTATATTAACTACAATGTTGGGTTATTTTAACCCAACATTTGGGTCAAGTACTTAACCCAGAAGTTGGGTCAAAAAGAATAACCCAATTTTCTGGGTTGAAATAACCCAGAAATTAGTTGGTCCCTTTTTAACCCAGGAGTTGGGTCAAAAATAACCCATAATGGGTTAACCCATAATGGGTTAACCCATAATGGGTTATTTTAAGTTTTTAGTGTGTAGCTAGCACAATCTACCAGAAGATGTTTACAAGTTATAAACAGTTTCTTTGTGTTAGGCTACTATCTCTGACATATCATATCAAATACAGTATATCCACCCAGTAACATAGCCTAATCAAGACTTACAGTAGTGTTGGCAGTATGTCATGGGAGAAGGCACTGTGCATGCAGAGGATTGTAATTTTATGCTGAATTCCTGATTTAATAGGATGTTGGCAAATTATCCATCCATGCATGGAAGAGTGCTGCTGTTTCAATGAAATGGGCATATTTTCTAACGACCTGGTATTGCATTATATTGAAATTGTCCAAAATCCCAGAATTCCAGACCGTATACGATTTCTTGAAAGTTGTCCGATCCTTTGCAACCCTGGTTATTACTTGCTCTGTATACTGTATGGCTGTTTTCATGTCAGTTACTGTTGCTGGAGTAACATATACTCCATCTAATCTACACTGTAAACCCAGATTTAGTTGTAACTAAACTTTTTAGTGGTCACTACTTATTCTTACATGTTTTGTTAAAAACCATATCCATTACTAAATCACATTAGTTGTTTGTAATAATCAGCTTAAGGGTGCAGTGCACAGATCATATTGCAGAGACAACAAAGGATGTAAGAGGTGCTCTAAGCGATGTTGGGTGACGGCACTTGTTGAGGCTAGCTTGCACCTCCCTCCTCCTCAGCCCGTCCCCTCTCCCTCCCTTCCGTGCTTCCGCGCACTAACCCCCCCAACCCCCACCCCTAAATCCTTCTTGTCGGTTATTGGCTGGAACACTGGAAGACTGTTTGTTATGTTTCGTGGTGCAGGTTTGTTTTTGTTGGCATTTGTGGAGCCTGGGCTGTCTACAGAGGCCACGTTTTTTTACAGTGTGTTCAGGGGACAGGCAGCTCACGGATAGTGAGGAGATGTTTGCTGTATGTGACAAAAAATGATTCTAAAAAATGCGTGATATCGCTTAGAGCACCTTTAAGTTTCTGTATGGGAGGGGCAGGGTCATTTGAACTGTTCGGCGCTGAAGTGATGCAAAGGCTCATGGGAAAAAAAACATATACGTATGTTTTTGTCCTAGTTAAAGTGTGTTTTAATGATGTTCTGTTAATGTTTTGGGTGTGCATTTATGTTATCTGGGTTTTACTTTTCTATGGTTTACATTTGTTTGTCCGAGACCCGGGTGGGGACTGATGGGGTCTGGGCAGTGAGAAGACATCCAGAAGCATTCACACAGATTGAAAAGTATTAACTGTGTCTTCACAGTGGAACTTTCCATGCTGGCCAACACACTAAAGGATAAAGGTGTTTTTTGTGTATTGTTTACATTCTTGGAACAGAAGTGTCAAAAACATTTTTCCTAAAACCATGCTGACATAAAGGAAAAAAAAAACAATATTTATGTAAGGAAATGTTTTCTTAGTATTGATAAGTATTTAAGTATTCTAAGTAATGACGCAGTTGCTAGTAGCCAAGGAGGACACGGAGGATTATAAAACACAATGAACTCTTCAGAAGAGGTGTCTTCACTCGATATTTTGAATGCAAAAGTTGCCAGACGACACCAGTTTCTGAACATAGCCATAATGAGAAATACAGAGAAAGTTTTTCGGAGCTGATAGTCTTAATTAGCTTTGTAGCAACTCATTTGGCAATGGCTTGAAAGTAACGGATTACTTATTTTTATTTTTTTTATTATAAAAAAATTATGCACTAAAGCCTTAACTTAACATGCTTATTTGGGACAACATGACTTCAGAAAAAATATTTTAATAATGATTTTTATTAATGACTACTTGATTTGTCTACTGCATCAACTTACCGTCCTGTGTTAATACAACTTGACCTGTTAAGTTTCACCTTGTGTAAAAATTTAGATGGTTTAAGGCAACAGGTTTCCACGCACATTTCTAGTAAAGTCAACTAATTCAGCATAACAGTGTAAGAGTGTTAAAATACCCAAAACACACATTTGTGTTTGATTTCTGCTATTTTACCATTTTTTTTTCTTTCATGATGGCAGCTCACACATTGGCTTTGCCTTCCTAGGCAGTGGGTTCAATTTCGGCATTTGACCTGCTCTCACATTGATCTTACAAGCTACTGTATCTCTCATCAGCAGCTGAAGTTGTGCACACAGATAAATACTTGCAGGTTGGATTATGTGCACGACTCACCAAGTATTAACACATTTTTTTTATTCAATAAGGAGGAGATAACTGGAAGAAAGGGGTTATCTGGCTGAGGCTGAAAGGACATAATGAAGGAAGTGTCTCTAATTTACAAAACTGATTGATTTGCAAAGATTAAAAGTATAAGTTTAAAAGAAATCGGTACTGTTTGACAAGCTTCCGCCAGATCAGTTGTTGAGCCACAGCAGAGATTCCGGTATCCGCTGAAACTGCACATCTAGTCGAACAAGTAGGTGTCACACATTAAGCTAGCATGTTGGGAAGTGGTCATAACATGCCTTCAAAGTCGGCGGAGCTGTTTAAAGCCTAATTGGGCAAGACTATTTTCAAATGGGTACATTACACTCTCACTTTAAGATATCTAAATGAGCTTTATCTTTAGTGAGAGTCATTTACAGCCAGGTCTGACACATGCCAACTAGCTATAGCCTAGGTAAGGTTCAGAGTTCTGCATGAAGTGACAATAATAATGATTGAAATAGTGAAAATATTATCACCTTTTTTCCTTCACCACAGTAACATAGCCTAATCAAGACTTACAGTAGTGTTGGCAGTATGTCATGGGAGAAGACACTGTGCATGCAGAGGATTGTAATTTTATGCTGAATTCCTATTTAAATGTCCCATGGCATGTAAATGTCACTTTATGAGGTTTTTTGGAGTTCCCCCAGCCTGCCTATGGTCCCCAATTGGCTTGAAATGGTGATAGGTGTAAACCGAGCCCTGGGTATCCTGCTCTGCCTTTGAGAAAATGAAAGCTCAGATGAGCTGTTGTGGAATCTTGATTTGATATGGAAGGAGTTCTGGTCTAGGAATTTTCAAGCACTTACATGGGCTGGGTTTTTTGGTGAGTTGAGCCAATGTTAAAACAATCTTTATCTATTCAACCCGAACAAATCTTTTTTTTATCTTTATATTTTTATTTATTATGAATTTATTGTTTATACCTCATTATCTGATGCTGTGACTTTTAGTATTTTTTTCCACTCATTTAATATTTGCAAAATACCATTTAATTTGTAATACCACCTCACCTTTGTAGTAATGGCCCTGTGGCTCTGCATTAAGGTACATTTTCTCAGAATTGTTGGTGTCTTTCTAGTTACATAATTCAGTGTTTCCCCTACCACGATGGTCCAAAATGATGTTAAAATGCAGTTAGTACAGTAGAATAACGTTTAAAAAAAATTCCATTAAAAGGGTGCCACGCCCCCCCCTAAAGCTCTGATCCTAGAATCACCCCTGGTTGTACGGTGATTGTGATTGAAGCTTAAAAATGAATAAAATAAAGAGCACTGTTTTTCATCCTCTCCTCACTTTTTATTTGAGTGTAGCTTCCATCACCCTGGTAACTAGCACTGTTCAAGGTGTATGTGTGTGTCTGCAAACGGCTAGAACAGAGGGCGCACTGTAGAAAACAGCTGGGCTGTGCCAAATGCCTCTTCCCGCTACTATGTACCCTGCTTGTATGTATCCCTCCTCAACGCAGAATTTACTATTTTTATCTGATTTCACAGCAACCACCGGACAAAATGTCCTTGGTCTACAGTCATTAAAAAGTGGTACGCTATGTCAAGAGTTGCAGTAAAAGCAGAACAGTAGAGGAACATGCAGCAAGCTGGAGTTATTATCTATCAGACAGCAATTCTCACTACAGCCCTGGCCGTAACCGCATCAAATGTGAATGCAGTTCCTGTACCTCTTTTCTTTCTTTACTACCAGCATAATCTCACTTTAGGTCATTTATATTCTGCATAAAGAAGGGCCATTATTTCAAAAGGGTCTTAAAGAGCAAGGTCTTTTCCTTGTCAAACTGCATTGACTGCACCCATTCTCAGCGTAGACGTTGCCCTTGTAACAGTGTGTGATGTGCAAAATGGAAATCTAAGCTGGGTACATGAGAAAGTCTGAGATCACAACTTTCCCCATTTCAGCAGCTTCTTTCTTACCAATACTAAACCCTGTTCATGCATATGTAGGATAAGCTCTGCATGTCTGGTGCCGATACATAAACAGCTGTTCTGCCCACGCTTACAGCAAAGATAAACACCTGCAAGCAGAGACTGACCTGTATACTAAGCCCAGCAAATTATCCTAATTGGCTTCTATGAAATACTTATGTAATCTCTTTAGATTCTAATTAAATAGAAACAGACATACACACGTCTGTGGTTTTCCTGGTAGCTTTGTGCATGAGGGTGGGGAGAAACAAACGTTTTAATGAAGCGCACAGACATTTCAAGGTTGAACAATGTGTTTTATTGGCATATAAAGAAACCAAGTGCTTGGATTTATTTTATATACACATGGACTTGGAAGATTAGTTTTCAGGGATGTCACATCTGCTTTAAATAAGTTAAATGTGTTAACACAAAGAATTTTTACAACAACAGGAAATGGTTCGTGCAGGTTTTCCCTGATCAAAACCTGCATTGCCGCTGCTGTTAAGCGATAATCTTTTTTTTGTTTTTACAGTACTACTTGCATGTCTATTTTTAGTGACACTGAGTAGATGCACTGGGACTGAAACAAGCTTGAAATGATTAAAGTGGAGTAACCACTTCATGTATATATACACACACATACACACACTGGTGTGACAGAACCACCACCTCTTTACTGTCTTAATATTTGGCACCACTGCTAGAATCCTCTACCACTCCAGCAGAAGCCTAGTTTAACTCCTCCATCACAAAGCCTGGTGATTTTCTATCACCAATCACAAGTTTATACTACGTACAAGCCTAATTTGTAATCCTTAATCCAAGCACGAACAGAGAAAAACTTTTCAGGAGGTCTCTGCTTGTGAAAGCACGAGACAGGCTTTGTCATGCAGGTGTTTGACCTTCCAATCCCTTTCATTCAGCTATCTCACTTTGATTTATCAGGCTAGGGCCATGCGTTGCGGTTTTTCTAGGTTGCCACGGAATTTATCTAGAAATCGTGAGGCTAATTCATCATCCACTAGTCGTCCGTCACTGGACAGTGTAACTGTCATCAGTTGATGGGTGCGCAGGGTCTGGTCATCCTCGCACAGTCGCAGCTCGGACCTGGAGGTCCCGATGGCAAGGATACACGCCTGAGGAGGGTTGATCACAGCGCTGAAGCCACTGATACCGAACATCCCCAGGTTAGATATACTGCCAGTGAGAGGGAAAGGAGAAGGGAGGGAGGAAAGGGATAGGAAGAGAGAAGAGACAGTACACATATTGCATCATTAGTCAAGCTCAGCAGGGGACAAAATGCATAAAAATCAACTAAGCGGGCATAATGGTGGCTCTAAAACCAGCTCCTTAATGCAAAAAATCATCTCTTAGAGTGAGAAAATAAGAATAATAGAGGACAAATTAAGTATATAAACATGATTGGCTGTGAACATTTTATTTTACAAAATAGAACACTGATCAGTAAAGATTAATACAGCAGCACCGGCCTCCAAATCCCTCCTTTAATGTTGTGTATGGTGAGCAAGACTGACCCAAGGGCAGTTTGCCGTTTGCCTTAATGAGAATCCTAGCTCAGGGGGATGGAAAAACGAAGAGAGGAAGGGCGTACACATATATCCTTAGGAGGACAAAGAGGGCGGCATCTCCATTGGAATTCATCGCCCCTGCCTGACACAGAAACCCCATTTATGTCTAAATGACACCATTAATTCTAATGAGTTGAAAAGCCTCCCTTCCTCTTTTCTGCAATTGATGGCACAGTAACTGATGATACTTGTCGCCCAAGTCCACATTCAGTTCAGGCCCACCTGAAATGTAGAATATGCGTAATATATTGACTATCTGTGAAACCGGATTTAAGTCATCATAGCGGAAATTTATGATAGCTATCTTACTGTTGAGCTCCAAAGGAAATTGTGAGACAGAATTAGGTGGGGGCCACTGTTCCCACGTTTATAAAGTCAGTTTATTGAATTGAAAAAATTGACGTACTAAATATTGAAAAGGAAAGACTGGAAAATAACCATAGGTTTTATAATGTGATTTTTCATACTCTTCTTTACCCTAGAGATGTGTGTCTTAGTTTACCTGAATGAGCCTCCCTGGTACTCCTCAGGTAGAAGTTTCCCATCTCGAGCTTTCTGGGCCAGTGCCTATGGAAACATTACATGTCACTTAAACTCTTAAGCTAAATGTCAGAGAAGAAGAGAACCAAGCTGATTCTTAGACAGGATGCATAATACATACAGTATCAAATCATTAGAAATACACGTGAGATGTCACCAGAGCTCCCGATTTGTCCATGTGACTAAAAACATAAGCACACGCACACAGTATTGACTAAATGCTGTTCAATACCACATTCTGAAACTATCAGGGAAGCGCTGTCATTTTATAATTTGCATAACAGTACTTCAATAATACAACCAAGTAGAAAAATAGTGCAAACGGTGTATAGATAAAAACATATAACTGGAATATGCTTTACTAAGATTAAGAGACTAGAGCCATGCTAGCAGCTCTTAGGCTGGCCACACTCGGCCTGCGTGGCGTGTGCATGGCGTTTCTGTTGCGTGTCAGTTGTGTGGCGTTTTCTGTCTTTGCACATCAGAAACGTGTCTGACACGGCGCTGCTGCTGCTAGCCTTGTCTGTACACATGTATGTTTCCCACTGATTTACTGCACTCAAGCAGTAGTATACTTCATGTTAAACATAAATACATATATACTGATTTGATTGCAGCAAAGACAACGTCGGCAGTATTAACGGCAAAATAGGCTACAGTATTGACAGGTGCAATATCTGAAAATCGATCATTTTTTATTATTATTTTTTAAATTACAATTATATCTGCATTTATGTCAAAACCTAGAGACTTTCAAACATCAAAATGTCATTTATTAATATGTATTTGTGTCAAAATGACATATAAACATCTTTTCGTATTCTATTTTGCCTGGAAACGCTTCCAACACTCTTGCGTGTCACGTGAAAAATAGGCATCGGTCCTATTTCTAGCATGCATCAGTGCATTGAGCTAAATGCTAATGTCAGCATGCTAAAATTCTCAAAATGACAAAGCTAGCATGCTAATGTTAAGCAGGTGTAATGTTTAACATGTTCGTCATCTTACTTTAGCGTGTTTTCATGCCAACATTTGCTAATTTACACTAAAGACAAAGCTGAGGCTGATGGGAATATTATTAGCTTTGCAGACATTTGGTCATACGTTATAGTATTGGACAAAATTACATTTTGACATGATGATGGTAGCAGATGTCCGGGATTCACCCAAGTGATTACAATTCATCCTTACGGGGGCATGACAGTCTGCACCAAATCCCAAGGCAATCCATTTAATAGTTGACATTTACTTAAAACCACCAATGTCAACTCATGGTGGCACTAGCGGTAAGTCAGCAGATCACCAAAGTCAGTAGGATTCATTCTCTCGGTACCCTAAATGTCTCTACAAACTTGCGTGTCCATCTACCAAGTATATGTCGAGGTATTTCTCAGGATAAGGATCTCTTTCCTTTATTGTGTTTATATATATATATATATATATATATATATATATATATATATATATATATATATATATATATATATATATATATATATATATATATATATATATATATATATATATATATATATATATATATCTCTTTTTGTGCATGTTATAGGTTTACGAAGTGAAAAAGCCCAAAGTCCACCCCAAAGGGACTTACCATCTCCAACAGAAAACACTGTTCACAAACTGCTCCAAACAGCTCTATTGTAGTCCAGGCTTTACTTCTGTGACGAACGTGCGTCACTTTGTAACACACGTTATAATGCTCATCTAGCTGGTAGCGTAGCACTCCCTCAGAGTCTGCTTCTGACTGGCTAGTAGTCCTTACCTAGCTACTGCGCATGTGCGAGTGAGATGTCTCACTCTGTAGCTAAAACAGAGAGCTCAACACACAGGGTAAAAAGAGGAGCTGCAGCAATGATAATGTTTTTTGAAAATTAAACCATGTAAATCTATTCTGATATAACCTCTAAATACAATTATGAACCTGAAAATGAGCATAATATGAGCACTCACTAATATGAGAGGGAAAGTCAGGGGATCACCAAATTCATTAGAAATGTATCCTCTGGCAATCTGTGAATAACTGCACAGTATATTATGGCTATCCATCTAGCCTAATAGATGTTGAGATATTTCAATCTGGCCCAAAGTGGTGGACAAACTGAGTGACAGACCATCCGACAAAGCCAACCCTAGAGCTGTGCCGCTAGTGTAGCCAAAACGCTGTAAAGGTCAGACACTATTAGATACTCAAATGATATTCTATAAGCACTCTTGTACTGACAGTAGACCAAGCCTCGTCTATCCTAACTAGTCACCTAGCCACAACAGACAAACACACTTCTTATCCAGAGCAATTCTCCCAAAGTGTTGCAAGCCTTTAAGTCACAGTTTTATACCAATCAGATCTTTTAGTGAAAGGCCACAGGGGTAAACTTTCAAATATGTACAAGATTAAAATTAGATTAAATGTCCAACAGCAAGCACTGAGATAAATGGAAACTGTCAGACTGTGCATTGCTAAAATGAAGAAAGGTAATTAACAACACCCAGAAGGGACGATGGGACATCTGACACGGAAAACTAACACATTGCTGCAGCCAGGTTCTGTGCATGCATGAGATTAGCTGTGTTTTGATTTAATTGTCAAGCAACACTAGAGAACTTTTTGTAACTTAAAATAATGTTTCCAAAATCAGTTTCAGCGGTTCATCAACTCGTAACAGGGTGAACGCCACTTTTGCATTCGCTTTGCGGCTCTCTACCGGCTATAACTGCACTTCGCAAGTTTGCCAGATCGGGTAATGGATCTGTAGTTTGAATAATAATAATAATAATAATAATAATAATAGACATAATGGGACAATTCCGCTTCCAACCTGTAGGGGGACTGAAGCGGGAAAAGTTCTCTAGTGTTGCTTTAATCAAACTTTTGAAAAGTAGCCAAGAAATGCAAATTAGGGGCCTTTCCATCAACTGGTTAGGAATTTGGTTAGTTGTTCTCGCATATCCGTGAGAATTGGCCATGTCCGGAGACGAACACACATTATGGGAATATCCGGGAATACACCAACAGTGGAAACAGCTGATTAGTCATGCGAGTTAAAGGTTTTATACGTCAGAGCCTATTTCTGTTAAGGCGTTTCCATATTCCATTTAGTGCATCTACTTTTTCCTTTTGACAAAGGCAAAAACCATTCCTTTATTTTTGCACAATTGATGAAAGTTTTATCGAATTAAGTTCAGTTTAGCTTCTCTAACGCAATTTTAAATGTGCATACAAATATGTGAATGGAAAACGACTATTGACAACCTTGGAGTAACGTATCTGTCAATGACAAAATAAGTTGATGATATTGTCTCTGGTGTAGTAGTGGAATAGAATATGTGCATGCATGTAATCAGCTAGATTTTCACCAAGAAGTATTCCTGTGGCTCTCTTAACATACACAGTTGTACCACAGATCAAGTTTGCGCCTATAAATCTGTTTACTATACAGGCTTCATTATACTTCAGATAACAAGGCTACTGTTGAAAAGCAATCAATGAACATCTCTTTTTAAAAGCTTTTTTCTCTCAGTTGAGACTGCTGGATGGCCTCCATGTCTGTACTCAACATGAACTTTATTCAAATGGAAATGTACTTAAAGGTTAATGCGAGGAAACAACCAACACAGAAAGTTGAGAATGACTCACAGGACTGTGAGACAAAGTGGGATAGGGTGGGCACGTTTGAGATAAGAGCTCTTAGTGCAAAAACAGTCTGATGTTCAACTCCATCACCTCAATAGCCAGCAGTGACCTCTCTTTGCTTCATTCAAACCACATGTTAATTTCAATGTGAGACCAATAACGACTGACAAATGTAGATTTAACTCAAGGCAGCAGCAGACTGAACAGCAGTGGGTGGCGAGGCTCATTTTGAAGGCTTAAGTGGACTGAAATGTCTGCAGTGTTAGTGCCCATGCTTCCGTGCAGCTGTTGTACTGTATGTGTATGTGCACTAGCGATGGAACATTCTCCTGCAGTGATTTGATTGCTAAGCACCAACAGACCATTACATTATGTATCAAAATTGTTTAATAAAATACAACATACATATCAAAAACACAGCAAACTATATTTTCCTCTCAAGCTCACCATAGGGGCAAACTAATGTTACTAACACTGCATTTCAAAAGATAAAGATCAGAAGAATTTTTATTCTCCAAACTTAAAATTTTACCTGCGATACAATTTACACATGCACAATGCTTGTGAACCAATGCTTCATAGTGTGTAGTTATTATAAAGTGTTACCAAGAAGGGTAAGCCACCATACTTTTATAACTTGATTCACAGATTTACACAATTTGCTGCTGGACTGTCGGGAAACAACACAAGTGTAAACAGTAACTAATGCATCATCTAATATAAAACATTATTTCTTAATTTGCTTGAGAATAAGCAATGTATGCAATCCTGGCTCTCAATAATACTATAAATCCCCCAAAAAATCTGACACCATCCAAATGCATAATACAGAACACTTAGAATGATACCAAATCAAACTACCCATTAAACTGCATAGTACTGCACCCCAACACTTGTGTGATATTAGATAATAAACAAGGAAAAATATGGCACTCAAAAAGATTTGATGGAAAAACAAATTGTAAATTGAGCAAAGAGTGTTGAATAATAACAAAATTCTTCATGAACACTACACAACCACATGTGGGTGGTGATGGCAGAGTGGATATGACATGTCTTTGGTGTGGGAGTTCTGGCTTCGATTCCCACTGCGATACATCAACCAATGTGTCCCCGAGCAAGACACATAACCCCTAGTTGCTCCAGAGGTGTACGACCTCTGACATATAGCAACTGTAACTTGCTTTGGATAAAAGCTGTCAGTTAAATGACATGTAACGTAATAAAGCACCAAACTCACAGCTAGTTTTGCTAAGACTCACAGCATTGACATTAGTGCACTCAGGTGTTTGTCCAGACAAACAGACAACACCTCACTGGCTGAAGCAATCGCATATATTGAAATATTTGTTTTGCATGGATTTACGCCATAACAGCATAGTCATAAATGCTGGAATCTGTGTAGAAGTATGTCTATATCCTAATTACACACTCACTTCTTCCCTCAACAATTCTCACCGACACTCATAGACATACTGTGTGTATATTCCCCAAAAACTACCACACACAGTCTCACCCCTTCCAAGTAGAAATTGCTACTGTCACTACTACAAATACTATCATACTAATAATACAACTTCTGCCACTGTCACAGCAACTACTATTACAGCTGCTGAGTCTGAAATGTGATGTCAACATTGTCAGGCTAATACTGTGTCATTAGGCAGAGAAGCAGTCCTCCAGTTTGACAACACTCACTGCTGGTGAGAGACATCATCTCATTAACCTGATCTTGAGAAATAATCAATTTGATTTGTGTGTGTGTGTGTGTGTGTGTGTGTGTGTGTGTGTGTGTGTGTGTGTGTGTGTGTGTGTGTGTTTTAAATGAGAAAAAGAGTGAGATGCAAATCACATTTTGAGAGCACATTTATGTTTGTGAATAAATACCTGTCCCCAGCTGCTGACTGTGAGCAAGAGAAAGTGCTGACCATTGTTGCTTTGCTTTTCCATCTGCGGCCAGTGACAGCTCACACCCGCAGCCTAACAACCCAAAAATCTAACTATGCCAAATCTAATCAGTTATATATATTTTATCAGATCTAGCCAGTTGATCTGACACTGATATTTCTACTCTACATGATCTGATGAATATTTAAAAAAAGACTGTGTATGTAACAAAGTTCTAGCCAGAAAGCGAGACAACTCCACAGATGCCTACAGTTTGTTTTTCCCATACAGCTGGGCTGCAGTCAAGTCTCAACTTCCTTTCCCACGTACAAATCAACAGCAAAACTCCATGTCTTGACCTGAGGTGATACACTGAACACAAAAGGAAAGTATGAGAAAAATACCCTTGCAAGAAGGCTTTAGGGGACAACTCTCACAACAAGGTTACCTCATAACTAGTCTGGCATTGCCAGACCTTCCTCCACAGCGTGGCGGAGGAGGGTCTAGTGCTAGTGGACACAGCATCCGGGATGGGAGAAAAACGTGCTCTGGTTTATTGGCATTTCTTTAAACCAATCACAATCGTCATGGGCGGCGCTACGCGCCGGACGAAGCCACAGTGCCGCTTGCAGAATAGCCTCGGGAAGGAACTTGTCTTGGTGGAACGTGTATGTTCAAAAGTTGTTTTAGTCGTGCAAACAGAAAACTCAGATTAGACAGATAGTCTAGCTAGTTGTCTGGATTTACCCTGCAGAGATCTGAGGAGCAGTTAACCATAGTCCTCAGAAATCAACCAGAGTTTAAAATTCCAACACAAAGAAAGCAGAAGGTGAGGGACATCCGGCTGAAAAGAGCAACATCTGGCAGAATTTCCGGCGGCACCGGAACAATCCCGGAAGTGGAACGTTGCGGATATAGACTACCTCATAACATACCACGACATACACAACATTACAAGAATAATGTTTACCTTAGCATTAGCTGAGATCTCCTGGACTCCTTTGTTTGCAGCATCCTTGATGATGGGGGTAATGAGGCCTTTGTCAGTCGCCACTGCGATTGAAATGTGGATTGAATCAAGTGCGCGGGGTCCATCACCAGACCAGGTCACATTCACTTCTGGCATCTCCTAAGATAGAAAACCAGAAGTCAGCACAGGTTCTGACAGCTATTGCAGTGAAAAATAACGAGACAAATAGAGATATAAAACCTGGCTCCGTTGGTTACAGGGTGCTTCCATGCAGTTCATGAGTGTGAAGATAACAAATCAAAGTCTGATACAATACCAAAAATATGTCATTTTCTATAATATGACTGGTAGCATGTAAATAAATCAATTATGATGAGAAAAGCATTATATTACAGTAAATGTGGGAAATTAATTAATCAATTTGGTTGAGAATGTATACACTTGCTATCTGGCCAGCACATCTAAAAACAGTTTTACTGCATATATAAAGAAACTGTAGATATGTATGCATGGATAATCTGATATATCTGAATAATCTTGATGAATCTGCTGTGGTGGAGCCTCAATAACTAAATATTTATGTTGAATTATTGGTGTATGAACACAGCAAAGTTTCATCAGTCTACAAAAAGTACAGCGGAACACATGAGCGTGCACACCATTTGTTTTGAACAGTAAAACACTGGCCTGGTGTGTTCAGGTAAACTCTGGTGAAAGTACAGTTGCTTTTGAGGTTACAGTGTTACACAAGTGAATTGCATAGCTCAGTTAAGTGTAGAATCCAATCCAGAGGAATGTTGACCATGTGTCCAGACTATAAGAGAGCCATGTAGTGTTTGGGCATTTTACACTAACATTAACTGGGAAATGTTCCACATTCCTCACATTTACTGTAACACATGCACCAAACTTTCTTGTTTCTCAGCTGCTGCTTGATCCTTATATAGCAGCGTTTCATACAGTGTGCATTGTACAATGTCCAGCACCCATGACATCTGGCACATGTTAATGCTTAAGGGCAACACAAATTCACTAAAGCAGACACAATATTCCATGCGTATTCCATGTAATATTCCCAGATGATAGGATGTTCCTATCACATGCTGCAGAGACATTCCTGGCTGGAATAACTAAATTACAAGAGCACCGGATCTATTTTTCTCCATTTCTATCTATCTGTTCTATCCTCAAATCAAATGACAGTATCTTTCTTTACAGCATTCATTTTGTGTTTTCTAAAACTGCTTAGGGAGATGGTTTAAAAGTTTCCTCAGAATTTCCATCAACAGACAAAAAAAGAGAACAGAATGAACACAGTCTGAGTAAACATTTAGTCACGGCTTATAATGACAGGGCAACCAGTTGATTCACCATCTGTATAAGCTAGCAGCGAGGACAACAGAGAGACCTTGTTGCAGAAGTAATATAGAATCTAGAGACCAAATGAGGAAATAATTTACAGTATGAACTACAGAGTGATGTGTGTGTGTGTGTGTGTGTGTGTGTGTGTGTGTGTGTGTGTGTGTGTGTGTGTGTGTGTGTGTGTGTGTGTGTGTGTGTGTGTGTGTGTGTGTGTGTGTGTGTAGAGGCTGTGTTAAGCAGTGAAATAAATAAAAGTCCAGATACTTGTAGGGATATATGTTGAAAAACCATGTGTATTATAAAAAATACACATGGTTAGGGGATACATAATCAAAGATAAACGGGTTAAATGAACAAATGACAACAAAAGAAGTGATTATAAACTATACTTACTTTAAGTGTAACAGCAGCTGCCTTGATAATGAAATCATTAACTGACACTTTGATCTGTTCTGAAAAGACAAAGAAGAAACAGTCTGTGAGCCTGATTCAAGCAACCAACGGACATATGGCCATCTATTCTGCACAGGACCTGTGAAGTGTGACACTGTTCTTTTGCAAATGGCAGGTAAGTGATACCACACATTCCCTCAGGGGGAAGAAAAATCTCCTATATCTCGTCGGAATTTCCAAGTTCTAAGTTGGAAACACGGCCCCTGAAGTCGGATTTCCAAGTTGGGAACTCGGAGAACCTCACAGTACCACGAGCAAGCCGACCTCGGAATCTAACATGGCTGCTCCGTGCATCAACAGTAGTGAAAGCTGTAGTAACAAACAGTTTATTAGCACTTCCGTCTTGTTTGTGTCTCATTAAACCAGTCGTACACAAAGTACTATCCAACTTCTATCTGTGGACATGTTGCTATGCTGCACAAAATACAGCCTAATGCGTAGTTATCAGCTGGTATTACCAACAATAGCTAACCTGGATAAAGCAACCCCCACTGTGAACTCCGACTTGTTTAATGGAAAACGGTCAACTCGGGTGTAACGTCATTCCGTAGTCTGGCTATCACCAGACCAAGCTCAATAGATTTAAGATTGAGCATTGGTCTGGGGAGTCTGCTCTGTATTTTCTCTGCACAAGAGGCGTGACCAACGGGCATAGTTCAAATACAATACAATACAATTTTATTTGTATAGCACATTTAAAAAACAACCGGGGTTGACCAAAGTGCTTAACAAGGCCAAGGATATACAATACAAACACAATATCAACATAATACACAGGAAACAGGAAGGACACACATATCATGATATTTTAAAAGCTAATGAAAAGAAATGTGTTTTCAGAGATGATTTAAAAAGTGACAGAGTTTGTGCAGATCTGATACTATTCCATAGCTTGAGTCCATAGGATGCAAAAGCACGATCACCCCTGTTTTTTAGTCGAGTTCGTGGGACAGATAGGGAATTTGACAAATACTAGACACAAGTGACAAATGACTGTACGTAATTGGATAGTCCTTCAACCAATCAGACCAACGATCCGGGTGACGTAGCAGCAACAGCGGCATCAACGGGTAGCTGCGCTTCGGGGGCCGGCTTGTTGAATGTAAACAAGAAGCTGTTTGTCGTTGCTTCTCATCGTGTTAAACCCGCCAACAGGGCGCCAGGTGGATAAGCCAGTTTGTGATTGGTTCCCGCAAAATTATGAACGGAAGCAGGAGAGATAAAAGTGCAGGTTTCCAGACTGAGCTGCAGGGCGAAATCAAATCGTCGGCACAGTGGGCGGGATTTACCCAGTCTAGTCATTCCCAGCACCGAGTTCAGAGGTAAATGGAATGCACAATCAAATCAAATCAAATCAAATCAAATCAAAAGAACTTTATTTTTACCGTGACGGAACTTCGTTTGTGGTCAAGGCACATTCAAACATAACATACATACATAGTCCGTATTAATCATACCAGAGAATAAATAAATGCTAAATACTAAAAAGAAACTAAAAACCCTGAGGGTAGGAGTAGAGGGGTGGGTAGGGAGAATAGGTCGAAGTCTGGATCGATCGATCGATGGGGGGTGGTTATGGTTTGTTCAACAGTCTGATGGATGCCGGCACAAAAGGCGGACATGGCTCGTTTGGATCGTAGGGGAAGGGAACATACTCTCCTCCCTGAAGGTAACAGATGGTACTGGTTATTGAGATTATGGGTGGGGTCTGATATGATGAGTTTACTTTTCCTGATGGCCTGTTTATCAAATATGGTTGTGACTCTTGTTGACCTATACTGCAGCTGATGAGAATCAGTCCCTCTCTATATAGTCTGGCTCAACGGATGTACATTGCCAGGATAAAGCCTGACATCTGGAGCAATGTAACTCCCCTTCTGCTATCTATTTTTGCAAGGGCACCGTTACTGCATCCAGGGGTTAGCGCCCCCCACTGGACAGATTGGTTTAAAGAAATACTGGTTTAAAAAGTGTTTTTCTATCCCAAAATAGATAGGTGGTGTAGCCAGACCATACCCCAGCGCTGTTGAGATAGGTCTGGCAATGTGAGAATACTCTCTATATGACTCAGTCACTAGCATTTGCTCCACTCTCCTCTCCCACTGTCACACCAGTGGGCCAGGCGGGCTTGGCCTGGCCTGGCATCACTGCCAACTTGTACGAATGTCCATTAGTGCAGTAGCAGACAGTTATGAATGCTGTGAGCGGGATGATTAACGAGCTAACCGTGAAATCGCGCTGCTCCAGAACAATGAGATGCCGCAAAAACAACCGGGGAGAGAATCCCTCGGCACACACACTACCTCGCTAATAGGTTTGGAATGGCCGTCCCATTTCCTCCATCACAGAGACAGGACCCAGAGAGATTTACTGTTTGTTTGACAGCTAGGCAAAGTTAAGCTAAATAAAGCCAATTACGTGATAGTGTGTGGAACTAAATGTTTAAAAATAGGAGTTGATGAGGCACTCTTGCTACATCAACATAAAATGGCCCAAAGTAAGCATTTGTTACATTTTAGGAATCCATGAAAAGCAGCCGTTAAGGACATTTTCTTGGTTGAATTGTCTTGGCTGAATGTAGCAATATGCTGAGTGACTGTTACAACACATGGGCATTGTTCCCTTTCTCTGGTTGTGGTGTAAATCTTCCTTTGCCTTAAACACACACACACACACACACACACACACACACACACACACACACACACACACACACACACACACACACACACACACACACACACACACACACACACACACACACACACACACACACACACACACACACAGCTGTTGCACAAGAAGCTGTGGTTAGCTCAATAGCAGTTGCTAGGGATGTCTGTGAGGTTGAGAAAGTAAAAGAGCAGTTTGCCCAAACATGATAAAGACACTGCTAGGTCCTAGTATTTTATTTATTCTCCAAAAAGGGGAGAATTCCGGTTGATTTCAACCCGTAGCTCTGTTGTTTGTACATTTGGAGCGCTGTCAGTAGCAAGAAAAATTAAAACAATCGCATGCACTGTGTTATCCCCCTGCTAGAGTTAGCACCCAACAGGGCAAGTTTTAAACATGTTTTTAGCCTCTAAACATGTTTGAAATGTCATTACAAGTGCCTACCCATGTGCAGTGATAATCCATACCTCTGTTTATTTCCTGTTTTTCGGTGGGGTATGGATTAACACAACTTGTATGCCTTTCTGTCACATCTACGGCAGTCAGATTCGCTGTGTTCCCTCAGAAGGAATCACTGCACATAGGTAGGCAATTGTAATGACATGGAATTTACAAACAACAGAGCTACGTGTTGAAATCCACCGGAATTCTCCTTTAAGCTCTCAATCCATCCATACAGTACCTACTTTACTATTACTGCATGTATGGACCAATTTATTTTCCATTACCTCACAAATTCACTAAAGGAGATACAATATTCCATGCGTATTCCATGTAATATTCCCAGATGATAGGATGTTCCTATCACATGCTGCAGAGACATTCCTGGCTGGAATAACTAAATTACAAGAGCACCGGATCTATTTTTCTCCATTTCTATCTGTTCTATCCTCAAATCAAATCACCTTCACACATACTGTATACTTTATTTCTCCAGAGCGCTTTAATGCTTTTCCAGAGTCTCTACCATTGCCACCCCCACACCCACATTACGCCCCTGGCCTGATTTGGCATTGTGGCTGGTGCGATCCATCGCAAGATGGTCTCTAGTTTAATGCTTTTATCTGAATCGTGAATACTGTCATTATGTAAACACAGGACCCACCAAAGAGCAAAACACTCAAACAAATGAATTGGAAACACTTTGAACCAGAGAGAAACGATTACTCAGGTAGAGTACTTTATTCTTGTAAGCACAAAGGAACATTTATATGAATGAAATCTCAATGTTATGAATGAAAACAGCTTCCATTTATACCAAATTTAGTTTTTGTTTGCAGATATTTTCTGATATAACTGCTGTGAGCCATTTCAAGCTAGACACCCAGTTAAACTAATGCAACAAATTACAGATTAGAGCATCTATGTGTATGACTAACTGAGGGTGCCTTATCAGCCTTACATTGTGATGTGCAGATATGATCAGTGTTAGATATGGAGGTTTCCTTCACTATTCAGCTCTCTGGAAGTGTTTGGCCCTGTTTCAACCCTCTTCATCAGAACCCTTACAACACTCAGAATACCATGCCGGTTTATTCTTAGACACAGGAGGAGAGAGATGTTGGTTTGAACCAGAGGTACATGACCACCCTGAGAAAACATGTACCAGAGCTTCTTTCAATAAAAAAAAGACTGTCCTCTTTGTCAAGTGAGCAGTCATGTGAAAACCCTGAAATCCACATCTTCATGGAAAAAGTATCCATCCAAATGTTACTGTTGGACATTCACTTAAAAGGAGAACTCCGGCCAATTTTTACGTTAATCTTGCTAAATATAACTATGCGAGACCTGTATAGCAAAAACAATTAGCGCAATAGCAGCTACCTAGACGGAGCTGCTGCAGCTAATGCCCACCGCTCCCACTTAGCTAAACGGCAGTTATGGGGGCATAAATGAAATAGTGCCTTTGTGTATCTTAACAGACACAAAATGCAATTAAAATGTCTGTGTAACATGAACAGGGCCCTTACATGACAACAAGATGCGTTTTCTACATTCACCTACCCTGTTAGCTGCTAGCTAGCTAGCTGTCGTCTGGGACGAGAAAGTGTTCAGTCAGGCTTCAGTAATAATCATCATGCAGCAGTCCCGTGTGTATTTGTAGCATATATATGGATATATATGATATATATCCATTTTGTGTGTGATCCATCTGGCGTTGGAGAGTAGTATTCTCTGCTGTGGGGATCGTTGTGGTAGTGTCCGACTGGCGGCCGTGCTTCTGCTTTCTGCCCGCAGTCCTGGCTTGCTGGTCGTGGCTGTCCCCCGGAGGACCTGTGATGCATTGGCGGCGATTTTTTTTTGGGTTTATTTCCCTTCAAAAATAGGTAATTGAGCGCTGTAGTGGTTATGAGCATATTATTGACTATGTAACTACATGGAAACGGGCAGAATTATGCCTGTGCCTTGTTCAGTAAAACACTAACAGACGGCTAGCAGCAGTCTCGTGCTCAAGTCCCGTGTGAATTCAGTTGTAGCAAGATAAATAACAGTGGAGGAGCGTACAGTGTAGCGTGAAGAGCGGAGGTGTTCACAAGGGAAGAAGCTTGGAGTAACGTAACTATGGAGAAAATCGAAGATATTGAACATATGGAAGAGGCTTTTGAGTTTGATGGTTGTCCTTATTTATTCGAACCCGAGTATACAGACGAAGAACTGGCCTCACAAGAGTTGGAAAGAACCAGACAGACAGACAGAGGGGCAACAGGCAGATGAAGCAGCTGCTCCAAGATCATGCATTTTGGGCAACTGGTGGCGTTCGTGTGGGTGGTGTGACGCGAAGGCATCACCGGTCCTCCGGAGGACATCCTCCAGACCAGTGGGCGCTCTCGTGATTGTTATCGGCAGAGAATACTACTCTCCAACGCCAGATGGATCGCACACAAAATGGATATATATCATATATATGCTACAAATACACATGGGACTGCTGCATGATGATTATTACTGAAGCCTGACTGAACACTCTCTTGTCCCAGACGACAGCTAGCTAGCTAGCTAGCTAGCAGCTAACAGGGTAGTTGAATGTAGAAAACGCATCTTGTTGTCATGTAAGGGCCCTGTTCATGTTACACAGACATTTTAATTGCATTTTGTGTATGTTACGATACACAAAGGCACTATTTAATTTATGCCCCCATAACTGCCGTTTAGCTAAGTGGGCATTAGCTGCAGCAGCTCCGTCTAGGTAGCTGCTATTGCGCTAATTGTTTTTGCTATAGACAGGTCTCGCATAGTTATATTTAGCAATATTAACGTAAAAATTGGCTGGAGTTCTCCTTTAAGGACATGACACTAACATGTGCATGAAAAAATCAGTGCCTATGTGTACACACTCCCTCAAAGTTGTGCGTTTTTACCTTTGGCCAAGTCTTTGCGGAGATGCATGACGGCAGCCATGTCACAGTCAACTGAGGCATACGCATGGGGGATGGTGGTCTTTGATTGCGTTAGTCTTTGAGCAATCACACGGCGGACATTTGTGGCTGGGATCTCTGTGAAAGTGCCCTGAGGAGGAAGAGTGGAGGGAGTGGGAGGTAAATATATGAATGAGGAGAAAATGGCATTTTGAGAGGGACACTGAAAAAACATGGGGTTAACAATGTAATGTAATCAATAGGTCATATTTTATAGCGCACATACACACTAATGAAGATACAATTTTATATGATGCAAAAAAACAACAAGAATGGAATTTATCAATACAGATATGACCTGTTTGTTGGATGCTTGTGGAAGGCACACCAACAGAAATTGAGCTATCATTATTTAATATATGACTACAGGACTGTGACATCAAAAACTATCAGTGACCCAATGACAAGCCAAATGTTTTGGAAGACGTTAAGCGTCTTGGAAGACGTTAAGCATCTGTGGCGGATGACATCTTGTAGTTTCCTAGTACTGTCACAAAACAGACAACGGGATGAGGAAGTGGGTTAGAGAGAGAGAGAGAGAGAGAGAGAGAGAGAGAGAGAGAGAGAGAGAGAGAGAGAGAGAGAGAGAGAGAGAGAGAGAGAGAGAGAGAGAGAGAGAGAGAGAGAGAGAGAGAGAGAGAGAGAGCTCACCGGTGCTCCTGGTTTCCCTGGTACAGAGAGAGGAGGTATGTTGGGTCTGCTGCCTGGGGGTGGAGGGGCAGCTGCCGGGGTGAGGACAGGACTCAGGGTAGCTGGGGCAGCCATGGCTGGGGATGATTTGGGGGCAGGAGATGTCTTCAAGAGATTTAACGCATCTCTGTTAAAGTAGAAATGATAATAAATGTGTGCATTGATTTATATAGTAATTTGAATGTTTTCATTCAATGAAATGTGTACAATAATTTCCACAAAAAATCTGACAAGTCTGACCATCATACGAATAGGAATTCCTGTGTATAGGCTTCACTTATTATTGGTATTGATGTACATCTAGGTTGGCACACTTTATACACTGTTCCATAGTATACAGGAGTAACTATGGAGTTACACTTGTACGTTGGTCACTTACTATTTTCCATAATGAGATAGAGGGAAGAGTGGTGGGGGGTGAAATGGGGCAACAAGCTGTAAATATACCTAAACCACTATGGTAGTCAACGCAAACACTAAACACATAAGAGCATTGGCTCACAAAGAATATTATGCCTGGATAAGATTAAATATTCAAGATGTTAACACGTGTTCATTCACACTTACATGGGAACAAATGCATCCCAGCCTATTGTGAAATAATTTGCAAATGCAATAAAGCTTTTGTGTCAATTTGATTTAGGTCAATCTTTGTTGAAGTGCACATGTGAACGACACTGATTCCCAGTAGGCCTCTGCTAACCAGATGAACTATGCTATTTCAAGCCTCGGGCAAACTTTTTCTTTTCGTCCGTTTTTTCTTAATTTCTGGACTTTATTAATGATGGCTTAATTTCTACTGTGAAAAACTAAATTTAAATTCATTTTCTTCTTGTGTGAAAAGTGCTGACATTTTTATTTTATTTTGGCCATAATAGATGAAATTAGAAATTGTATGAAACAACACTGGCATAGCATTATTCACCCATACTGTATGCTCTCACTTGGCAAGCTTACTGTATAAGTAGCACTCTGCTAGTTTTACTGTATGAGGCTTGTAGAGAGAAGTAACCTTCGGTTATCCTCCAGTGGATGGGCATCATGAGAATCATTTGATAGTCACAAACAAACCCCATCAGGGTAGGATCAGGTGTCAGCTGCAGCAGGGAACAAGGTTATTCAAACCCTTGGCTTCATTAGCTTTCCTTCCCACTGGCATGGTGAGCCACGATCATCTCTATTTTTCAAACAGCATCTGTTTCCTATTGCACTACAATCAAATAGCAGAGCCCAGGCCAATACATGTGGTCTGATTGGTACAGACACTTAGGGCCAGATGTACGTACATTTGCGAACGTAGCGTTATCAGCGCCATGGCTCACCCGCAGATAGCGAACGCAATGATACCGTAGTTTACGCCATATTTACAAAAACCTGCAGGTCATCCGTAATTAGCGCCTTTCTCCGCCCACTATTGCGTAAACTGTAAGTACTTGTGCTATGATACGGCTGAGTGCAGACTGCGATATTCCCACTGCTGATGCTATGACTGTTTGAAATTATCCTGATGCCAATATTTGTAATGTAGCGGGGAGTTTAACAACTGCTGGAATGTGAACTCTGAGTCGGAGATTCGATGTCATCTTTGATTTCTTCCAGTAACTGTAATCTTGCATGGCTGCTTAATCTGTGATCCTTGTGGCAAAACTCCTTTCAGCTCGTCTCCTTGGCCTATGTCTTCGTCTTGCTCGGATTACTGCTGTCATTTCACCAGGAGGCATATGTGAGGAAACCCGCTTCCAGGTTTACACCTGCTTTTAAGAGGCGGAGAATTTTCACCGCAAAATAGAGGCGCGCTATCACTGCCGGTGTTTGTACATACCGCGGAATATGTAATTAAGCGCTCTTTACGCTTCCCCTCCCATCTCTTTACGGTAAACTCCCACTTTCCCCGCGACCCTCCCATGAATAAATATGCATGACACGAAAAACGCAATTTGCCCTTTTCAGCTCCCACGACATGCAGTTTGCGCTTTTACATCATTGCGGCCTGTTTGTACATACCTCGCCATGATTTTACGCGCACGTTGCGACACAAATACGCCTGAAGTGGGCGCAAAAGCGTTAGTACATCTGGCCCTTAGTGTTATGCTGCATAGTTTAATCACACACTTTAGATCTTTGATAAGGGGGGGGGGGGGGGGGCTTACAGATCTTTACACAGCTAACTTGGGGGATTATTTTTACCTTAAACTTAGAGAAAAAAAGGCAAGAATCATTACCCTTTCATTTAATCAATTATATTGGCCTGTTAGAGATGAAAGGGGCGTTTCCCAGAATAAGATATCTTCTACTGCTACATTTCCCACATACAGCATATTTCTAATACATCAAATTACTGCTGTTTCATAAAGGTAGAAGGGGAAGTGACGATATGATTTCCGTCTGGATCCTTCAGACTGCTACACTGAATATTGATACACAGGGAAAAGAGAAAGGTAAAGAAAAAGGGAATCACACGGTACTGAAAGATTTGCCCTGGATTATTTTTTCCCCTGTTCATTTTGGTCAAAGCTTTGAAAGAGGTAGGAGGGCCAGGTATCAGGTGTGCCTCCTTGAAGCTCTCTGGTTCCAGTTCAGTGCACAGGGGTCCACCTACCCACACACATCCAGTCTTTTGTCTGGACCAGCTGCTTCTGACCTCAACATGTAGCCGGGAACAGTCTGGGCCCCACAGCTATTTTCTCCATATCCCTCTCTGAGCTGTATCTTTTTATTTCCTCTAGCACACTAGCTCCTCCTCTCCTCTCTCTCCCCCTGATAGGAGTATTTGTTTGTGGAGAGACTGAGGCAACTTGGAAACCCCCCAGCTAACCTGAGAGGACCACACTGACTAATGATTACAGATCACCACATGATAAAGAAAAGAAAAAGAAAGCACAGCACAGCGGTTATAAGGGACTTATAATTCGAATGCTTGTAAAAACACAGAGCAAGCAAATAATATATGTATGAGATTGAGAGCAAAGTTTTGCTAAACCCACAATATTTGCCAGTGAGAATGTATTAGGAGTTACCCGTATCAATTCAAGAGGAAGTCAAGTCAACAGCAGCCTACAGTGGGCACTTGACGATGACGCCATAGATACCATTTCTGTAGCTGGTTGGCATGTGCTTTTCACACTGACCATTTACAGCCCTACTGACAGTGAAGGCGAAAGAAGCCCCTGAAAGACTGGGAAAGGTTGAGTAGAATATTAAAAAGGGAACAAGGCAGCGCTCCCATGCACATCGGCACACAAACAAATAAACTGTCTTCTACTGCCACCTAGGACAGGCTTACATAGGAGAAAGGGTCCTCAGAAAATTTCAAGCAACCCATTATGGCTGAAATTGAGTCCAATGTAAAAGAGGACTATGTTGTAGTCCAACTGGTCATTTGAGAAGATGCACACTTTAGTGAAAACCCTAGTGAACCATCACACATACACAGTAAGTAGACCTTCAACACATTTGCATGGCAAAGAATGGGTCCAAATCATCACTCTACCATTGAGGAAATTGCCAGTTAGCTTCGCAGTCGTGTGCAACACTTTGACTGCGAAACTAACCGCAAGGAGATGTAGTTTTGCAAGACTTTACAAAAACTAGCAACAACACAATATGATAATATGACTGACTTTGTCATGCAACTACAAGGCAGTACAATTCTTTTCTACAGTCTTTTCTAAACAGCATTAGGTAGAAGTCATTACTGTTACATTGTTTTACCTATAACATACAATGTTTTTTTATCTAGTTTTTTTTCTGGTGCAGTACATGCCAGAGAGTCAATGATCAGAAAACCTCTCTTTGTTAATGAATACCTGTGTTGGTCAAGGTCGAACAAAACTACTCGTTCGAGCCAGTCATCCTTTGCTATTTGACCCTCTTTTGTGAGTGTTTCCATTCTCAGTTTTAAATTTGTGGAAGTGAAAATTAGACATCACAGTTTGTCTACTAAAGAACATTTATTTATTTTAAATACAGTATGTTGCCTAGGAAGCATCAACTAACAAGCACAACCAAAACAGCTGCTTGTGGTCAACAGTAACCCATACTGTGCGTTACTGTTGGCTGCAAGAGGTTGATGGCTTACAGTTAATGGGCTTCCTTGTTGGAAGTTTCAAAATGTGTGTCCTGTTCTTAAAGTCATGCTTAATACACAAAATCAGAAGAGCCTGGGCATGGTGTGATGAATATCATTGAAACCTTTACCCACCACTGTGCTCGCCTTGCCTCTTAGTTAACATTATGACAATAATGGAAGAGAAAATAAAAGTGATAGAAATGGGGTTCTTTGTACCCAATCTGTTTTTAAACCTCGCTGGGGATTATGTAACATGCTATGATCTCATCCCTGGGTTGCGTGACCTCTTGTTATTCATGCCCACTATAGAGGGGCCTCACTAGAGCGGAGGGTGGAATGGGAGGGGTACCCTCGTTTCAGTCTTATCTGATGAACCAAAGGACAAAGGAAGGGAGATTGGGTCTATTCTGCCCTCTCTTGGAGGAGCCATTCTCTCCAAGGAACTCTTCCGTCTCAAAACATACCTAAGCTATTAGCCTATAGGTCCAGCTCTTTTGGGACATTAAATTGAACATATCTAAATGTCCAAAAGACTTTGGCTAAAATGAAAAGACTACATCACAAATGTTGGCATCAATTGGCTACTCAATATGTGCCAAATATTAAGGGAACATTTTAAAGGATGTTTCCTTTTTGTAATTGGTGACATCAATTACAGTACATATTATGGATTTATAAGGATGTTTCCATTCCTGAAGTTATATATTCAACACCAACAATTGCACTGTTTTTCCAAACGGGAAAGCTACATGAAAAAAGAGAAATAATACACATTTCATTACCAAGCTAGATAGTGCCTTAAATATAAAGCTCTGTATACTGGTTTTTGTCTGTGGCTTGGTCAGAAAACTGCACATCATTCATTTCAGAAAGGCCCCTTGGCGTCCAGAGTCTTGCAGCTAATTAGCTAGCCTAGGTGTCAGTAAGTAACTGGTGAGACTCCAAATCTTGAGTCCTACAAATGGTTCAAAGAGAGGTAATTGAGCAAGCATGCCAAATCAAATCATTGGGATATAATTACACTGCATTATTAATTAAACAATTGGGCAGCACACGATATTCCCGTGTTCATTAACCTAGACAATTAATTACAGCTTAATACCAAAGGAACAAGAGATAAAAACAAACAAAGAAAAAAAAGGACTATTCTAAACTGGCTAAATAAGGAGGCATGTGATATGAGACGCTCTTTCTCAGCTGTTAACACACTTGTTATTGGTATTGATAAGACAGGTGCTTGTAAACTTATGAATTGTAGTGGTTTAACTATAAATGCAGCTTTAAATGAACATGTTTTGCTATATTTACAACAATGTATGCATTAAGGCTTTGCTCAATTTCTGCGAGTTATCGTTCTTTATTGTGTTTGGTTATGAAGCTTCATATATATTTCTCTATTACTGTCTAAGACACAAATCTCAGAAAACATATGGTCTGTGTTACTATGGTCACTAGTGGGTCCTGGAGACTGGGTTGCCATGGCGACCACCGTTACTTAATGAGATTCACCAGCAGGGTGTTAGGTGGGAAACAAGAGTATTCAATCCGTTCCCTGACAGCAGGTAACCATTAGAGCTGTGTGTGTGTGTGTGTGTTCATAGCTTTCTGTAGTGTGAAATCCCCATATAACAGGATTAAAGTACCTAACATCTTTACCACCTCTTGGTCACATTTTTCACTTATGTAGCATCTCCCACATTTTCATTTTTATTCACACTGCCTACACTGGTAGCTACAACCTACCTGGCTTTGGCTGACATCTTTTTCCCTCAGGAGATGCTTCAGTGTTACGGTGGTCGCAAGGGGACCCCTCCAATCTGTGCCCTTGGGCCTATAACTATGCTAAACAAGCACCTAATGCTGACACTTCCTGTGTAAACAAATAAAGCAACCCCCCGACCACAAAAAGAAAGAAAAGAAAGTAATATGTAATAGGTCATATTAGAAGCCCTTAATAGGCTGTAATGATATTATAGTTAATTGTAATGGTTTTATAAATCATTACAGCTTCTATGCCAAAACCAAATTTCCATCATGAACAAGCCAAATAGTTCTGCTTCTTATAATCTCAGACTGGGTCCAATAAAATTGATGTCTGCTTGTTTGTTAAGTAAGCAGAGAGGTTCTGTATTGTACTGGATTGCATTAAGGAGGCTTCCACAGGCCTTAGACCTATACTCACTCTTTGGTGATAAGTCCTCTTGGTCCAGTGGGTGTGGCCAATTTTGGGTCTATACCATGGGTGTCCAGGATATGTCTTGCTGCTGGACTAAGACGTATCCTGGCAGGGAAGAAAGAGAGTAAGGCACAATTTCACAACAGTTCAAGTTTTAAACTTTTTGTACTTTTGCTTTTAAGGCCCAACATTAATTATTTGGGTTTTATTTATACATCAAACCAGACATAAGGGTACTTCAGAAAACCTCCTGGGCCAGCAAAATGTTAAAGTATTTCAGTCTCGCTTTAGGATATCACCGATTGTGTGTTCATAGAACATGATAAAAGACTTCTTGCTTAGCTCACATACCATCTACTTTAATAAGCTGATGCAGCAAAAGTGCAAATCTGAAAATGTGGACGGGCTCAGAGTAAAATGTTTGCATAACAAATGGGGCCTGTTCATCTGTGGCAGCTCTTTTGCTTTCTACAGGAGTATTTATTGTGTAAACAGGGGTGGGTAGGATCTCACATATTTTGGAATTCAAGGTGTTATATGGTGGTAGATACTGTAGATTCAAGAGGTTTATTGCCATACCAGTTAAACAAGTACAAATGTGTGAAAAGCTGATGCTGAGAGGCTCCATTAAAAAAAATAATACCGGACATAAGCATGGATCAGCACGAGTATCTCATTTTATATCTTATTTCATGCATTTTTATCCCCGTTATCTACCTATGCCAGTCTTTTCTTGGCTTTGCAGTTCCATCATACAACTCAGTGATACACAGCCTGTGAAATTATGGTGGTCACAGGACCAACAACCAAGACAAAACATACATCAGAAAACATCAGAATAGATGTTGGAAATGCCGTCCGCTCTCGTCACTTATTCCAACTAGCATGATCTGATGTAAATGCTTACATTGCACTAGTCACTAGTTTTCGCTAATGTACAAATCAGATGTTTTAACAACACTAAAACAATATGCAGATATGCAACAAGCTTGAAATATAAACAAACAAAATCAAGCTTTATGTGTGGTAACATTATCGGTTTTGGGGCTGAAACAGCATACAAATCAAAATCCTGTTAAAATGGCTAAATTGTAGGTTTAAATTTCCACGAAGACTGCTGCCAAGAAGATGTGACCCTCCTTTATGGCCACATTAGGCAAGAAAGTGAGTGTACGGACCTGTATTGACTGCAGAGGTTTTATTCATTTGATTCAACTATACAGTGTGTGATTTAAGCAACTAAAAAGGAAGGAGGCGACACTCACGGTCCTGCCGTGGCTGCTTTTGGTGGAGTAGGTGGAAAGGCTGCAGCAGGGGGCATAACTGGGGCAGCGGCTGCATCTGTAGCAGGTGGAGCTGCAGATGGAGCAGCAGCATCTGGAGCGGGAATCTCAACCTGCTTCCAGTCCTGCCCTTCCTCCACCATGAGGGCAATGAGAGTGCCCAGGCGCACATTGCGACTTCCCTCCTCCATCTGCAAAGAGGGTGAGAGAGGTACTTATACAGTAAGAACATTAGCACTGGTTTAGGCACCCCATACGTGCAACTAAGTTTAGAGGAATAAAAGGGAAAGTCTTTGTTGTATGGTTTTGAAGGAAATAATTAAAGAACAGACGACGGGAAAGTAATACTGAAGTTAATCAGTTGACCAGTGGTCATTGAACAGATGCAAATGTTGACAGCCATTATTATTCTCAGTCACATCAATTTCTATTGTGCAATTTTCTCCCCTCTTAACTTGACAAATCATACAAAAACCCAGCTGTGCTGGAATAGGTTCTTGAGTGCCATGGTTGCGTTTTCATGCTGTTCAAAGCAGTCAACTTGATTTACTATCTTGTTGCGGAGTAATCCAAATCGACTGCAAGCTGTCCGCTACTCTCCCCAAGCTGTGTGCAAGGTGTTGTTCCTCAATCAATATTGATCAGCTTTAATGAAAGGCCAGGCACAATTCACAGGCGTTGGCTACCGCACTTCATCTCTTTTCAAAAGGTATCCACTTAGTGAGCAGCCAAGGATCGGCCAAAATAGCAAAGATATATCAGACTCTGACTGTGCTGTTTATATTCAATCATCCAACACCACCACTGATCCGCCAAGAGATTAAAACCTGCAATTTCTGACAATTGACCAAATAAAAAAATACGTTATGATGTCACAATAAAATGTTTCAAATTGAAAGCGCCATTAGTAAATCAACAGTTATTGACATCTCCACCCCAACCCCTCCCTCTAGCAGGCTTGCAAAATCAAAGAATCAAAAAATCAGCAGCCCTCCAATAATCATATCCACCTGAGTGGAAAGAATGTATGAACACCTGCGCTCACTGGTAGACAGAGCTGCACTTCCATGCTTATTCTGGGCTACTTTAGTTCAGTGTAGACCTAATTATCCAGTGCACCAAAGATGAATCTGAAAATCAACTTGCAGGTTGAGCCAGTAAGTATCACTGCAAAATAACACTGTTGTACTGGGTTACTAAAATATAACACATATCTACTTGATTTCACAAATTATAAAAATAACAATTTTTAACTATTACTTTCTTGTCCCATTGGACTTTTCTGTAAAGTGGAGAGCTCATATTTTCAAACTAAGCGATGGTGGTGAGCACAAAGCTATACTAACCTAAAGTACAATATACTGGGCAAAACAAAAATACTTTGCCCCAGGTTGTAAAACATATTAATCACAAAACTTTCAGGTAAAGTATTAACCTTAAACAATAGATCTGATGTGTGATTAATACAGAACTGCAATGGGAGGTGATGGATGATGGTAAACGTAAGACCTCTCAGGGAAATCCAAACTCAATTTCCAGAGATCCCCGTTCTCTTTAGTCCCAAAAGGGATTTTTTCCCATGGTAGAGACTAGAGATGCAATATACAGTACTTCCCACAAAAGCTGTGGTACAGTGAGACAAGCAATGCTGTGACATATGATACGTTGTTACAACAACCACCAATATATCTGTGTTTAACTGTAGAGGAAAACATAGGCTCTGACTAAAAAGACCAAAAGACAGGATGCATAATAATACTACATTTATTAATTGCAGTATGGAGTGCTCTCACACACACACACACACACACACACACACACACACACACACACACACACACACACACACACACACACACACACACACACACACACACACACACACACACACACACACACACACACACACACACACACACACACACACACACACACACACACACACACACACACACACACACACACACACACACACACACACACACACACACACACACACTTAACTCATTTAACAGCCACAAAAGAACTGCCAGAAAGCAGAACAGTTCCAGTGTATAGAGAATACTCATAAGAGAATGTATCATAGTTCTGGTGCCACAAAATTTGACCAAAATAAGAAAACACAAATACAACATTAACATATACATAATGTATTTTTACAACCCATCCAAATAGACTTGCACCTATCCAAAAATGCTGTTTGTAAAGAGGAAACAAATGTGCAAGTACAGAGTGAGTAATGGCCTAATAGAATGGTGCACTATACAATTACTAGTTAGATGTTTGAATTTAATGTTTCTGATTCTCCATGCATAGCTCCACCCCCCACCTCTCAGGCTGAGAATTTATTTCTAGTGGTTGACCCTGAGGGAAATGTCATTAAATATTTATCCTACCCTTATTGTAATAGTACTAATACTGATTGGATGAATACCTATCAGAAAACATGGAACTGCAATTTGTAAGGCATATCATGTTGAAGATAGTCAACCTTACAGTCAGCTTTACTGACATGATGTGTAGTTGAGCAACATAAGAAAACCGTTCCCAAGAAGTGCAATAATACTGCCTGCAAGGCTAGTGCATTTCTCACAAAAGTGGAAGTTTTGATAACCATGACAACAAGGACCACCTCTTTTGCGATAGTCTCACACACACACACACTCACACACACACACACACACACACACATGGGTGAATTCTCACAGTAAAATTGCATGCACTGTAAACAGTATGTATGCTGGGTAGTTGCATAAACAGATGGTCAGGACACTGTAGTGGTGTGGGGCTCAACACTGCCATCAAATGGTTATAAAACACACTGAAACCTATGGTAAGTACAAATTATGCTCACACCTCAGCTTTAGAAATGGTTAATAAAAATGTGTGTGTGGTTTCACTTTATGGCCAAAGAGGTTCTGCTTAATAAAAAGCTACTGGTAAAATCCCATTTTATTTCTGTGAGTTAGAAGAAATATTTAATCTTTACAGCCTAGAGCATTGCAAATCTCTAAAACAGTTTTTGCGATCAAAGGGAGCAATGAATAACACTAGGGGCCCTATCTTGCACCCAGCGCAATTGACTTTGTACACCGACACATGTATCATTCCTATTTTGCACCCGACGCTCAGCAGACTTTTCCCTCCACAAACGCACGTTGGTAAATTAGGGAATGAACTTGCGCTCCCGGGGGCGCTTCAACGAAAAGAGGAGGTGTGTTCCGGCGCAAACGTTCACTGGTGCTATTTTGCAGTTTTAAAAAACAATTCCGCCACTGACCAGGAAAAACCTAGTCTAAAGTCAGAGGCGCTAGTCTAAAGTCAGTGGTGCGTTATTCAGATGCTATTTAAGGGGCGCATGCTTGGCCATAATGTAGCGTGTACACAACGTGCATACACTTTGCTCCTCTCATCTACATGGACGCAGCAGTTCCCATTTTTGCAAACCATACATAATTACAAGGAAAAATATTTCTGAAAATGCGCTTCAGGTGTTTGGATAGGTCAGGAGGCACTTCACAGTACAGTCCTCAAAAAGTCGCAGCATTCTTTGTAGCTTGTTGCGTTTTACACATTTCCATGAATCATGGATGTGTTGATGACACAAATGAGGAAATATTAGAAGACTTAAGGAGACGTGATGTTGAACTACAGCGGGATTGGACACTTGAGGGTCCGGGAGTGGCAATGCGCCATGTGCTCCTGATGGAGCGGGTGGACGGAGATGGAGTGGGGGGGAGGAGGAAGGGGCCGCAGCAACATCGCCACCCGGTCAAGACAGGCATTTATTACTTTTCCGCATCCAGGACAGCTCATGCTCCAGCCCTGACGACAACGTCCTCGGCTGTGAACCCGTGCGCCAGGCAAAACAGCCGTCATAATAGCAATCCGCCATGGAACAAGCGCGCCTGCTCTTAAAGGGAATGTGAGATGACGCCCCGATTGGTTTATTGCACGTTACGCCCAAACCACACCTAGCTACTTCAGACCAACCCATTTTAGATTTGCGTTGCGTGCAAGACTCATTTATCCCGCCGGTAAAATAGCAACAGCGCCCGAGCTCCGCCCACAAAGCTACTTGCGTTTGGCGTTTGATGCTTGCGTTTCAGATCGTTAAAATAGGGCCCTAAACCACACTTTTGGCCAGATACAGTTTACAGATTATAATTATATAAAGATTATATTATGTATGAGTCTACACTGGAAAATGGGGAAGTTACTTGATCTTTTCTTCTGTCTATGTTGATATTATTTTGTTGTATGGTCTTGAATATTGTAGTAGTTACTGTGTCATCTTTTTTTGATTTTTTTCTGGGTGGGTGGCTAGATGAGGGGGGGGGGGGGGTATATCCATGTTGCAAATGGTATGTTATGTGTGTTGTGTTAAAAAAAAATGTTAATCATGAAAATATTATGTATGAGTATAGATTATTATCCTGTACATTAAAAAACCAACAACAACATTTTTTTTTGTAATTAAATTGACATTGATTGGATGGCCACTTCTTAATAAAATAATTAGTTATCTCTGATCTTTATGTTGTGTCCTCGCAGCTATCACTTCTTTGATGCTTAAAGAAAATAGGCCCACGACTGTGAGGAAAGACTGCTAGGCTGATCCAGTCGTTTAGCCTTTCCTACGACATCATTCTCACTGTGAAAAGTCTACCCGATCTCAAATAGGGCTCTTAAGGGACCTCTCCAGAGCCCATCAGCTAGGCTAATGATATTATAAAGTCAGACTAGACCATTTATGAGGTTTAACCTACTTATCTCCAAACTACTGTTATCATACAGCCATACAAGTCCTCAGAGAGTCTAAACTGCTCAGTTACAATAAGCTTGTCCTAAACAAGTATCAACATTCCTTTAAACTTAATTAAAATGGTTGCTATTGTAGCTGTAAATCTTGTGATGTAGATTTCATAACACGTAATTATATCAGGTTTGACAGTCACTTTTTACAGAGGCATCAGATCGTGGTCAAACATTGTACAGAGGAAGGTACAAATAATTAGGCTACATGTAAGCACAGATCAACCCCTGATTGTATAGCGTTTGAGTAGGTTTATTTGTAAAAGGTAGATGGATTTAGCGAGACATGGTCTGTCTCTGATCAATATAGCATGACAGATATCGCACAAAGAGGATTGCAGCCACAGCCTTTGTCTCAGCATCACCAGTCTGTCAGCCCAATGTAATCTCAAACATTAAAAAACTAAAATATAAGCTTTATAACCATATAACCACAACATTCTGGGTTTGAACTGTCAAGGAACCTTTATCACTTTCCCTTTTATGTATTCCATATTTTCTATTGCTCTCCACTCCCTGTGTACTGCTAGTATTTCTTGAAGAAAAATATGGACTGTAAACTAATTCAATTCAGCCAACAGGGTTCAGCCCACAGGGAATTTACTCTCATTTTGAAATTCTGGATCAGTCTGTCACCCATTTTGAAATAAGAGAATGCTCCACGGTTAGAAAGTGATTTATCCGAAGGATTGATTTAGAGGACGCATAGCTGTTGGTGTTTAAATGGATTCCTTAAATGACAATGTGTGGAGATGAAGAGATGAGGGGAAAGGGAATGATACATGGGAAACTGAAAGGTTAGCACTGTGGAAGGTCTTGGATATCTTCATCAATGTATCTTTCTAGTCATACATCTATCTATCAGTCCTTTCTGTCACTTAATTCAATATATCAATCACCAACTCATCCACACTCAACTACATTCTGGTGTACCTATCAATAAATTCACCTTAAAAAGTTCTAGAACAGCATTTTCTATATAAAAAGCTCAGTAGCATTCATCTTTATACACATATGAACACAGAGAAGCTATGAGCATCTATAGTATGTATCTGCAAACACATGTGTGTCATTTCATACAGGCTATGATTGATTGTACCCAGGGCTGATTTTCAGATTGAAGCCCTCGGGTCAGGCTCTTACAGCAACGCTGTAAGAGTATGATGAGATACAGTAATCTCTGTTCACAGTGCTGCTGCTCCTACCCCCAACATCCCCATCCTAATATGAGCAGAATCTATCCCTTGTTCTCTCACTCTTAGGGAGCCATGGTTGGAAATTGGTAAAGGGCCATAGGAGTACATGACCCCCATAAATCACCCCTGTGGAGCGCAAGAAGTTCAACGCCTGCTGCTGCCTGTCCAGGCGTTTGGCCACAGGCAGGTAATTATGGTAGCCTCTAATTTAGAAACAGACTGGGTGCTTGGCAAGCCCTCGTTACACTTAATCTGCATCTAACTCACTCTGACCCAGACAAAGTGGATGTCAGCTTGCCCATTCCATGTTAGGGTGCACAAATCTCTGACATATTCTCACTAGCTGCTGTTTTTTCATTAATTATGCACACACACACAGAGAGAGAGAGAGAGAGAGAGAGAGAGAGAGAGAGAGAGAGAGAGAGAGAGAGAGAGAGAGAGAGAGAGAGAGAGAGAGAGAGAGAGAGAGAGAGAGAGAGAGAGAGAGAGAGAGAGAGAGAGAGAGAGAGAGAGAGGGCTACAGGGCTTATCTAATGCAGACCATCTTTCTCTGCCAGATCCAGCTCTAAAGCCCCTACCCCCCAATTCTTGGGTGGTTGCTATGGAAACTACCTTATAGTAAGGGAATGTGAGAGAAAGGAAGCAAGTGAAGTAAAAGGCGGGGGGGTAATTAACTGATTAATTTAGCCATTTCTATGTTTGTGTCTGCGCATGTAAGAAAAGATCGTTTTGTTCATGAACAATTATAACATATAATACCATTTGCGGGTACAGACTGGTTGTGTATTGCCCAAAAAACACATCAGCTAATTAAACCCTGCTCCACTCACAGGCGCCACCAGAATGTGAGCATGTCCAAGATGACACGGCAAGGGGACACGCTGGCTTATTAGATAAGTCACTCTCTGTGACATGGAGCGAGGGTCGGCGCTTCTGTGAATGCACAGGAACAAAACACAGCCATACCTCACTGCCATCCCTCAGTTTTTAAAATAGGGAAGCTAAAAGAAAATGTTAACTTAAATCTTACTTTGACTACCAGGAGCTCCCCCCCCCCCCCTCCTTCCCATTTTACATACTGTCCTCAGATCTCTCACAGATCAGTCAAAAAGCCTTTGAAGATAAAACATCTTCATCTTTATCTTTAAGGGGACGAACATGTGGTGGAGGATTGATGAAAAAAAACAAAACTGATCGCTGTCGGCAGCCTATTAAAAATTCAACCGACAAATGTCGGGGGGGAGGTGGGGTATTTGTCACTGAAGACAGCTCGTCAAAATGTTGTTGTCACTGTATAGGGAGAGCAGATTTAACAAGCGTAGCCAATTAGCATAGGCAACGAGGGAACCCTGAAACATTTACACATAAATATTAACAGGACTATATTCTATCCGTGTGAATATAAACTCATTTCAAAAACATAGCAATCACTACTGCAAATTGCTGACTTTACATTGCTTGAAGGTATAACAGAATGCCGTGGAACACACAATTTAAAATCCTGGTGCTAACACACACTGAAATGCACAGCATTTCAATACTTCGTCAACCCTCTACTTTTGTAGGTAAGTATACCTTTATTGTGGTATCTAATCATCTCTTGGAGAGGTGTATCTGTGTTTTTGCTCACTCACCAATATCTTTGCCATGATACCGTCATCATTCGATTCCAGGGTAACAACAGCCTTGTCAGTCTCAATCTCACAAAGGGCATCGCCGGCTGCCACTGCCTCGCCTGCAAAAGTAAAGAAACATCCAAGAATACATCTAAATATGAACTTTTGTTTGGCATTTAAAGCAACTAATTGCCAAAACAACCCCTTAATTATAAAGGGGTCTCTGACCTTAGTTAAAATGCAAATGACTCATTTTAGCTGCTATGATTGCGAATGCATGAATCATAATCATCAGCAGCATGTTACAAACAAAATGCTCTTTCACTGGGGCTTTGCACACACAGAGTACAAATTAGTTATAATACAACTGAAAGCATTCCATTGAAGGAACAAAAAGGTTATGCGGGAAAATATCTGCTCGGGCTTTGGCCTACATATCAAATGAAGAGCCTAGTCAATGTTTCATGGGAAAGAATGTGAGATACGGAAACACAGCGTGCCTGAAAGAAGGCGAGATCTTTGCCTATCCTTAGAATTCCAGTAGATTCCCACTGGTCCACTGCATGAGAGAGTTGAATATATTAGCATTTACTTAGGAATGAAAGAAGATGGCAATTAGGAGCCACTGGTTCAGTTCTTCCATGCTCATAGATCCATGTTGTGCTACACCTGTTTTGTGCGACAATTCAAATGGGGCTTCCAATGGAATAATATACAGACAAATGGACCTTATTTTTCTCCTTGGACAAAAAGGAGAGTAGAAGAAAAGCTATTGTTGTCAGTTGTACAGCTCAGTCATACCGGAAATGCTCGTTAGAATTGAATAGGTTAATGTTGAAGATAAATAATGTTTTGGTTACATTATAGCCCCCCCCCCCCAAGCAATTTCGAGCCTTAAGCACTTGCAGTCAATCTATTTCATGTAGAGTCAAGAGTACTAGGCATGGAATGATTGAATCGTCTTTGTGACATATGCTCATGCGTTGAGAGGCGAGGAGGCGGTAAGGTGTATAAGATTAAGGTCAAGGGTTATTCAGATCTGACATACGGTCACATGTCTATCTTCTGGCAGAAAAAAAAAGCTGTAACAAGGTGCATCACCTGGGTATGGAGCTACTAGTTAAGGAAGACAGTGCTATGATGACAAAGGCAAAAATGTATCAAATCAATACCGCAATTGAAAAAGAAAGTTTGTGGGATATTTTTAAGGGAAAGAGATGCTTGGGAAAGGAAAAGGAGGAACAGGGAGGCTGAAGGGAAGAGTAGATGGGGATGGGTGAGGGGAAGGTTGAAAGAGCAGAGGGAGTATTGACGTTGGAAGCCCCTGAGCGCAAGCAGGAGTGGAGAATTCAAAATTGGATTTGTACGGGGCTTTAACACCGTATGACCCCGGGGGTTAGGTGTGATGTGCAATATTAAAGATTAAACAGGCAACCTTAGGACTTTTCACCTCTGCTCAACCAGAAAGTCAATGGGCAATATAACAACAAAAACATATTTAGACTACACAGGTATGCAGGCCAAGGCTATGTTACATTATCTTCACACATAAATCTACTAAAATAGTTGTTTTGATGAAACCTCAAAATGGGCAACTATGTGGAAAAACTGCTTTTGTTCTGGCATTCCAGCGAGATGGTTATGTTAAATTCTAATTCAGGGAGCCTTCCATTCCATTGTAGAACAAGTAATCACATTTCCCCAATATAAAATACTAGGGGTGTGCTAAAAAAAGCGATTCGCATTAGAATCGCAATTCAAAATCAATTCATAGAATTCTTTTTTTAAATTGTATGTCTACAGCGATCACATGCTAGATAGATAGATACTTTATTGATCCCCAAGGGGAAATTCAAGGTCCCAGTAGCTTACAGACATCACACACACACACACAACATAAACAGGATGATAATATAACAAATAAACAAATACACATGAATAATATGGACAATAAAAGATACTAAATAAAAGATGATATATATATATATATATATATATATATATATATATATATATATATATATATATATATAGTTCAAAATTGATTTTCAATTCAAAAACGATTTACAGTATGTAAATGTAGTTACTTTTCCCGTGTGTGTGTGTGTGTGTATGTATGTATGTATATAATTTTGAATTTATATATATATATATATATATATATATATATATATATATATATATATATATATATATATATATATATATATATATATATTAGGGCTGTCAAATGATTAAAATTTTTAATCAAATTAATCAGAATTTTCAGTGGATTAATCATGATTAATCACTATTTGCAATTACACCTGAATCCTAACCATTTTTTTCTGAAATGCATACCAAAAGATACTAGTGCTGTCAAGCAATTAAAATATTTAATCGCATTAACGTCATAGTTAACTCGCTATTAATCGCAATTAATCGCACATTTTTATCTATTCTAAATGTCCCTTGATTTCTTTTTGTCCCATTATATTTTCTCATTTTAATTCTCTTATCAGCATGGAAAAGTAGATCAGCTGCTTTGTGACTGTTTTTTTATTGAAAACAACATTGTCATATACACAACATTGTCATATACGTTATGTTCAATTTCACACTAACATTCACACTTGGATCTAATAATCTGTCACATAATGTAACGCTGTTACCTCGATGTTCCATTGCAGGTAGTACTGCAGATAGTAGTGATGTTACCCGTGAACCCACTGCTTCGAGGCATGTATCGAAAACATGAACCAGTTTGGAATGAAGCTTTGTATCGGAGCTTGATTCGTTTTGGGATAATCACGTGACCAGTGACGTCCGAAGCTTCGTTTCAGACACACCCACGTGACTGCTTCGAAGTTAAATTCAAAGCTGCGCGACACGGGGCGTTCCTTTGTGGGTTGTTGCAGTCAACAGAGTCAGGAGAGTTAGTGAATAGAGGTTATTATAGCGATTATTATAACGAGTAGAGAGTTCATAGAAAGTGTATAGCAAGTAGAGAGTGTATAGAAGTAGGTACCGCTACACCTCTACTCCTACGCCTTCTGCACTGCCTATCTCACCTATTAGGCTGAGACAATGTTGCTCTAGGCTACGTACTCAATATCACAGAAATGTGTGAGCAATGTGTTCTTTATTCATTTCCCTCCCAAATTAATGTATTTGTTTACAAACACATGACACGTTTACAACCAAAAGCCTAACTGTGTGTGTGTGCATTTGTGATTAAATACTTTCATGTTAATATAAGTTCTGTGTTAAGTTTAAAAATGCATTATTTTAATATACGTATGTAATTATTTTACTTAATTTTTAGTTTCTTGAATAGGGTTCATAGTGAACTGTTTCATGTTATGTCACTAATTTCAACCCCTAATGGTTCATTGCTGTTTGAATGAACACGTCTGGGTTGTGGTATGGAATTTTGAAATCGAGGAACCCTGTGGAAAAGGCAATTACATTTTTATTCATGCAAGGTCCAAAATAGGCTTAGTTATTTATGTCATTATTTATTTATCCATGAATTCATACTCAAAATGTATTCATCTTCGACTCAAAGACATTCATGGCTAATATCTGTGAAACAGTTTGTGACACAATGCTATCTTAACTTTCACCACCAGATGTCCTCATAGAGTTCTGAACCTTTTTTCGATACAATTGGATTGAAAGCTTCACTGGTTCAGAAAGCTTCAGTTCGCCATCACTAGCAGATAGTCCTGCAGATAGTACTACAGGTAGTACTGCCTCATTTGTTTCTCTCACTGACTGTAGAGTCACTACTCGCTCGCTCTGAAGATAATCGCCGTCACGAGCCTACAAGCTACGCGGCTAGCAAGCTAAAACCGGCCGAGGCTTGTGTCTGTTTTGTTTGCGGTCTGCGAAATTACAAGACCCGCCCTTCAATCACTACTATTGGCCAGGCGTCGAAGGTAACGTAACTCCATTTGTTCAGGTCCTATCTCCTGACCAATCCACTATCCTCACCACTCGCGGTGAAATGCCTAAACCAAACCAATCAGCTGCTTCGTAGGGCGGGACATGGCGTGGCCATAGACAGTTAAAGAAGTGGACTAACAGATCCCGTTGCTCTCTCTATGTGTTACTCGTGCGTTAAAAAAATTATCGGCATTAAAATGGGTTTGCGTTAACGCCGTTAATAACGCGTTAAACTGACAGCCCTAATATATATATATATATAAAAAAAAGTAAATACATTTACATACTGTAAATTGTTTTTGAATCGAAAATCGATTTTGAACCGAATTATGAGCCTAACAATCGATATTGAATCGAATCGTTTCCTTGTCACTGAGAATTTGTCTTTCCCTCTTTCCCCTTCTCACTTCCACACACATGTACATAGCTCACCCCAAGTCACAGAAGCACATGGCAACACAGCAGAACAGCCAATCAGAATTCAGTATGCTGCCTCCTGATAAATGAGAGTGTGGCTGAGGCGCCTGAGTTGCTAAGCTGTGATGAATAGTGACTGCTGTGTTTCCTTGAGCGAATTAGCCACCAAATGCCCTCAGGTGTTTCCAGTGCTCAGTCCTCTGCCTTACAGAGCAATGTGACAGCATCGAGTAAATGATTAGTGCTAACGTTGGTCCATCATTGAGGGGGAAATAAATGCTGAGTTTTTTAATCTAATGAGCACAGATGCAGAGGGTGTTACTGTGAGAATTACATATTGTAAGGCGAACCTGCTAAACAGTAGATTTAGTAGGTTAGTTAGAAGAAGTAAAGCAGAATAAAATGCGGTAATGAGAGCTGGGGAAATGAAGCATTGTGTCATGTGTTTTTTTTTTTTTTTACCTTCCCTCTTCAGCCATTTGACTATGTTTCCCTCCTCCATGGTTGGGGATAGTGCAGGCATTTGCACTTTCACTGGACTGACACCTACAGGATGGAAAGAGAATAATACAATTTTACATCTTCAGGCTTAAAACTACAGCAGACATATTTCCATGAAAATAATATTCAGAACCTTCCTACAGCCAGGTACTTCAGCATCAGCCAGGCTATGTGAATGTCCAAATAAATCAAGTTACACAACCAGAAGTAGCAGTGTTTGGCTGAGGCCTCAGGGGTTTCAACATCTTCAACTCGGCAGCAGGGCACGCAAAGACACAGTGTCACTATGACACAAGTAATGCTGGCAGGTCACTTATGTAATTGTGATTCCCGCTGACACTGCACCAGAGGCTGCAGAGGCACTAGTACTCTTACAGGCCTTTGAGCGACCATCAAAGCCCCCCCCCCCCCCCCCACTGTCACCAGCTGCAGTCACTCAGAAGGGCAGTGTTCAACTGGCTCACAGCAGTGGTGGACAATGAGTTTTACTACTGCTTTACTACAACTAGCCTGCAGTGCTAAAGAACAGTCATGCGTACTGCTTAGACACTGGACAAACCTCAAAAGGAACACCCCTTTTGTTTAGTGTATTATACTGTATATGTTCAGTGAACTGCTCACATAATGCAGACATTTATTATGTAAGGCTATAGAAAGAAAAAGTGATATAGATACAATGGATAAGAGACTGAAAAATTAAACGGATGAGACAGAGGAAAAAGAAGATGTGAAAGGGTGTTTTTTTTATTAGATGTGACTCAAACTGTTCAAATAGAACTAATGAGGGATATAATGATGCTTGTACATGCTCAGCTTTCTTTATATTCACCGGAGGAACTAAATAAAATCACTGGAATAAACTATTGAATGTTGAACTATCTTTATAGGTCTTGCTATCATGTTATTATCAATCCAATACAATAAATCAAGAGAATCAAAAGTCCTAAAATTGTGGTCCTCTCAACTCAGCGGTTTCCCCCAATGATTATACTTACTATAAGAGTTATATTGGAACAAATGAATTATTCAAATTATTTGAAATCAAATGAAGTAGCATTCACTCAAAAAAAATGTATTGCAAATTGAATCTGGCATCAAAATAAAGTATGTCAAAGAGGCAAAGACTTTTATAGTTTTTACCAAATTAGGCATTTAAGATGCCATGAAGGATTTTCTGCCTTTGCCTTATGTCAATAAACAATCTTTCCATTAAAATGTTTAAATCCTGTGTGGTCTCTGGTCATGCTGCGTGCTGCTGCCATCTGCTGGATATTTGACGATGTTACCAAACTTGAGTGCATCAATATATTTTAGTTGTTACTTCACCATTTACATTTTCCTTTATTGTTTATTTTCTTTGTGCGCGTGTATACAGAACTAACTCTTTGACTGTCTACTCTCATAAATATTTTAACTGAGTCAAACAGCAGCTAAATTGTATGTTCATATATCACTCATGATGCATTAATCACTCCTGTGTGTGTGTGTGTGTGTGTGTGTGTGTGTGTGTGTGTGTGTGTGTGTAACATTTTGTCACAGAAGAGTACTGCTTTCATAAGTAATAGACTTTTTCCTGGCAAACATTCTGACACGGCCTTTTTTTTTTTTTTTTTTTTTTTTTTTTTTAAAATGGAAGAAATTTCGAAATGTCACAGTAGTGAAAGAAAAGGTGTAAATAACAAAATGAATAATGGCTAACTTATATTTAGCTATTTTGGTTTCATGGTGCTGCTGGCATTGTGCATGTTGGCTCACAGTAGAGCTGGGCAATATACCAATATTATATCGGTATCGTGATATGAAACTAGATATCGTCTTAGATTTTGGATATCGTAATATGGCATAAATGTTGTCTTTTCCTGGTTTTAAAGGCTGCATTACAGTAAAGTCATGTCATTTCCTGAACTTTACATTACATTACTGATGATTATTTATCAAAAATCTCACTGTGTAAATATTTTGTGAAAGCACCAACAGTCAACACTACAATATCGTTGCGGTATCGATATATTTGGTAAAAAATATCGTGATATTTGATTTTCTCCATATCGCCCAGCCCTAGCTCACTGTCATTGGTTACTAGGACACTTGATTAGAACAAAGCCATCATTAATGTTCCTGGTTATTAGGAACACCTATAATTACCTACTATGACAACTCAAAATGTCTGCTGTGAAAAAAATCCTTTAAGTTTAGGACATTTATACATCTCATTGCTCATATATTTTCTAAATAAATTGTATTTGACTTTGCAATAAAAGGAACTGGGCCCACTCTTGGAAGAGTGACAAAACACATGTGGGATGAAATCATCATCAATCAATTTACATTGGTAAATAACGCTGGTTGCAGCCTGGACTCATGAGGCTTTTTAATCAGAGACAATCTCCGAGAGGTTACTCGTAGAATTAACTTGTGGCACAAGTAACGTTAGTTGTGTCACATTATAAAAAGGTCAGATGCTGGTAACAGCCATACTTGAACCAAACACAAACAACGTTTGCTGTTTGTTGATGTTTGTTGTTTGTTGTTAAATTACGTCCCTCCTCTCCTAACACCCAATTGAGTTTTGTCCGAGTTTGTAACAGTCATAATTGATTTGACCAACTTAAGTCCGTGTGTAACTCAATCCCTTCACAATGTCATTTTTAAAACATTTTTATGGACTCCGCTTTCTCAGAATCTGATGTCAAATAACACCCTTATTATTCAGGCAGGCATACGACATACCAGTACGCCCATTTAACCACACGTTTATTAGTTATCACGTTGTGAAAAACGATACCGAAGTAACGTAATTACAAGATTATTGAAAATAGAAAACGATGATGATAGCAAATGTTAGCGGCTGACAGCACAGAAGGGGATACAGCTATCCAATACACTGTCAACACTCACCGAGGATCCATGGAGACCGAAAGAAGTGTCTGACATGCTCCTGCCATGGATGTGTAGCCCATACACATTTATTAAAGTTAGATAATCTAAGGCCAAATAAAATCCCTTGACGACCGAGACGCAAGGAAGCCGCCATGTTGTCGTCCTCCGTCGGTGAGATGTGACAATATAAATGCCTGACATTAAAACAGCGGGAGGGGAACGGATAGCATAATGTAACATTTAAAATTAATTTTATTAGAATGATCAACTCCAGAAAAATGTAAACACATTTCCGATGATTTATCGCCTATTTAATCTGCACGAAAAATGTATTTTTGATTTATTAAGAGATCAATGAGCAGGCTAAATATAAGTAACTGTTTTGGGTCCTTCGAGGTCTTTTATACTGTTGTTCTGTTGCGTTCAAAATTAGTCGAAATCCCCAGTGCTCACTGATTTACTGCCCTCTGCTGGAAAAAATGGGGAATTCTCCTGTAAAAGTAGTTCTGTGTTTAAAACTTAAATGAATATATAGGCTATAAACATATATTTGAATATACGTATACTTAAATGTCATATTATGCATTTATATATTCTTAATATTAGGTACTGGTGTCTTTTTGTTAATTGTTAAGAGTAAACAAGCTCTTTTTAAATTATCTGTCATAAGACTTATATTTTTTTTCAACAAACAAGTTTTGGGACAATCTAACTTGTGTCATTGCTGGAATGAGATTAAGATTCAGGTCAAGATGTGAAATTACGGTGATGTGATTATGTTTTTTTAACCCCCCCCCCCTTTTAATTAAAAGTAAATGTTATGTTTCTATTTTTGCATTTCTCTTAATCACATGTGAATCAAATGTGAGAAAAACGATTTCTTTACACATTCTTTGCATTTTTTCACATAAAATAAAAACATGTGTTTAAACTTCACATCTGTGTATAAAATAGCCATATACATATTGACAAGGTAGGGAAACCAACATAAATGAAGAGTCCAACATCTGAGGAGGAAATTGGCTTCATAACAAGACATCTTTGCATTTTCATGAATACTTCCTCGTGTTTTTATCTCATCAAAAATGCAGATCAGACCTGTTGTAACCACTTCATTATCAATTGTTTATAGGTGCAATGGAGAAGGAGTATTTTGATTCTTAACTTTAGTTAATTTCATAAAGCAGTGTGTTATTTCTAACTGGGCGGTGAACTGCAACAGTGAAGCAGTTCTAATCTGCCAATCTCACAGTTCAGGCTGAATGCCTCACAGGTCCATTTGAGTGTGAAGAGAATATGATAAGGGGGCCTGATAAGCCGGGGCTGTGTATGGGCTGAGAGAACATAATAGCCCCACTGAGTAGGCATGGGACACAAAATCCCAGATTGCTGTCTTTATGCCCATGCTACTGTATCTTTCATTACTTCCGTGTTCTTCTATCTATCTGATTAAATTAATGTACTCTCTTTTAAATACTAAAATATTCCTTTGTTTCTTATTCAAATCTGAAAATAATGTTTTGACAATTAGATATATAGTCCCTTGGGGGCAGATATTTCATATATATATATATATTTTTTTTTGGCAAAAGAGCAGCCATTGTTAAATATGTGCAGCCTTGTGTGACCCACATTGCAGGAGGATTTTTAACCTGTACATTTTGTTGTCATCTTCCTATACAGTTTGCATTATTGTTATCATAATAGTTAATGCAACAAAGCCACTCATCGCTGAAGTAAGTCACATGGATTAAATATCTCTTTGCAGCTGCATGTGTGTGCTTTAGTTCCTTCCCCAGATCTATTACAACCGGTTTGGGTACATGTTTGCCTTCGTGCCATCAGTGCCTGCCAGTGAGTGCCCTACAAACAAGCACTGTAAGTACTTGTTACGCTTGTTTAACGGTGCTTTCCCAAATGACACATTATCTTCTCTCGCTTACAGTTGATTCTCAAGAACTACTGTAATCATAGGCCTCAGTGTATCACACACAAACATATACCATTATTGCTTAAAGGCCACTGATAACTGATTTGAATGGGATGTGAGTGGCTGTCATGGATCTTCACACACTGAGAGTATGTAAAGCCTTGGTTTGCATTCACAGGGCAGTGGTCTGTTAGGGAAATCAAGCTCCTGTCTCTTTGTGCTGCAGGGCTTAGATCAGTGTAGACAATTTGCCTAACTGTTTACCTATCTTCACTTAGTCACATCAAACATGTCCCTGTATCACAGCACACAGCAGCATTCACATTATTCAAAAGAGGAATTGAGGCCACACTACAGATGTCTGTCTGTGCTTCTGATGATTACATGTTCACCTCTTTGTGCTATGTACATTAATGACGTTTTAATGATATGGTAGACAAATACAATGAAGCATTTTACACAATTCCTCTTCATAATGCTTTACCTCATTTGTTTGTGGCTGCTTAACAGTTTGACGTTGCCTCACAGCTCAACACATTCTCCTACTTCCTGTCATTATTTAAGCGTTCAAAACATATGTAACTTATTATCATAACTTTTATTTTAATAATACATTAAAACACAGCTTTGTTTCATTGTGTACATTTCAAATTAAAATGGGCCATGATAAGTGCTGCTCCAGAGAACTGCAAAGTGTGATTTGTACAGAGAATCCAAACAATGGGACATGATAGATATGCACTTCACAATTTGAATTGCATTGCTTGCTAGTTTCATGAACAGTAATATAACCATATGGCAATCAGTAGCTATTGTCACAATCCAATCAGGAGCAGTCACTGGTTATATCAGCTCTCTGTTCGCAATTTTCTTTATTTCATCCGATCGTCAATGGAAAACAAAGCTCTTCTAATCAGAGACTAATCAGCTTCCTGCTGTTAATCGTTCAGAGATTCCATCAGGCATGACACCAGAAGATTGATGTCTACGTTTTGGTACTGACATGAGGTGTAATTTCCTGCAGCTCGCATCATGACAGTGTCGGTTAGTGACACTGATATGTGTGAGAGCAGAGCGACAACACTGAAAGGGGATGCCGCAGTGGTGCAGTGAGCACATTTTGAAGCTATCAGGAAAGATAAAAACTGAACATAGTGTCAATCAATGCCACACTATGAAAAGTAGGGTTACAAAAGCCAGATGAATCAAAGGGAAGATTAGACCTAATTTGCTTATGAACACAGGCCAAAGAATTGAGCCTTATATTGACTTTGCTTTTATCTTGTTGGCCATCGAGAGCCCAGTCATTTGTCTGTCTCCTGCAGGAACCAGCATGGAAAACAATTAACTGTGACATTTCACACTGTCATGATAAAACAGAAATGACCTGCAATATCTCTGACTCTGACGTCAAGTTTGTACAATGGCAGATTCAGTGGGAACCAGACTTACAGCAGTGCATCTAGACGTAGACGATGTTGATAAAGTGTGGGCAAGAATAGCTGCAATTTGGTTGGTCGGTTGAACTCAAAATTCTGATTGATATGATTAATCAGAATAATATTTCTTTGACAGTTAACAGTCAAAAGTCACAGGAATTCAACTCTTCTTGATGTAAACAATGACACCCAAATTGTACACATGCAATCCTGAAAAATGACTTTATTTGTATCAAACATCAACAGATTTCAAAATATGAACTAAAAACAAATAAGACAAACCATTCTGTTATGTCAGTACTTGTTTATATGTTCTTGTACTTCATTGTTACATTGCGCTTATGGAATGTTGTATTATTATTATTATTATTATTATTATTATTATTATTATTATTATTATTATTATTTTCTGCAGTGATCAAGCCTCCTTCCCAAAGGACAGTTTACAGTATCAGTGTGAAAACATAAATCTGTTTTTTCCATCTGTTTTGAATGCTACTGACATGTGCTCCTTTGGGACTTTAGAGAAAAACACACATTTGAGATTTGACTGCTGTCATGCTGGTACAATACAGACGTATTTTAATAAGGCACAGTAAAGAACATCTTAGTGCAAAACATATTAACACAGTGTAAACAGTTCAAACATATCTTTATCAAACACACTTAATACAAAAACTACAATAAAACATCACATTTGCATACATCAAAGACAAAACAGAAAATAAATTAATAAAATTGTCACTTGTCTGACTCCCTCCATCCTCTTGCATTCCTTCCAAACTTGTAAACCAGTCTGCGTCCGTCTACTCGCTCCAGGATTTCTCTTTTGTAGTAATATCTGTAACAGACGAACATTATCAGACATATTCGAAATTAATTCATCACAGATCATCTAAAACGTGTTTGAAATCATAAATACTCTACAATAATGCAGTGTAAAACTTTGTAATGTATGCAGTATGTTATTGAATTACTTGTGGGTATTTTCTCTTACGTGCAATACATCTGAATCAGATGAATTACAACTATCTATTGTGCCATATGAACAGAAGTGTTTTTATCTTTGAAGGATAAGTCTGGTGATATTCTACATTTGATGATTAACAAATCCAATGAAAAGATTGAAACCACCAATGAATCGTGACTCAGTTCCATAGCGCTCCATTGTTGCCTAATACAATAAACTATATTTAAAAAAAACACATCAATGATGCACACAGTTGCTCAGTGAAATGTTCTTTAATTTCAACCAACACTGAGTCTATTGTGAGGCAATCCCACCGAATCCACACCTTAAAATAGTCCCTAACAAATAAACAATTTCCTCTGGAGAGACAGGCGGCTGGAGTCAGAAAGTATTTAGAGAAGAACTAAGGTATTGTTCTTTTCATTGGATTGGTGGAAATTAACAAAAATATAGAGTTTCAATTTATCCTTTCACTCTTGTCATCATGTGTGATATTGTGTTTCTCTTCCAACACAACAACATACATCCTTTGAGTGTTTCTTTCCATTCAGTATGAGTAATCTAAATTTGATTTGATTATTATTTTGTTGTTTTTAAAGCAAGCATATTGGATTATAGTTCCTGCTTTTCTCAGATTACTTTGTGTACTTAAAGGTACTCTAAGCAATGTTGGGTGACGTTACTTCTTGTTGACGTTCGAAGTATTGTCAAACAAAACGAGACTAGCTCGCCCCTTCCTCCTCCTCATCCCATCCCCTCCCCCTCCCTTCCGTGCTTCCGTGTACTAACCCCCCACCCCCACCAAACGTTCTTGTCGGTTATTGGCTGGAACGCTGGAACACTGTTTGTGTATGCTTCATGGTGCAGAGGCCTGGGGCCTGTACTACGAATCAAGATCAACATGCCCTGGATTTCTTTCAGTTACCCGGCTTCACTAACCCTAACATAAGCTGGTGGTTAACAACTAGTTGAATCAATCTAGAGACGCACTCATTCACATAAAAGAGGCGGTGTTTGCACAGCATGACCAATCACAAACATCTACCAGAGCATATTTTACATAAAAAGAGCAAACTAGAATTCTACACAAATATGAAGAACACAGATACGGTTTTACAAGCAAAACACAATACAGTCGCTGCTTCCTAAAACAAGAGGAAAGCTGGCAAAAAAAATTGCAGACGCTGTAAATGCGTAAATCACAACGCTTATCACTATCACTTCCCCATCAGTCAGGCACAAGATCTGACCATAATTACACATGTGCTTTCCATAAACTGTTGTTGCTTTAGCCTATTATATTATCAGTTGCAACCCTGGCAGTGGTAAGCGATCGTGAGAGCAAATAAAAAAATATAAAAACATAATTCAAACCGATGTGCGCATTGACAACGCATGGCTCAAGAAGCCGATAAATAGCCTATATGTAATTCCCTCCGCTGAAAATCTATATATTTCATAAAAAATACCCATCAGGGAATGTTAACGGGGTTGTCAGTCTCTAAATGTTTGAACTTTTCTGAGCGCACATCTCTCTCTCCGCCCACCGAGCTCCACCGCATCTTAAGAACGGTGACGCCGTTATCAATTGAGTATTGATTGGTCAGTAGGCGGTGCTTTTTAGTGTTGATCTCTAATCTCCAACATAACCGGCTCCCGAGCAGTGTTTTGCTGTATGTGACAAAACATGTTGTAGCCTAAAAAAACACGTGACATCGCTTAGAGCACCTTTAATCCAATATGTAATGCAATTATAAATATAGAGCTGTCAATTACTCCTGGCTTAATTTAGATTTTTGTTTTCATCCAGTTTCATGAAATGGATGATAGATAACTTTGTCAGAAGAGTTTATCTGTTGTTTGGCAAATATCTTTTCCTTCAAAATATGTTTTACATTTCCTCCGAGTTCAATCACATGAATGCAAAAAGGAAACAAAGTTAGTTTGGTTGCTATTCCTTTGCTTCTGTTATTCCTAACAGAGAGCGCTAATCTGTTTGGTGATAATATCAAGAAAATCCTTCTGCTGCACCACAGTAAATAGAAAATCAGCTTTGTGGTCACAGTAACAATACCTGCAGGCACATTTGTAGTTCACAGTGGTTTGCACAATAATACAAGAAAAGGCTTTTCTGAGAAAAGTGATAACATGTAGGAGTTAATAAAAAAGGATCCCATTCTCCTGTAGGTAATCAGGGATAGGAAATATGTTTTTAAAGAGTTCACAGGATTTATGTATAACTCTTAATGATGTCTTACTTGTTACTGTGTCAGTTGCAAGTGCATTATGAGCTTCTTCAGTAAATTGGATTATGAACAATGCAGTGTGAAATATCTTGCTTATCACAAATTTTTAAAAGCTGTTTCCAAACTAAAGAAACCCCCTGTGTGCATGTATTTTACTGTATTGGAAGTGCATGAACTTTATTTCTGCAGAAAAGTTTCACTCCCTCAGAGGGCAAAGTTAGTGAAGAAAAACAATCTACATGATAACATTTAGAGTACACAGTCTCTACTGAATACAGTGCATTAAAAGCAATGAGAGCTAAATGTCACGACTGTCTTAGTAATCACATCTCAACTCAAATGAATACCATTAGGAGATTCCAAATTGGTATCTGCAGCAATTTTTCATCCAGTGACTGATAACTTACTGTCTGCTTTTGTTTTGTGTAACTATGTGTACTGTGTGATAGCTGCAGGTGTACCTCATTGCACGGCTTAGTTTCTCATAGGTCATGCTGCTGTTATTCTTCTTCTTGCCCCATAACTGTGCCACTGCCTCTGACTTGAGGAAGCGGAAAACCCCCTCTGTCCGATCCTCCCACTTGATTAGCCCCGGGTTTCGCTCTGGGTTCAGCAGAATGTCCCTGATGAACTCCCACAAGTGGGTCCCCCTTGGGTCTGTGGGGAAAGAAAGTAGGTTGAATGGTAGGAATAAACATGCAAAAGCATACGATATATATTCCTTGGAAAAGAAAAGATATGAATATGTAAAGATGTTTGGATATTACTCACTGTGTTTTTTGACCTGACAACTGAAAGACCTTTTGATATCTGAGAAAGAAATCAAATTATTGATGAATACGTTCATCTATTTATTTTACGTTCATCTATCCATTTGTAATAGGCCTACTTATTTTGTGTTTAAAAAATGATGTGTTGTGTATATATATATATATATATATATATATATATATATATATATATATATATATATATATATATATATATATGTTGTATATATTGTGAATTCCTCACCAGGACTGGAAGGGTTGGGGGAGGCAGGGGTGAGGGGGTGACTCAAGGGATCGTAGGTTTCTAAGTTAACAGAGGAAAAAAAGAACATAATCAACTTTCACTTTACTTGTTACATGATCCATTTCAAATGAAGCATTAGTAGAAATAATGCAGTACCTCCAGGTGGATAGCTGACGTCTGGAAATGGACAAGAGAAGTCTACTATAAAGAAAAAAAAAGTTAAGTAGGACACAATGATGTTTTGGATTTATCTGAACAAATGTGGACTGTTTCTTGATTAACAACTTGTTTGAGGGACTCTTACATTCTGGTTTTAGTTCCAGGTGCCCTATTTCCACTGGGTACTGCCCTGTGAAAGTGAGAAGGAATAAGGAAGTGAATTATTAGCACAAATCAGGGAATTCAATTAGTCAGTGTCATGTTAAACGTGAGGATTGATTATTTACTTCCACATTCATGGTGAGCTATGAACCAAATCCTTGCTTGAAGTCTTGAACGCCCCTTTAGGGCACATTATCGCATGTTACACTGTGAGGCAGTCTGAGATATTCATCAGATTTAGTAGAACATATATTACGTTGCTTAATGGCATATGCAAATACTTTAACTTTTACAGCCCAAAATCGGATGGTTATGTATTGTTAGCGCAAACAGACCCAAAGCATGTGTTACTTTCTTAATAGCAGATGGTAAAAGGAGTGAAAGATACCTTGAAAAATGACCTGTTCTTCATAAAAAAAACAGGTAGAGAAACAAAGAAGTAGCAAAAAAAATTCAAGAAGTGTTACACATTACTACGGCCTCATGTTTTTTTTGTGGTAATTATACCCAGGTATCACACACAGTTTGAAAATGATATTTGATGTATGCAATTGTAACACCTTGTCCCAAGCAACTGAGCTGGTTTCTGACAGCTTTCAGCAACAATAGCAGCATTGTGCTCTAGTTTGGTTCACCTGGAATTTCTCTGCAACCTGGAAGTTAAACCTGTTGTGCCTGTCCTCCTGCCATTACTGTTTTTTACCATTAACCTTAGATAAACTATGATGTGCTGATATCATTTTTCACATAATGTTACCCACTAATCTTTTTATTTCTTTCATTTCCTCTAAGCCAGTCTCTCAGATTTAAATCTTAGAGCAGTCACAGGCCTATAGCACTTACAATACCAAATGACACTGATCACCCCCTCAATCAACACCTCACTTCACTTACATCTGGGGACTCTCAAGGACTCTCCAATGAAGAAGAGCTTGTTTCAGCAATAGTTTTACACTATATTTGTATGTGGCTATGGGTGTATCAATATGTTGCTATATGTTGCTATGTGTACTGACTGTGGAAACAAATATCCTCTCTGGGACAATAAATCTAAATCTAAATCTAAATATACACAAAACACTTGGTAAACGTTTGGCCGAAAAGTGGGTATATGAACTCCAGTTTCTTTACAATAAGCTTCAAACTCTAATTAAAAAAACTGTTGATGAGCCACCTTGTTTTTCAGCTTCACACCCCCTCTGTGCTTTGTTAGGAGACCCACTCGAGCAAGAGCAAAAAAAACTAATCCATCATCTCCCTTGCTTTAAGCAATCTCTCGCCCCATCTACAGCACCACACAGTGCGACCCCTGACCGACTCTGTAATCCCTCCTCAGCAAGAACCAACTCAAATCACCCAGCTTCACTTTTATTGGTACTAATCATCTTCCTTTCCCCCCCTTCAGCCCCCCTTTTTAGACGCACCGCTCCATTTGAGCTCTGTGATGCTGTGGAATAGAATGGGTCCCATGCTGCCGGCAGCTCGGAGGAAGTCCTGGTAGCTCAGGCTGCAGAGTTGATGGCCGTCCATGTCAAAGTTTTGGAAGGGAATGCTGGAGACATCCATCTGGTGCATGTCCATGACCTGCTGCAGCCACTCCCACACCTGGTACTTACTCCAGAACTGAGGCTGGGAGTCACAAGGCCACAGGCGACTTGTGTAACCAGACATCACTATTGGAACTGGAGACAGACATCAAAGGTTGTGCATTAAAAAAAAAGAAAAGAAAAAAAGCATTGTCTATCATCCATTTCATGATACTGCATTAGTCTACATCAGTGAATTCATTTTGTTCTATGTAAATATGCAGCTGATGACGAAAACATCAATTCCTCTGCTGAAGGTATTTGATAATTAATCTGCAGAGCAGTTTACTGAAAGAGCTGTTGAGCTACTTCTCTGTCGGGAATATCTAATTCAGACTTTGAGTTTCAGAGCTCTGGGCTCACCAGCAATACACCAGTTGCTAATTGTTGAATGATTCTCATTTCACATTGCAGTTTCATAACCAGTGAGACTGGATTGTTGAATAGAGAGCAATCAGAATCCTTCAGCGGAACAAATTAGCACGTTGTCTTGCGGCTTTCAAAGATTTTATTCAGACAATTTAATTAATTGATTTACGTCTGTGAGAAGTGCACACATTGTACAGTATGGGCTTCATTAAGTAGTTTTTGTCATAAGCCTCACCATCAGGGTAGGAGTTCGTAGTGGCCCAGGTAGTGGACAGCTGGCTCTCTAGGGTGGTGGATGGAGTTACGCTCATATTGTAGCTGCTGCACTCTGATGTACCATGGCCCAGGGGCTAAGGCAGGAGATGAGTAATTTACTTAGAAGACAAAACACGGGTTGGCTTTTATTGTGAAGCAGCCACAGGAAATGCAATGTGTTTGTCACTGCAGTAAGCACTAAGCCCGATCAAATCAACCAGGCCTGACATCTTAAGAATTACAACATTGAAACTGTTTAAATAAGTTAACGTAATGTATTTATCCAGCCATGTTTAATTCACCATTTAAGTGCACAAAAAAGCAGTAACACATAGGAATTATATGTCCACACAGCTTGTGGGTTGTGTAAACTGTCGATTGGACATAACAAAATTACAGACGAAAGGGTTAGTTGGGTTTTATGTTTTAATGGAGGCTTATTTGCTGGTTAAACAGTGTAAAAGTTCTGCAATCACATTTGTTTTGGACTGCTTGTAGTGTCTTCAGTTCAGCAAACGCTCAAAATGCCTAAGTAACAGGAACGTATGCTGCTGCTGTTTGAGTTACTGATGTTATCATATTTTCTACACTGATTTCACATGACAGCTGCACTCCTTTTCACACCTCACATTGGCAGTTAGTGCTGTATACATATTAAGGTAAATAAAAGACATGTCTCAGACTTGACCACAAGTATATTTGCATCCATGTAAATAAAGCTCGTCCAAATTTCAACAGCTCCACTGTTTTGCCCAGCAGGAGATAGAGAAATGTTGCACATGCACAATACCTGAGTCATGACTGCCAATGGTCACTGCCAATATTAGGTTTATTGTGTAACATGGTAATGGATTTAAATGTTTCGGACATTTGCACTACTATTATTAGTTTAGTTATTAATACAGCTGCCAAAATAGAGATTCTACATTCTAGTCTACATTGTAGGTCTTGTTTCCCTATGTTTTATTAATGTTTTTACCACCAGCCTTTTGCGTGATAACATTTTACAACATTTAAACAAAGCTTCATGGCTTTGGGAAGTGAATTTTATGTGTTTTACACCTGAACAGTGAACACTGAAACGTGACACATTTCTGTTGTAAATGTTATTGAGTTGCTTATTGTAACCAAGCTGTCAAAGGTCCTCAGAATAGGCAACACCTGCTTCAGATGGCTACCAATGAATCTAATTCTTTACACAGTGACCCACACTTCACCTGTTCCGTGGAAGATTTTGGTCACACCTTTATGACAGGTTATAAACACAATTATACCAAGCCCTGTCACAAAATTCAACAGCAGATTCTGTGTTGCCAGCCTTACACAAATGTGACATGAAGACAGGCAGCTGAAGCTACTTACAGATCTGACAAATCAGTTTTATAACAACCCTGAGTCAAGATCCCTGAATGAGATTTCCCCAGGAGATAGGTGACACATGCTGTCATGCCAAGGTAGATCACCTCTTCAGTTGACAGTCTGTCAAGTCTGCTCAAACACCTTATGCTGTGTGTTAACGCTCACCACTGTCTATACTGCTAAGCAGGTATTGTATCAACAAGGCAGCAGTAATGTAGTAATATAGCGAAAGAGACATTACGTCACGTTTATGGATCAATATCCTGTTTGCTGAGCCACAGCAAAAAAAAAAAAAATACTCCACTGCATTTGCCATGGTGATGACATGAGGAGTCAGAAGACTGTTTCATTTTAGTCATTGTAGCCTTATGATAGCATCATAGCCAAATTAGACTTGTCAATTTTTTGTTTTAGTTCTCTCCATTTTTGCTTTATTTTTTGTTTTACCTATCTACTGTAATGGCTTTTGAAAGTAACCTATAATTAAAACTGAGGTTGATGCCATGGCATTACATATGCAACCTTTCTGTGACACCAACAGCTGAAACAGAGTGAGGATGTGCAGCACTGACAGTGTGCTGAGTGTACAGGGAAATATATTAAAGTTAATGCATTATTTATGCATTTTTTTCTTCAGAATTTGATATTCTCTTAGTAAATATTCAAGTGAGGGTAAATTGGTCAGTTTTGGTTGCACTATTCAAGATTTACTTTCTAAATTCTACCTTATTAACTGTCTTTGATTCTCTTTAACATTTCAGATGATGTATAGTGTGATTGCACTCCTGCAACACAATATACATGTGAAATAGCTGGAGGTATAAACCCACTGGGAAAGGAAAATCTACATGTTTGTTTGTGCAATTGTGCAAAGATGTTTTTAACATTAAAGAAAAGCAATTTTCCTCCATATTTTTCCAGAATTTCCACACCTGCACAGACTCCCTGAATAGAACAGGTTAAACGGCTAAAGAAAGCATGTTTAAAACAATCCTAATAATTTTAGAATCACATTGCATTAAAACACATAGAGCTAATTAAACCTGCCTTCAGTTAGATCAAACTGTGTTCTGTGGTTTTAATAAGCACTGCTGGTTTCTAAGCCCAAATATGGCAGCTTACCTCAGCAGTATAATGGGGTCGGTTTAGGCCTGACGTAGATCCACTCTCAACTCGGCTGAATAGAGATCGATACTAATGTCTAAAGATTCCAGAACTCTAGAGGAATGATGTTTACAGAGAGACGATGTGAGTCCTTTGCTTCCCAAATCTTTTAATAAGCAGATGAAAGCATGCAGACACACTAGGTACTGCCCCACCACAATGGGTTTTTTATCCTCCTAACTTCCTCATCCTGGGCCAATTGGCTCCATGTCCAGGCTCATACCAGGCAGCTATTTGCATAATGCACACCCACACACACCTCAGGTAACTTATATACTTTTATATTGGCCCTGTTCTCTTTCACTTTCTCGCAAACATACACTCACTCAAGCAGAAAAGCATGCACTTGTGAGGATACACATACACAGGCATGGATCCAAACACACTCAATAGCCCATAGAGGGAACGTTAAATTGCTTAAAGTCATTGTTCATATAGTTGCTTAAAATAGTGTTTAACCTTCAGAGAAAATGTCCCTTGTGTTATTATGTTGCACAACATTTGTTTTCCCTATTTCATCATGATGAACGAGGTCCTGACAGTTTAGGTAAGCGGCCCTGAGAGAATGTGTTCCTTTTTCTCTTTGAAAGTCGCTGGAACTGCATGGTGGAAAAACATTAGTGTCTTTGTGCCTGAAGAAACTGTAAGAGAAATTCCTTCATACGGGTTACACATTTACAAATGCCTTTCATTTGTCTTCTAACACAGTGGCCTCTTTCAGCTTAATTAAATGCGCACTTTGCGTCTGTTTGAGGGATGATTACTATTTAGGACGAGCTTATTTTAGTTTCACCTAGAGCTATCTGACCTCACCTCATCACTATGACATCACTTTGATAGACTCTTGAAATAGCTTCAACCGACGTGCGGTTATCCACAGGTGTCTGAGTGGAGACTGACAGATGACAATTAGCTTTGATATGTGTGCTACAAATTCCAGTGAGCATCACACAACAATGACAGGAATGAAGAATAAACAGCCAGTGTTCATATATGATGAATCATTTTTGTGTCAGGTATTGTGTATTGCCCTCTGTGACATTCACAAGATATGCTGTCTTTGAAGAGAACATCAAATAACACTGCAGAGGACATGTAATATTGAGCTACAGTAAGTCAATGCCGTTGCTCTTATCAAAAAGATAAAATCATGTTTCTATTCAAATCAGCCATTTCACACTGCACAGCTGTACTAATAAAGAAAGAGAATGTGAATGAAAAGGTGATTACTTTTTTCCCCTTCAAATTCCTCAAAACATGTTTGTCCTGTTTAGTTTTTTCCAGTTTACATCAGTGCAATCCAGAGCACGTCTTACCAAATCAAAACCGGATAGATTAAATGAACAGTATCCATGCAGAAGTAAATGTGTCACAAAAGCATTTTTACTGAACTTTGTCACCCTTCATATCCACTGATGCCCTATACTGACAAAGATCAGAGGGAGTTCAAACATTCTATTTTTGCTTGACGCCAATTAGGGTTTGGGCAAATTGTAACATCTTTGATCTGAGATCTAAATCTGATCTGTAGCCTCGTACCACTACAATACCTCTTGGGACCAGAGGCACTAACAGTATCATGTTGATAATTGAAGTGACTTTCAGCAGGGTTGAACTGTATAATAGGCTGAAGCAGGGAGAAGTCTTTGAGAAAGTATGTCAGGTTTCTCTCAGAGCTTGAGTCATGAGGAGGGAAACAAGAGGTGATGCTGAACAAATAAACTTAATTAATATGCTCTTATAGACTGTGATATGGATCTATAAAGAGTGTAACCATATAAAATCACTTCCACATATTAATATTTAATCATCTGACAGTAAAGGCCTATCCTTATTCCATCGATCCCTGTGATCAACATTCTGGCTTAGTTCTGTGCTCTCCACAGTTCACACTGAGCTCACTTTGGAAGCTCTGAGTGTGTGTGTGTGTGTGTGTGTGTGTGTGTGTGTGTGTGTGTGTGTGTGAGATACTTGGACTCCTGCCCATAACTTTGCCTCAGAGGTAATGAGGGAATTATATGTTAGCATGATTATCTCTTAGAGTTTCCCCTCATTTCCCCATGCACACCAGATCTAATGGTAAATCCCACCACACCTGATCTCCCTGTGATTCTCTGACACCGTCCTACCTGCACGGGTTACTGATAAGTCGCCTCAAGCCCTTCCTGCAGCCCGTCTGCTGCCTATTTGCAACACAGGTGCTATTTTCTGGATTTTTTTTCAGCAGTTCCCATCCACTTTTTAAAGGGTAAACTGCCTCCAGGGTGTAATATTGGGACCTAGGGTGCATTTGGTGCAGTCCCACTGTGAATGCCTGACCAGATTTTATTGCTGCAAGATTAATATGCCCATCAGCAGTGAACTGAAATCACCCACTTCTCACTATGGCCGATGGTTTGGCCTGCTTCTCAACTTCTTTTGTTGTTCTTTCTCTGTCACACTTTTTTTTTTTGCCATGTCACAAGGAGAGCCTAGTGTTTGGCATCTCATTTCATGGACCTTCGTTCTGCTTTTTCAGGGTGGATGGGGGTCGACATATGCAGAGGTCCACTGGGGGAATAGCAAAAGGGAGAGAGGGAGAGATCAAAGTCTGTCATATCAACTGTGTGAGTCAGCCTACCAAAATTGTGTGAAGACATCCTCCCACACTTTAGAAAATGTCATCAAAATGCTGGCATTATAGTGTCATCTATTTTTAAATAGAGTCAAGTAGAGGCTTATGTCAACCTCCAATAATAGTACACTACTGATCCATTTATAAAGTGGCTTATAACTTGCTTAGTTGTACTATGAAATATTAATGCTTTATTTGAGGATGCGGTCAAAAGTTTCCCTTTGACAGGAAAGGCTGTCAAAGCTGTCAGTCAGAAGAAACAGACAAGACAGGAGGAGGGTACAGTTTGCATGCTCTAACGAACAGGAACTTATTAGCAGGAGTATGTCTATTACTGTCCCTCTTGCCTCCCCTCTTTCATTAGCTGCTTATCACGCCCGTTAGTGTCTTCTTTAATACTTCACATTTTGATTAGCATGTGATCCAAGGGGAAAGAGGGAAAAATCATTTTATTAGTGGCAATTACTGCTACAAATGACAATTTCACTGCCTAAATTGTAATTTCGCATTTCTTCCCTGTCAAAGAACAATGGCTGCGTAATTACAGTAATGAGAAGTGCAACAGAAAAATGAATTATTCACAATCCTCTTCCTTTCCTGTTCTTTTGAACTCTGCCATGTCTATTTGCTTGTCATCTGGCTGTATTAATCACTCTGCATAGGGAACACAGGTTATGCATGTCTCACAAGTGATATGTTCAGGTGCAGGAGTCCTAGAGCATGACATGAATGATGTAAAAAAAAAAACCTTTTCACCTGCACCGTGTCCAGGAGGTTGACTGTGCTTGACAAGGTATAGTGTGGATGTCTCCTCTGCCTGTAGGTGTCACTGTTGTCTCATATACTGCTGGGGATCTCTGAAAGCAAGGTTACATGATGAGTGAACAATACAGGTGTGATATGCGAATATGTAGGCGATGAAACGTGCTGCCTGACTACGACGCCAATGGATGGAATGGATGGAATGGATGGCGCTACGCATATAGGTTACAGTAACCTACATACACTATTTCTACCAACTCCTGAGGGAAAAATCCCAGAGGTGTAAGAAGGATAGAAGAGAGAGGAAGAGAGATGAGAGACGAGAAGGAGGGTCAGTGCAGGACCAGTTTGTTGCGACACAGCTCAACTGTACTATAGCTTTGCCACAGCCAGTGGCAACCCTTTGTGTTTCAATTAACACATCTCAGAGATGTACCACCAACACAGTTCTTCCTGGACAGCAATGGCTGCTTGTCTCTCAGTGTCCTAACTACTGCGTGTACAGTACATTTATGAAATAGCCTGTCTTTGAAAGAAATACACTGAAACCCACACTGTGGCAGTAAATCCAGCATGGATATACAGGAACATTTAGTAGAACCTGTTTATAACTACAAAGTTTAAGTTTCTAAGAATGCATTGGTGCATTGGTGAATGCCTGTGATGTTTGCACTTTGTCCCTCTAAGTTACAATTATTAACGCTGCTAAAATTATATTATACTAACAATTGATTAAACTAATTGAAAGGGGTGGTGTGTATTGACAGACCCACCGATAATTATCAGATCTATAGAGCAGAGCTATCAACAGCTATCTGACCGTTTTGGTTCACTTTGCTGTTTGGGTTTCCTCTCACTGCTCTCATGAGTCAAATATACAGGCAGCTACTTTCAGCGAAAAAGCTCTGAAACTCACTGTATGCTAACAAACAGCAGACAGGGTAAGATGAGTTGGTAGAGAGCAAAACAGAGCGAAAAGGAGAATGAATGTTGGATTATTCGTCAGGTGGCCAGGAAATTGAAACCAAATGAATGCTAATGTGGATCTGCTGGATGTTTAAATAAGTAACTAACATCCAGCAGAGACTCCAGGAAGTCATACACCTGGCCAGACATGAAAGTGGTGCTAATCTTCACATCTACTGTTACTCCCAGCAAACAAATGGATAAGCATACTCCCAAAATGTTAAACTATTACTTTAAATTGTTATTGGTTCTGTATTAAAACTTCAGAACCTCAGTATGATCCCACAAAAATCACAGGGCAGAAGTAGAATTTTACCATCATGACCAAGGGCTTGGCCACAAACGTATTTAAAAACACACATACAATCATTGGCATTTTTAAATAGCTGAACTTTTCTCTCTCCTAGGAAAAGAAAATGTATTTATTTATTTTACAGTTAGAACTGCCTGAGCACAGAGAACAAAACCACACTGCTGCATGCTTTAAAATTAATATACTGTAGCTATAAAACTATGTTAGGAAGTGGCTAATGCCTACTTGCTCTTTTCCTAATTTAGAATTTTATTCTAGTGTCTTAGACTACCAGTGGTTTAAGTGAAAAATAAAGTTCTTAGATTGACAATTAGTATCTCAGGGCAGTTACGTCCAATTATTCTACAACTGGACAACTTGACATTTGTAACAAACGTATTCTGACTTCCTGGAAATCATGGGGTATTTAAATGTACTGGACCATTAATCATTTGACCTTATATATATATAAATATATATATATATATATATATATATATATATATATATATATATATATATATAAAGATGTACAAATGTATCCTTAAATATTGTCTTTATCTGAACTACTAGAACTACATACTGTATCAGTTAATACGTATGATATTTATCTAATCCACAGTTTTCATTTTGTTTCAAATATGTCACTTATTATTATTTATTTTTTAAATATGATATGTTGTTGATCAAGATCCTTTGAAATAGGGTTTTATTTGGACAACCCTATGTTTAAAATATATCTTACTCAGGGATTTCACTCTGATGGAGACTTCATGGGAAAGAGTATCAAATTAATCAGGATTTTTTTTGCATTTTGAAATTTGTAAAAGACTAGCAATATTTAAGGGTACATGGCTGAGATGTAGGTCAGTGCAGCACTTCTAGATCTGGATAGACAATATGCAAGGAAACAATTACATGTTTTATCTAAAATAACATGTAAGTATCTGATATAAGAGTGAGGGCAATGCAATGATACTGGCCACTATTTGGATGAAATCGTGCTGAAAACAGAGAGACAGTGGAATGGACATTATAGCACATGAGCTGATTGTCTGATGTCTGATTGTGTAATTAGTTGGACGTTGGCAAACTTAGGCCTATGGTAGTTGCCATGGGAACATACAGTATGCATCTCATTGTTGTCCACCCCTCATAAAATAACACCCCTCTTTGGTACAGGTTGTCGGCAATGAAGAACTTAATAAAATGTGACAAATGGCTAAATGTGGTTATGTAGGCAGGGGGCTGATAGTCTGGTCTTAGTGAATTAGCTGTAGTGCCTTCAGACCTGTCAACCTTTTCCTGAAATTACTAGATAGGCTACCCCTCGCTGCGTGCATATGATTCTGGTAGTATGATAATTCTGGGTAACCGCATGTTGGAGGGCAGATTAATCAATTTTGACCCTCTCCTGCTGAGTCAAAGCTGCTGTGTAGGATAATTTAGCAGAATCACACTCTTTACGGGCGAATATGAAAACAGGGAAATAAAAGAAATCTGAAAGCAGCAGGTAGTTTGTCATGTTTTATTGGTGAAAGAGAGTGGGGAGCATGATTTTTGGTTTCTGTTAGTTTTTTTTTTTCGATTGGTATGACAATTTTTTCAATACATTTAACAACTTTCCTAAACTTAACGCACCAACACACCTACAACACACAATTGGCAAAACAGTTAATTTCATGCTAAACTCCAACACTAATTTTCAAAATACAATAATACACAAAGTCTACCAAAACAATGCAAACATGTCTCAAAATCAAATCATTCTTCCAAAGCACAAACACATGTTCTCTTTCAACAGGAACATTTAGTCACTCATAGAACAATATCATAAAATACACTTAACATTAGATGGAATTACAGAAACTGCATTATGTGTCAGGTCTGCCCTTATACAATTCAATCAGGAGAGACTTCCTTGATAAAATGAAAAACTTATTGTACAAGACAAATTATGCAACGTGCAAAGTCTTTGGAGATTAGACTCCATCAAATCCATAAATGCAGGGGGGGGGGGAGGGGGGGTAACCCAAGTACCTGCCGATACTACCAGGGGTTGAAAGGGGAGGAGGCGGGACGCACTCTAATCCTGAAACGACAACTGACAACCGGGAAAGAGAGAGGAGATTTAAACAAGATGTCATGCTGTGATTGGCTTGCAATACATGGCTGTCTCTGATTGGTTTAACTGAAACAGCTGAACCTGATTGCCACTGACGAGCGACAGCCTAGGAACAGCTGATCAACTAGGAGTGATGTAAACATGAGTTTGAAGTCTTCCTGAAAGAATTTACGCTGAGCTCCATTAGACAATAGTATATTGTATTGATCATAGATTGTGTTTTGCACTGCAGTTTCTCTTGAGGCCTCTCTACGTTTTTGTTTTGTTGGGTTTAGTAAATGCATGCATTGCATTTCTGCATTTTGTTTCTTTTGCTGCAGAAATTCAATACAAAAAAATGAATGAATGAAGGAATGACCCATCTCAGAGTAGCTTTATAGAATGTACAGTTTATGAAAAAGGAGACAGAATTGTCCTGGTACTCCTCTTCCTCTCCCTCATGAAGTCATTTTTTTATTTTCTGTGTTCATCTATATTGTTCAAATAGGTCCTCTTTTACTGTATGTACTACAGTAACATATGGTCATGCGATTAAAAAAACCTCAACACCTGAGTGTGTTTCCTAGATGGGAATCAGTTGTGATTGATCTATTTGCATAGCTTCAATCAGCTGTTTCTTAATAAATACATGCATAAAATGCAGGGGATATATTTGTGTTTCAATTTACAATATGAACAGCTGTTCACTTTGACTTTAGCCTATAAGTTAGGTTTAGAACATGATCTGTTTTGACATACAGTGTGAAAGCATTTGTGAATTTGGCAGTAAATATCCATTGTTTTGGTCTTGGTGGAGCTTGTGTGTAAAATAGTTTCAATCTGTATGCATTTTGTGTCAAAGCAACAAAAAATATGTTAATTGTATAGCCTACACAGACAGATATTGTGCTAACTGCGTTAAGAGTTTAGGAAAGTTGTTAAAAATATTAAAAAAAATTGTCATACCAATCGTAGTAGTAGCAGCAGTAGTAGTGGGATTTATATTGTTGGAAATCTGTTCACACAGTTGCCTTGTGGGAACTCAACTACCATCTTGGGACCTGAAAGCTCACCTCCACAGGTTTAAAAGATAGGTTCAGCTTTAGTTTTCAAGCCTACAATGCCTATATCTACATAGTGGGAGTTATTTGTCGTTATCATTGATTCCACCATATAGCCTGTAGGTGGAAGCGATCCCTTCCTAGTGTGACTCCAATGTAATATGGGGGACAAAACCCATAGTCATGTTAATGCATTCTAAAGTTCACCTGAAACTAAGTATTCAATAGTCTGAGCCAAATCAAATATCTTCTAAAGTAGTCTTTTAGTATGAAATTCTCTTTTTGTGTTAGGCCTACACATCCTTATATTTCTCCTAGCCTTTCACACCCTTGTCACCAACATAATGGAGGTGGGTCTAGCAAAGTGAGACAACCAACATAAAGTATATAGCTGTTAATAATATATTTTCCTTCAATGGTACATGCACATTTGCTGACAGAAACAGGCTAGACGCTAATGCTAGCTAAAACACAGTAGCCACATGACAATAGCACATTTCCATTGTAATACAGGGCTCTCAAATGTCACGCATTGAGCGTGACAGTCACTCATTTCGGTCTTTTGTCACGCACTCCCGCCACACATTGTATTTCTCACGCAGAAAAACTATTTATAATATATTTAATATGCTGCAGCGCCCAAAATTTCTCTGGCCGCGCCGCTCTCACTATGGAACCGGCAGAAATCAAGCGAGTCTCCCCTGGAGTTCAGCCTGCCACTTATCAGCCAATCAAAAAAAAAGAAAGGGGCAGACGTACGCAGCGTCAGCTGATTTTGCCGAGGCTTCGGCTCGAATGTTCTGAGTGTAGCCCTGAATGTATTTTGAAAAGTTGACGACAAATATGAAACGTGGCTTAGTGTCCACTCACTGTAAAAAGCTGCAGCTTCAGGTTTATCGATGCGCTCTGCTGTGGAGATGCTATACGGCAGATGTGACGCGTTTGAGCTCCGTTAATTCTGCCGTATAGTTTCTGTTTTCCACCTCCGACGTAGAGCATTCAGAGACCAGAGACCCAGACGGGGATCTATGGTCTGTCAGAAGTAATAGTAATGTTTGCAAGAAATGTCTACTGTTGACGTTTCTGTCAGCTAATGTTAGCTTGTGGTAGTGACCATAACAACATACTCTTACAACGGTGGCAATGCTACTGAAGTGGCAGCCTGCTGCAAGGTGGAAAGTTGTAAAAATGTAACTAAACCCTGCTTATTTATGGAGCAGTTAAAAACAGTAGCCTACAGTGACATTTGTGGCTTGGCAGCACCATACCATTATTGTTTTTGTGGTTATTACCTATTTTTAACAGTTACAGTAAGACTTTGTTTTAAAGTTAAAGTAAGATTTATGAATAGGTTAAGGTGAGGGTAGGTTAATTCAGGAGATGCAATATCTTTACATTCAATATGTTTGTGCAACCTGATCTCACAGAATTCCCTTAACTCAAAATACGTGTCAGTGTCACGGAATCGCCGAAAATTCCGTGATGGGCCCATGGAATAATTCAGTGAAATGAAAATGGCCCCTTAAGTTAAGGAAAAGGTCGTGGGTGGGTGGGACAACAATGGGCGTTTAGGAAAAGAAGAACGGGACGGCCATATACAGCGGACAGGTTGACTTTAGGAAAAGAACAACGGGTTGGGTTTTGGAAAAGAAGAACGGGACGGCCCTAGCGGACTTTCGGGCTTTCATACTACTTGCTACCGTTGTCGCTCTTAATGCTACGCCATCTTCGCACTGACTTTACTTTAGCATTGTTTTCCGTGGTGGCCACACGGAATTTTCACACATTCCGTCCCACCACCACCACTTAATATGCTGTTACAGTAACAGTTTGTGATCATTTCACGGAATTCTATGAAACCAGGTTAGTTTATAACAGATCAATTTAAAACAAAAAAAAAAGGTCAAAAACGACCCAAGTCCACAGAAGCAAAATGACACAGGGAGGGCAGCGGGGTTCGGAAGGGGAGAAAAAAGTAAAAATGGGCTCGGGAACAGAAAGGCTACGGCCAACAGGACTGCGAACAGCAGCCAAGATAGAGCCCTCTCAGGCGGCCAAATAGGCCGTTGAGGACACTCAGGCGGCCGGCGGCGAAGACCAAACCCCTCAGATGGTCAAACAGGACGTCGAAGACTCTCAGGAGGCCGTCTGTGAAGGCGAAACCCTTCTGGAGGCCGTTTGCGAAGACAAAACACATCTGGAGGCTGGCGGCGAGGACGAAACTCTTCTCGAAGCCGTTGGCAAAAGCGACAATCCTCCAGAGGCCAGCGGCGAAGACACAACCCTTCTGGACGTATTCGGGCAAAGACGAAACCCTTCTGGAGGCCGGCGATGAGGACAAAACCCTTCTGGAGGCCGGTGGTGAGGACGAAACCTCTCTCTCTGGAGGTCGAGAAGGTCGGGGAAAGCGATATCCTTCTGGAGGCTGGGGGCGAAGGCGATATCCCTCTGGAGGCCGGAGGTGATGGCTGACTCCCTCTGGAGGCTGGGGGCGAAGGTGATATCCCTCTAGAGGCCAGAGGCAACGTCTGACTCGCTCTGGAGGCCGGGGAAGGCATAACCCTTCTGAGGGCCGGGCAGGCGAAGAGGCAGCTGGACTGGAGTCAGGCGATGGGTCAGCTGGGCTGAAGACAGGCGACGGGTCAGCTGGGCTGAAGACAGGCGACGGGTCAGCTGGGCTGAAGACAGGTGATGGGTCAGTAGAACCAGGTTCTGCCAACAAGGCTACAGGAACAGTAGCAGGCATCAAGGCAACAGGATCAGAAGTCAGCGAATCCGGTGACAGGGTAACACGACAAAACACAGGGGGCCGGAATCGGACGGGCCGCCGACAGGACACATGGGGCAGAAGTCGGCCGGACGACCGACAAAGGCAAAGTCTCTGGTGCACCGGGAAATGGCACAGTCTCTGAGGGGCCAGAGAACACCAAAGTCTCTGTGGAACAGGATGATGGCAAAGTCTCTGAAGTGCTGGACAACAACACATTGTCAGAGGTGCTGAACAAAGGCAAAGTCACTGAGACATCAGAGACTGGCAAAGTCTCTAGGGCGCTGAACAAATGCAAAGTCTCTGGGGCGCCGAAAACCGGCAAAGTCACTGGGGCGCCGGAGACCAGCAAAGTCTCTGGGGCGCTGACCACCGGCAAAGTCTCTGGGGAGCTGAAACCCGGCAAAGTCACTGTGACACCAGAGACCGAGCGCAGACTCTGGGCTAGCGGTCATCGAAGACTCTGGAAGGCGGCTCCTCATAGACTCTGGGAGATTGGTCATCAAAGACTCTGGAAGGCGGGTCCTTGAAGACTCTAGGAAGTCGGTGGACGAAGACTCTAGCTGTTGGAGCCAACAGGCAGGAATTCAGAGGAACCGTTAGTTGATGTTCTGGACTTCTTTCTTCCTGCTTGCAAACTGGCTGCTTTGGTCTCCTCAGTCCTTTTAGCACACATGGCAAAATACTGGCACAATGTCATACAAGTCTCTGGCTCTCCTCCAGGTTGAGAAACGACACGACTAGGAAGTGCAGGCGAAGGGGCAGGCTGGGCGATGAAAAAAAGAACCTGTAGCCAAAATGCTAGCAGGCCGAGAAACAGGCTTACATGGATTTAACCTATTAGCAGTTAGAGAAGTAGGAATGGAAATGAAGTGTATCGCCCAAGAAGGAGAGAGTCCTTTAACCAGGGTTTCTCCGACACCTTCTCACAAGCTTCCCACAACAATTTCTCCTTTTGGTACTCACTGCCTCTTTCCACAAGTCCTTAAGCTCCACCAGGTTAAAAAGTAAGTGTCATAGTTCCTCAGACATAATCTCTGCCTGTCCTCCAGGTGGAGAAACATCAGGCCTTGGAGAAACAGGCAAAGGAGCATGCAGGGTCAAAAACAAAGTACCTGTAGCTAAAATGCTAGCAGGCCAAACAGCTGGCAGGCTGGTGGGTGAGTCATAATTAAGGAAATTATCAAGTCTCCTTTTGATAAAAATCGAGGTCGGGAACGAAGTGACTCACCCACGGTCTCTCCTCAAACCACTGCTGCTGCGTATAAATTCTCTGAAGGATAGGAGCATGCTGGTTAGGTTTAGAGTTTAAAAGACTCTCCACAGTCTGGTCAAACTCTGTCACCTTCTCCTTAAAGAGACACCTCTCTGCTGGGTCCATGGTTGGTCAGGTCATTCTGTCATGAGCTTAAGAGAATGTTTTAATTTAATAACGAAAATCCTTATAACAAAAGGTGTCCAGCAAAATAGCAGGCAAATAAATCCAAAATGAAGTAGACAGGAGTAACAGGAACCAAGAACACAGAGACCAAACAGATAGACTTAACACACAGACACTCCAAACAGAATACAATGACCTGACAACAGACAAGGGAAACACAGAGACTAAATACATCAGTAAACAAGGGATAACAAGGGGCAGGTGACACAAGGGCAGGTGAACAGGGAAAGACATCAGAAAATCAAACAGGTGGGAAAAAACAACAGACAGGAAGTAAAACTAGACAAGACAAGGGAGACAACAGACTACTACAAAATAAAACAGGAAACAGAACATACAACCCTAACAGTTTTTTGTGCCTATAGAGTTTTGGGCTTTTGCTGAGACAAACAAACAATAAATGAGTCCACAGTTTGTTCTCCATTCACTATTAATGATCCAGGCAAAAATCAATAAACAAAATTAAAAAGATGATTTTTATACAGGACTGCTAGTATCCATCAATAACTGCAAATACTCAAAACACTGAGCAATTACAGTCTCCTCCGCTGGCCATCACCTCATACACTTTTTGCTGACCTATTCTCATACACAGGCAGCCAGCAATGGATGATAGATGCGAGAGGCAGACAGAAAGTGAAGAGGAGAGGGATAAAAGGAGTGTTGTTCCAGGACATGAATAACACACTTGGTTTCTGAAAACTGTCTAAGCCCTTAGGCCTGCCAATCGCTATGCCTTTCCCTTTCTTTTTGTCTCACTGTCCCTCTCTCCCTCTCTCTCTGTCTCCATTATGAAGTTAATAGGTTCTCAGCGGTGAAATTTAAACTGTAATTTGAAAGCTTTTCTGAACCACTTTGACAGTCTAAAAGTGGCACATTATGCCACCTGCAGAGCGAACAAATAATGGGATAGAAGGAGGATGTGAGGAACGGTAGCCTATAGAAATAAATGAGCAAGTGAGGGGAGGAGAGCAACAATTAGCATTCCTGAGGCTGCATGTGTAACTAATTACGTGTGAGCAATGTGACAGGAAGGCTGTTGAGTGCAGTAATGGGAGCCCTGCTGCTTAATGAACATGTCACAAGCTTTTGTCTGAGTTGAAGGAAAGAAACAATGCTTGATGACCAGTAGGTATCCTGCTAATGTTGTGCCGGCTGCATGTGTTTTTGTACCATGTGTGTCCCTTTGTGCTTATGCATGCCTGCGAGACTGTTTGCTAAGAGGAGAGGTATGTGATTGCACATTATCCTGAAGAGAACTGACATTTTCTCTTTTATCACCATTATTACCATTCAGCATATTGTTTGAGTGTTTCATAGTTACATACGGTACCAAATGTTGCATTAGGGCTTTTATATGTTCATACCATGAATAAATTACACAGAAGAAAATATTTTAGATTTGTATAGCTCTGTATGAATCAATTAGTATCTTGATAAGCAGCATAGTATGGGTGTCAATTACTATAATGCAAACAAAAATAAAAAAATCCATGAAAACTTTTTTAATGGTGAAGTCCAAATTGCTCAGCCTGTGAAAAAAACATCTACAGAAAAAGGAGAAGGTAATGAGTTGTGTATAGATCTACATTTTGAAGTCTGCAGAGACTTTCAGACTTCTGATCTTTGCCTTTATAAATAATGATTGTAAATGAATGCCCCCTTGCTAACTCAGATGACTTAGCTTCAGGTGAACTTCAGAATGCATTAACACAGACTGTGGGTTTTGTACCCCATCTTACATTGGAATCACACTAGGAAGGGATCACTTGACAGTAGATGGTAGCAGCAACTAATGGATTGCCATACATCAGGGTTCCCCAATTAGATTTCCAAAAGGGACAAATTTGGTCAGAGATGCCAAGGGCCAACATGTTTCGGTTTTTTCGCGACAGTTTTAATACGTGGATGTAACTTCTATTATGATTTCATAATTATTAAGTAGTGGTGTTGGGAGTCACACAAGAGAAAAATGATTGATGATGAATTTATTAAGGAAATGCCACTCGAGCATATTCTGTGCAAACAGTCAGGAAACTAAAAGTCCGGCAAACACATTCACACACACACACACACACACACACACACACACACACACACACACACACACACACACACACACACACACACACACACACACACACACACACACACACACACAAATAGTGCCCACTCCTGTCTGGAACACCCAGGCTTTGGATATCAGACGGTCTTTCTAAGAGACAGAAGGACAAACACAGACAGAGATTTTTAGTTATTTACTTTTCAAATGTGTTATCAGAATATGCCACATTAGTTTTTAAACTTTTAACATATGTGAGCCAAATAATATCAGGCTGTTAACAACAAAAAGTATTGTTTGATTTTAATGTGACAATATCATTAATTAGCTTTTATTTGTGTATTATTATTTTTTATTGCTGTGTATTAATTATTACATTAAATTTGACTAACTAAATTTAGTTGGCTGTTGTTAGCACTGCCTTATCCACTGTCTCTGCTCTCTCATTTCATTCATTTACTTTTAATTAAGCTGTGTAGCATATTTAGTAGGAAACATGCTAGAAATATTAAATGGTTATTTCATTGTAATAATTATTATACCACAAGAAGATTGACAAATAGCAAAACATAATTGAATCTTGTTCACTCACCAATCAGTGAGAGAAGTGAGAGCGACGGGATGAGGCAACCTTTCTGATGGCAGGCATGTAATCTGTTGTGGCGATCCTGAGGCACTGTCCAAGATGTGAATCCGAGAGTGTGTTTCTGTCCTGGCTCTTGATAGCATTCATTGAAGAAAATGCTGATTCACAGATTTATGTTGAGGGGAACATCGTGAGTAGGAGCATTGCAATAGCTCTGGTGTTTTTAAAATGGGCTTAGGGAACAACGTTGATCCAAAAGTCACTCACCAGTGTGTCCTTGTGTTGAGCTTTGAGCAAATCAGATGTTCCCATCTCCAAGATCTCCATCTGAAGAGCCACTTCATCTATGGAAGGCACCAGCTTTTTGGCCTCTGCAGTCCACTGGCCGTCAGCAGACACAGAAAACGGCTGTCTTACGAAGAGAAGGATGTCACCTGAGAGTTTAGGGGGGCTTTCAAATCTTTCCTTGAAGCTTTCTGCCATCCTGGACACAAAATCCTTCATTGCTGGATCTTCCTGCATTTTATTCTTCTCACAATGCTCACGCAGACGTGGAAAGTGCAACTTTCTCCCATGAATGTCTCTCTCCAGGAGGTGCAGCTTTGACCGGAAAGCTTCAGTCGCCTCATACATGTCAGCAACAGTGTGGTTCTTGCCTTGTAGTTGCAGATTAAGGTGATTTAGATGAGACATGATGTCACGCAAAAAAGTAACATCTGATATCACCTTGTTGTCAGTTAAAAAGCTCAAAAAGTCACAGGCTTTTTGGCTCTGCAGGCTGGATAAAAATGACACAAGTTCATCACGTAGGTCACACACTCTCTCCAACACATGGCCTTTGCTCAGCCAGCGAACGTCATTGTGGAGCAAAAGATCCTTGTGTTCAGCTGACATTTCCTCGAGTAATGCTCTTAAAAGGCAATGCTGCAGACTAGAACTCTCACGAACAAAGTTAACTAGTCGTGTTACAGTATCCATGGTCTCTTTCATTTTCCCACACAGTTTTGCGCACAAAATGGACTTGTGAATAATGTAGTGAAATGTTAGGAGTGCTGGGTTAACGGCAGAAAGCCTGCTTACCAAGCCCTGCCGGTAACAACAGAGAGAATTTTACTCACATCTAAGCCATTCCTTTCGAAGAACTGTGTCAGCTCATTGAATATTATTTCCCCGGTTGTGCGCCTGGGTAGAGAAAGCAAACACAGCAGCTCCTCCCGGAATGTCTTCCCATCAAAAAATCTTGCAAAAACAGACAGCTGTTCCATGTCGGTTCGGTCACAGGACGAGTCTATTGCTAGTGAGAATGCATCTGTTTTCCTCAAATCTGTGAGTAGACTGGAAAAACACTCCTCCGCTAAAACTTAGACTCTTCTGGTTGCCGTGTTAGCTGACAGCGGTACTTGCTTCAACAGCTCAACAACTATTTTTGGGATTTTTTTCCTCTTCGGCAGCCATGTCGATTGCACATTGTTTCATTAACTCTGCATTGGCGAATGGCTTCTTAGCTCTTGCAAGCTTCCAAGAAACGTGTCGGGGTCCTGATCACCCTGTCGGGGTTGTATTCGCTATAACAACCGCCTCGCGCTATATTATCCCTTACTTGGCTGCCATAGCCTACATCTTTCTTACAGACATAAAGTTCCCCAATGGATGAATCCTACCGACTTTGGCAAACCCTTAACATTATCCTCTAGCGCCAGCAGCAGGTCAGAGTTTCCACTTACCCGGTGGAATATCTCAACATTTATAAGATGGACTATGTACAGGCAGTCATTGTTCCCAGTCAATTCTCTCACAACAGTGTCACAACAATGTTTGACATTTGTGGTTTTAAGAGAAAACTGTGACACAGGTTATGAGACAGGTTCGATGTCCTACTCATCAAGCACCATCATCGGGTAAAATCTTATTGTGGTTTTATGACCAAATTCCTGCAAAACTATGATCAGTGTCAGCTATGTATAGCTATAGCTATACTGGTGATTAGTGTTAATTAGCAAGTGTTAGCATGCTAAACCTAAACATTGTACCTGCCAAACATCAGCATGTTAGCATTATATCAGTGTTGAATAGTGAAAGTGATGAACAGAGAATTATCCCCCAAATCTGCAGTTCCCCCATGCTTTGATGATTGGAGGCAACTTCTTTTATGATCACAGATACAATAGCACCTTAAAAAGATGATAAGGTATATATACTAATGGTTAAACTAAAGCAAATTTTCTCAGTTAGTTTCACACATTTTATTGAATCCATGCAGTCACCAAATTTTTTTCTTTTCTTATAAACGTCATCCCTGAGGAGAAAAAATCTAGAAAAATCTAGATTTCCAAAGTTTGACAAGTCCTTCTAAGATAAAAAAAAATAAATACATATAGGCCTACCATGTAGAGAAGCCCCTTAAATACAATTAAGTCACCATAATCAGTTTCTTGAGACAACAGGGAGAAGAGAAAGATTAATGGTGTGGAAGAGCTGTGAGGGAGGGGACGTATTCTTCACCATCTTGCCCCTCTCACTCACTTCCTTTCAGCCCCCATCCTTTCGAACAGCTGAAAAGGCTGAGATACATTATTGGAGCTAATCAGAGTCAAATGAGGAATGCGCTGAGGTGAGACGGCAGAAATTACCTCCCTCCTCAGCTTGCCTATTCTCTGTGCCCTCTTTTGCTGAGCTTCTGTCCGCATGTTCTCTGATAGAGGTGGAGAGATAAAGGTGGTGGGTGTGCAGCCGAGGTGTAGTCATAGAGCTGCGACTGTTGCACTCCTAAGTCAAGAGGGCCGAAATGGCTCTCTAATACAATGAAGCGAGAATGAAAAAAACTGAAGGTTACAATAGAGGGTGATTAGGACTTAATATAATTCAATTATTCTTCGCTGTTGCCCAGATGGTGGCTGTTCTTGTGGCAAAGTCCTTCTAACCAACATACCAATGAGTTTACAAAATTTACTTTAACTAGTAATTTTGTACAACATCCCCTCACATAATTATAAAACATGACATGGTAGACTTCAATGTGGCTTCAATCCTTAAAGCAACTACAGCTTGGGCTACCCGACGCAAGCTGTAGTTCCCATGAGATAACCTATAGGGGGACCAAAGCAGGAGCTGTAGTTCCAATGTGACAACGTGTAGGGGGACCGAAGCGGGAAAAGTTACATAGTGTTGCTTTAATTAGGCTTAACTTTGGTTATGTGAGTGGCGTGTCTGCCAGCGCGGAGCTGAAAATGGATCACAGCCTTCTCTGGGTTGAGGGTGTATGTCCAGAGGTATGGATGACAGGTGGGAAATAATTGAGCCTGTGCCCTGGCAGATTGAGGTTTGGTGCCAGGTAAAGTCAGCAACCTCCTACATGCCTACAGTAAAAACACTGCAAGATTTCCACTTTATCGCATCCATCATGTCAGCAGTTACAGAACATTTTAACTTCCTCATTCTTTCCTTTAAGATGTGTTTCCTCATTCCCTTCAGCTGTGTGTTGCCAACCGTCTTCTCTCTCAGCATTGTCTTTCTGATGCTCAGGGAATAATAAGCAGAGTGAGGCTGGAGCAGTAAAACTGAATAAAGGGCTGGGTTTATGGTCTGAAAGCTGATCACAGAGAGGTTAGATAAAAGAAGTTTGTGGAAGTTTGCCAATTGGAAGTTTCTGTGCCGAGTCCAATAGCAAGAAAAATGAAGCAACTTCAAATGATTGTGTTTATTTTGTAGCTTATTGACTAGTCATTACATAACAGCTAGGGGTGTTGGTTTGACACAAGTTTGAAAATAGATAGAGAAAAAGACAACCACTCACACATGCATGCATACACAAACAAACAGCATTGCCCTGTGAAATGTGCACCAGTAAACTATCACCTCTTCAGTATCTGTCACCTCAGAGGATGATCACCAGGTTTCTTACAAAGCAGTGACAGCCCCTCTGCCGGTTCTCATTGTCCCTGCTGGCAGCCCACTTCTCCCCCTGTCCCGTTGCATTATGTCTTTACACATGGCACTCCTAGCCTACGGATGGACAAGAGGGCTTAAAAGGTTCATTAGGATTTATTTTTGTTCATTTTGTGGTCCGCCTATGGAGTGTTATGGTGCCTCCGCAGCAGGCAGGGCTGACCCTGCGGTTCAAACTCTCTAACAGCATATAAACAGAGACAAGGCCTGCAGATGACAACCTGTCACTGCCATGGGCTCTGTCATCTGCAGCTCACCAAGCCCTTTAAATAGGTGTCTGGGGTGTCATCGTCTCTGAGGGCTGCCTTATGGGGAGGTGTATAATAAAACCAAGACTATAAACCTGAATGTAAGTGGCACTGCCTTGCCTGTGGCGCATGCTGCAACTTTTGAGCAGCAGCAGCAGAATACGGGCTATGTTAGTTGTCCGAGCGAAGGGGGGTGGGGGGAGGGGGAGTAATGAAAGAGAGGCTTTATGACATTAAGAGATGAAGGCAGTAAATCAGCATTAATGCCAGTCTGATGCATTCGCCACACATTCTTCATGCACGCTAGTGTTTTGTCATTATTGTAAGGTTGTCCACCTGTGGCTGTGCTGTATTGTAGATTATTATAGTACCTTATGATGTGTGCATTATTATGCATTTAAAAAAACTTTTAAAAGTTCATGAAAATGTAATTTGAACACACCACAGATTGAATTCTTGATCATAATAATACGTCTCTAACCACAGATCTTTTCTCTCTCTCTCTGAGTTTAAGGTTGTGTTCCACCACGGTCAGATGACTTGGCAGTTCTCACAGTCTGGCCAATAATGATGTTTGCTGTGTTCACAGTGTTGAGGAGAGATAGCCTGTCTTAAGCCTGTCGGTTTTATTAAAAAAATGGCTTAGTGTGTATAGCAGTTTGTTCCGGGGAGAATAATGGCCAAAAGCCATCTGCCAAACCAGAAGATCATAAGCAGCTGCTGTGCTTTTATGTATACAGTATGTTGACTTTTTTTTTTTACATAATGTTGTTGATGTCTTGACCCTTGTTTCCAGATGGAAGCATTCAAGTAGCTGGGGAAATAATAAATAAGGGAATGGAGGCTTTTCACAGTCCTCCCACTGATTTATGAATGCAAATGCTGTAAAAGGGCTGGTGTAGGTATTTAACGAGCTATGTGTTCTGTGTATCTGTGGATGATGAAAGTCTGATGCGGTTATTTTTCCCTTCAAATCTCCTTTCTCCATGATGTGTAATAGTGATGGCAAGGGGGGAAAGGGTAAGGAAATGATGCACAGCATTACACAACTGGTGACAGATCTTGTTCTCGTTCAACTGCCGCATTGTAGCGTATTGCAAACTATTGCAAACTATCATATTTGTGGTTCTTCCACCATATCTGCGTAATGACCACGTTCCTGTAAAGGGTCCCTGCGAGAGTCATTATCCCTGATCCAATCGTCGATGACAGGGGACGGGGATGGAGAGGACCGATGTGAGATGACAGGCGCTGTGCTTTCTTGATGTCCCCCTCCTGTCTCCAGGGGGCAGACTCACAGCCTCCACTCATACAAAGAATCCACAGAGCAACTAAAGTGTCAAACTCAGGGATTATGTTTTATTTTCCGGGAAGCCATATATTTACTCATTGGTGTGCTCCTTGAAGCAGTTGTGTACAAGATAACAGTGCAGGTCACTGGGGTTTAGAGGAAAGCATCGTCACACGCCCCGTGTTCCATGACATTTGGATATGATGTTTCTATTTTGTGAAGGGCTAAAGCCATTTACCTAGGGCTGCATGCATGACACAAGGCTTTATTTTGGCTTTTTGTGCATCAGCAGGCGTTTTTTTTTATTGTGAAAATGTACCTTTTTTTTCGGAATCAAAGAGCACCCACAGTCAACACGTTCACAAATATATTTTATTGAAAAGTGCTTATTTCAAAAGTTAGGGTAAACATTGTAAAAAGATATATAAATAAATCACACATTGTGCAAGTGCAGTAAGTAAGTGTGTGGAGTTCAGGGCAGTTAAGGGAGGTGGATAAGGGAATAGTGTTAAACTGATACTGTAGAACAGATCTGTATCCCATTTGATACTGGAAGTCAATATTAGTATTTTTAGTATGTAACATTGACTGTGATATGTCTCTAATCTTGACAAAAGTGGTTTTAGTTGCATTACATTAACCATACCCTAATCCTGATTTATTAGCCATGTGTACATGTCAACAGGGAATATTTTACAGGTATGCTCAGTAAGATCATTCTGTTTCATAAGTTGGTAGAAAATATAATTTGATAGGCACTGCGTCTTACCCAAAATGTATTTTGCTGATGCAAACAAGTTGCATATAAATGTAAATTCATAGGAGAAAAGACTGAAGGACTTATACCACACTTGGGAGTACAACTGGGGATGTTTGTGTATGAATTAACTAAACTATTTTGTCTTTTACAGCTGGCTGAGATTCTCTGCTGTAAGTTTTGTTATATCAGCCAGGCTGTGCCTGCTGACTCTGTACTTTGTCAAAGTGGTTGTGTATTTAATGCCATTCTCTAGGTAGTCTGCCACTCTGTTCTGTTTTTTAGGGCCACATAGCACTGCATTTTGCTTTGTGCTTCCCCCTAAGTGTTAAAAATGAGTGTTGAAGTTTAGTAGAACTGTGATAATTTGGTTTAGTCTCATAGGTTTGAGGGTCCTACCGAGGAACAGGGAGACTTTTTTATTGTGGTGACAGCAACGGGGCATTCTGGTTTGAGATGTAGCCATTTTTGTCCATATTTGTTTACAGTAAATATAGTGAATATGTGCTCAATTCATCTCTATAAATCTGAATTATTTCTATGCACTTGCCAGGCCTTGCAATTCCTTTGCAGAACTCTACAAAATCAATTTCAACTTGGCAAAACAACAAAAATGACCCTCACTGCCATAAAGATGAATTAGTTTCAGAAGGAAACTGAAGCACCTGGTTTTTCACAATGTGGATCTTTTGTGTCTTTGACATTACAGTTCTGTGCATCTATATCATTGGCTGCATTCATGTGGTGATGATGATGCACAGCATTAAAAATCGAATTGAAAATCAGAATGTTATCCTTTCACCCCATAAATTAATTATAAAAAAGTAATGTGCTCCAATTCCCGTCTCATTTCTACTTTCCACTCTCATTACATCCGAGCTCAGTTCAATACATTACGTTAATGTGTAGATGGTTGGAGTTTTAAGAGTTATCTAATTTAAGTGTCTGCAATTTAAAAGTATGTAATGTTTTCCTGAGATCTGAATCTATAGGGGATATCATTATTTTAGTAGTTCCTTTCAGTTTACTGCCACTAAACCCTTCATTTCTCTTTTGCAATAATGCCAGACCTCATGCATTTTATGTATTGGTTTTTGTTGTGTCTGTGTGTGTTTGTGTGTGTGTGTGAGAGAGAGAGAGAGAGAGAGAGAGCGTGTTTGTGTGTGTGTGTGTGTGTGTGTGAGTGAGTGTGGGTAAATACATATCTCTCTATCAGAGTAGTCACATTTTAAAGGGGTGATAGAATGCAAAACCGATTTTACCTTGTATTGTTGAAAAACAACAGTTTGGTGGGTAAATAGGACATACATAGAACCTCACAATGCCATTGACACCTCTTTCCTATGCATTACATTACATGTCATTTAGCTGACGCTTTTATCCAAAGCGACTTACAATTGCTATATATCAGAGGTCGCACACCTCTGGAGCAACTAGGGGTTAAGTGTCTTGCTCAGGGACACATTGGTTGATGGATCATGGTGGGAATCGAACCCTGGTCTCCCACACCAAAGGCATGTGTTGTAACCACTGCGCCATCACCACCCCTATGCAAGTCTCACAATTTGAAACTGCTGCTGAAAACGGGCAAATCTCAACAAAGCTCATAGTTGACGTCAACTTGGTGGCTGTCCCTTATTTGGCTCTAGTCTCTACCTTTGTCACGCCCCAAAATTTACATACACCACTGACCTGAGGTCAGCTTAGAATAGGTTGCGCAGATCTCAGAAATTGTATACATTGTTCTTCTGCTATTTCATTACAAAATTCACTTTTTTAACGATAGAAATTAACGTAGAGCTCAAATATGGGCTGTTTTACGAAAATTGATGGCTAATGGCAAATTTTGTATGATTGTATCAGACTTGCGAAGCTCCACAATTTGCCGTGGCAGCTGGTGGCTGCCGGCCGGGTTTGATGCCTTCCCGCTCGGCCTCGCCCCCTTCACAGACCCGCTATGTGAGCTTCACTCTCCGCTAAATTTCCCTGCGCTGACTAGCTACAGGGTGAGTTATGATTCATTGGTGGAGGTTTTTTATGTCCCAAGGGTGACGTTTCAACAACACTAGTTGTAATGAAAGTGTCGAAACTTTGCATTTTGTCTTGTGCCCGGGCAGTGTGTCTGTGTGTGTGTGTGTGTGTGTGTGTGTGTGTGTGTGTGTGTGTGTGTGTGCGCAGCTCTGTGTCTCTGTGTGTGTGTGTGTGTGTATGTGTGTGTGTGTGCTGTGCGCCAGGCAGCGGTGTGTGTGTGTGTGTGTGTGTGTGTGTGTGTGTGTGTGGCAGCCATCAATTTTCATAAAATGGCCCATATTTGAGCTTTACATAGTTGATTTCTAGCATAAAAGTCTCAGAAGTGAATTTAGTAATGAGAACAATGTATAACATTGCAGTGTCTGAAATATGAGACCTGCTGTCTCCTCTCCATTGTATGTGTATGTGCTTCGGTCAACCAATCAGCGCACAGCTCATCTAAATATTCATGAGAAGACCATATATGGCAGAAAACCTGTTGTTCATTCTAAAGCCTATTCACAGTGTGGCTTTGGGGAGAATAGAAGAGCACCCGGGCCATTTTCAGCCCAAACAATGTTGCATACCCTATTAGGAGACCTTAAGGAACAGTGTGAAATACCCTATATAATCATTCTATCACCCCTTTAACTCTTATTCAAGTCCATGCCTGTAAGCAGTGGTCTGACTCTGGAGGAGAAAAAATATTGTTATAGTAAAAGGTTACCTTGTTTGAGAACATGATGGAGAGCAGTTATATACAATATGAATTCTATGAAATTCACCTGTGAGAGGGCAATAACTCACACCCTCCAAGATGTTGTCCAAAAATGACTGAGTTCAGAAGCTAAGCATCATGGGGCACTGTTTGCACAATGACCTGGAAATGTTTAATTACACACTTGTTTTTGTCTCCTTTCCTAATAGCAAGCCATTATCTTGGACTGTATTAAGAATTTGGAAAATACTACAATTAATTTGAATCATAACAAAACAAACATAATTAGCAAAGGCAAAGTGGTGACAAGGGTCTTCAACCTGATACTTTCTCTGTATGGCCTGTTTTAGCATTTGGTGTGATAGTCATTAGCCAGAGAGTGCAGGTTGTTGATGATTGTTGATTTGGCTCGGCTGGCTATACAGCAACACTTGTCTTATCTGATTGCCAAGGAGATGGTTCTATCAAAGGCACCGATCGGGGAGCTTTGCCCTGCAGAAATCAAAAAAGATATGTGTGCTTAGTAGCATCTCTGCAGATTAGGCGGCTGAATAAAGACAGAACTATGAGGGAGATAGAACAGGTGTGAGATTAAATGGCACCCTGGAGGAACATCTTCTGCAGGCCTTGACAACTCACTCACACATGCGTTCATACACATAGGTGCTTACAAGCACTCTACAAAAACATATATGCACACACAGTATATGCATTCTACGCTGTTCTACAAAACACCTACATGTACTCACATGCACAATAGCACATTCACACTTACAATAAATAAAAAATGATGACAGCCATATAGCTGGATATTACGAGAAGTATAGAGAATACATAAGTGGGGGAGGGAAGCAGGAAGGAAAACAGCCCTCAATAAAAAGATGCATCTGAAACTTTGTTTATGAACTTGACCATGACATTGCTGCTTCACCTCACTTGATTCCTCTCACGCACACAAGCAGTACAGTACTGTAAAATCTCAATCCATCAAGCCATTCAACAGACTTCCTGTAAACTATTCCAAGGGGACATTTATATGAAACATTAAACACCGCTTGGCTAGCTTTTGGTCCCTATTTACCTGCACTTCAGTGAGACCCCAATTACATTACATAAACTGCTGATTCAAACATCAGACTTTTAATAACAATAATGGTAATAACCCATATTGAGCGAACAGTAGCAAAGGAAAATATTCCTGCATGATATGCTTGTGTGGAACTCTCTAATGTCTCATGATTGTGATGTCTGTTTCTGTTGTCTCAGTAATGATGATCATTGATTGTTTGGGTGATTAATTTGCATTTAATAAATATCAATGTTGGTAAGTATGTGTCATGTCTGCTACATGTAATAATCAGTCATCTGAGATGAACACAATAGATATATATATATATATATATATATATATATATATATATATATATATATATATATATATATGATATGACAGCTGGCTTCCTGCACAGGTAAAACATATTAGGGCTAATGTAGGGTTGCAATAGTTGTGTGCAATGACAAACTTAAAACAGGATTATTTAAAAGGGTCATACAACTCTAGAATGATGTATTACCTTTAATCTCTCTCTCATTGTGGCATTGAACACTGTGTGATGTATTGCATTTTATTCTCACAGAGAATTCCATTGTCTTCTAATGTGGGGGGGTTCTGCATGGGTCGTACGGGATGGCTCAAGTGCTGTCAAGCTGTCCTTTATTTCACACACCAATGCCTTCAGTATTACAGGCATGACATGAATGCTTTTTGGACGGTTCATTTATTATAATACTCACAGATGAAGGCGCAGTGCACAATTGGCTGCACATGAAATATGATTTAGCTATTATGATATCAAGACCGGAGCACAGTATGCCATTGCAGGTCCTGCATCCCATCTACATGCTGTAGAAAAGTCCATCTGTGTCAGTCGTTATAGTGCATAAGGTGATTAGGTGAGATAAGTGAGTCTTTGTGGCGCTCTCCAGGGGAATACAAAGAATAAATCACATTTTATTGAATATACCAGGCTTTATTTATGGCCATGCTGTTACTTATTATGTGATTATAGAAATTAACGTTGGAAGTGTTTGTTTAATTAAAAGGGAGGTTCAGAATTTTTTAATTTCCAAGTCAGCCAGTGTGTTATTTATCAGTGGAGAGTTTTTAACCCTTTTCATCCAGTCCTTCCAGTTTCAGAGTTCGCTGGTGCTAGGCTAGCGCAAGTCAACAGTATCTGCTAGCCTGCTATTAAAAGCAGTCTTACACACTCCACACATCCGAGGCAAATAGATTATAACGCCAGACTATCGATGTAAATGTCTGTTGATAGAGTAATGTTAGAATTAAAACTACGTTTTAAAACTACTACTTATATGTTGTTCTCTGTAGTTGGTGCATAGGCTACAGCATCGGTGGAGTGATATTACCTAGGCTACCGATTTACATGGCAACCACACACGTTTATTTACCTGCCGCTGTGAGCTCCAACTAATTCCACTCTGCCAGGCTATAACTCACATAACGTTACTGGTCCATGAAAGCACACGGGCTAGCAATTTGCATGTTAACTGTCCGAGATTGCATGACTTTTCTGTCAGCAATTACTTAAAGTTAGCGGTTAGCCCAGCCAGGTATCTACCAAGAGTGTAGCTATACCGTTAGCTAACGTTGTCACTCTCCACAATGCATTGCACAGTAACGTTATCTCCACTAACGTTGTCAGTCTCAATTTATCAGTAGCAGTAGCTACTGATAAATTCAGTAGCAGTAGCGTTATGAAAGGGGCTAGCTTTATTAGCTAGAGTAGCCTACCAAAAGTTATTACCTGTTCATCAGTAGCTGTTGGTGCATCTGGAAAGACGGATGGAACACCATTCGTTGTCACAGACTTGTGGTCCTTTAGATTGCGTGATTTTTCAAAGTCGTCTGGTCTAAAATGATCACTACACATTCACCACTTGAGTAGAGTCTCCGCCGGTGTCCAAGCCAGCAGCAAGAAGCCACAGCTGGTTCCTTTGTGGATCTCGCAATGGAAATTTGTGGAAACTTTGTGGTGCCCATCTGTTTGATTTCTGTTCACAATTTCTAAATGGTACACTCTGAATCACCATGTTGCCTAGTCCTTAGTTTCCAATCCAATGCTTCAATTCCAATGTATTACGCTACTACTAGGTTTCCCGACTGAAGTGCGCTTCTCTGTTTACTTTTCAGCGCAGTACTAAAATTCTGCCGCTGCTGAGAAACTAGTCCCTCAAAATGTAATGCAATCATTGAGATGCAAGGGTAGTTTTATTTCTAACATTACTGTATCAACAGACATTTACATCGATAGTCTGGCGTTATAATTTATTTGCCTCGGGTGTACTGTGGAGTGTGTAAGACTGATTTTAATGGCAGGCTAGCAGATACTGTTGACTTGCGCTAGCCTAGCACCAGCAAACTCTGAAACTGGAAGGACTGGATGAAAGTGATGAAAACTGTCTCCACTGATAAATATCACACTGGCTAACTTGGAAATGAGGTTCTATATCCAAAATTCTGAACCACCCCTTTAATATTCACCTTTTCAAAGACCTTCAAGAGGAAAAAGTCAACAGTGGCATGACAACAACTTGTTTTTTCCCCAGCATTTAAACGTTACCTCTCTTTTAGAAACACTGCTCTTCTTGACCCTTTCTTTGTCCCTCTCTACATTCCTTCTTCGTTGCCCCTATCTGTCACTCCCACTGCAGACACCTAATGCCCTCTTTCTCCACCGGGTGTCCTCAAAGACGCACCTGCCCTTGGCCAGCGAAGTTGCCACTCAGAATATCTTATGTATGTCAGGAATGTAGTTTTCCACTCCCCAAATCATTGGTGTAACACCTCTTTATGGCAACAACACAACATCACTGGTCTCCAGTCAATATGTGCACTTTCACAAGGCTAGCAAGGAACTCTGCAGGGAGTTATCCACTCTCGATTGTGTGTGTGTGTGTGTGTGTGTGTGTTTTCATTCCCTGTAAATTCCCTGAGAAAAAGCATTCACTCTATCTAAAAACACAACACTGAGGGCTGGTCACACCTCATTAATCAACTAGGAATCCTTGTTTTTTTTGCTGCCATACACCTGTATCCTTAGTAACAATCTCCACAAATCTATCAACAAAAGGAAGATACAAGGACTGGTCTGTCTGGTGCGTGTATATACTGTATACAAACACGCACACACTCGCACACACACACGAACACACACATGCACACACACACACACACACACACACACACACACACACACACACACACACACACACACACACACACACACACACACACACACACACACACACACACACACAGACACGTGTAGGAGTAAGGTGAAACAAGCTTGATATAACCACAGCTTATACATCTCTGTCCTTCCCCATGTTCTCCTTGTGACTACAGTCCAGGTCAGCCCAGATTTATAATTGGGTCCAGGGTGGGACACAAGGTACGTAGATAATGGGACACCCCTATCACACACACATACACACACAACCCTACCTTCACCTACAGTATCATCTGTTCTCTCTCTTCAAGGCTACACACAACCTTTATGTGTGTGTGTGTGTGTGTGTGTGTGTGTGTGTGTGTGTGTGTGTGTCTGTTTGTCTGTATGTCTCCAACCTATTAAGAAGAAAGCTAATGTCCCATTAAGCTCACCAGTACACAGTACAAGCACCTATTACTGTGACAATAACACATGATAAAATGAACTCTGGCCATGCCTTGACTGATAGCTCAGTTCAAGGCTCCTTCTGTGTTCATGTTTGGGTTCCAGTGAAGCTGTTCATAAAACCATCTTATATCCTGTCTCTGTGCTGCAGCTGCTGCACAATCCTCAATTCCTGACTCTGCCATAACCACAAGGCCATAAACAACAGGAGCTGTCTGAAGAAGAAAATGAAAGCTGAGTATTCACCTTCAGGTGAGGTGGCACTTCATACAATCCAGTACAGGAGTGTGTGTGTGTACTTTCTTGTGTGTTCCCCTCCTGTGTGTCTGTGCGTGTGTGACTGAATTATTAATACTTGACAAATGACAGCCATTTTGCACAGGACCCTCCACTCGATGTTGATTAAATATAAACAATGTGCATATGTGTTTCTATCACTGCCACTGGAGCTGCAAGCCACTTTTAGCTTGGGAGAGGGAGGCAGAGATTGTGGTTGATGGCAGGGGTGAAATTTATAGCATTAGACAGTCACTTGGTATGCAGGGAAGGGATAGACAAGACATAATTGTTCCATCATCATATTCTCAAAGATATGCTTTTGTTTGTAGGGCTTATTTTTTTTTTTGCTTTTGTGTGCTTCTGTGTGTACCTTTGTGTGCTTGTGAGCAGCCCGAGTGGAAGAGAAGGAGTGCAGAGTGAAAAAGGAATATAGAGAACATATAAGTGCAAATGTGTGTGCTTGTAAGAGAGAGGAAGATAAGTGCCGAGAGTGAGTAGAAATGGAATATACAGTGTAGGACAGCACTTTGTGTGTGTGTGTGTGTGTGTGTGTGTGTGTGTGTGTGTGTGTGTGTGTGTGTGTGTGTGTGTGTGTGTGTGTGTGTGTGTGTGTGTGTGTGTGTGTGTGTGTGTATGTGTATATGTGTGTCTGCGTGTGTCCATGTGTTCACCTGTCCACTTTCACCTGGGAGGGAGAAAGCTGAGAATGAGATCAAAGGCAAACAACTTTATTGGCGGTCTCCATAATTCAGCAGCTATACCAGGGGTCATAGTCTTTCCTTTGAGGTTGAGCTGCAGAGATGAATCTTTAATGCACTCCTGCCTGGGAATAATGGATGGCACGGGCCGGCTACTAACCCGCCCTGCTGCAGGCGCTGGGAGCAGTGGGGAAATGATTGTGGTTGAGGGGGAGAAGAAGTACATGGAGGACACGTATGGGGCGTGGACAGACCGTGGAACGAACAAAGAGACGTGCAGAAGAGAGAGCACAAGACTGAGGATTTGTTTTTAGTTTATAAAATATGTCAGCTCATGTTATGTGCATATCTTGGTTGCATGTATGGATACTGTATGTGTGTCATGTGTGCACTGCATGCTTTATCACAATGCTTCGCTGTATGGGCTGAATTTCCCTGCATGACAGTCTTTTCACAGCTGCGTAGCTCCGAGGTGCCCTTAGGGTAGGAGAATGATTGAGCTGCACCACCCTTCCCACTGTGACCCACTAAGTCTCTCTGCCCCCTGCGGTCCCCCGTTAGTCCCGCCCCTGTCCACCTGCCCTCCCTGCACCTGGACTGGAACGGCAGGCTCACTCGCACACTATCTCATTCCACCTGGAGGACGGGGAAAGCTTCAGGACCTCCTAGGGGAGAATGAACAAAGCTGCAGCACAGCAGGTAGTGCAGAACTGTGGGTTTTGTGGCTCGACACAGCAGATAATACCAGAATAAAGCTAGTGAGTTATTGTTACTGATCGTCTCTTTACTAAGCTGTGTTTTTACAGCTTTCTCTCAGAGAAGAATCATTGTTATCGTGCTGTTTCCTGACTGGTATTAGACAAGTAGTTGATGAGTTCTAGATGTAGCCTCAAATTTCACTGTCAGTGTCATGATGTTCCAAGTCTAAAATGAGCCCAAACAGCTATCTACTATAGAAGCAGGGCAAGTTTATGTTAATACACATGTTATCTTCCATACAGTATATGCTTCTCTATACCCATAAACAGGTCATCCTCTAAGTTTAAGTACCCCGTGTTTATATCCCTAACGGCCCAGATGAGCTTGAGTCCTTCTGATGTTTAGAGTGCTGTCAGAGTGGTGTCACGCACTGCACTAACATGCTAACGTACTGCATAGCTGTGCCTGAGGGGACGCAGGAGAAACTATTGCGCTGGAATAGCTAGAGTTTGTATTTTCTTCTCAGTGAACTAGTTTGTATATTGCATTAAATCATATCCACAAAATGCAGCGTATTTACTAAAAGTAATGTATTAAAAGGGGAATGTTATATTATTAGAGAGAGAGAAAGAGAGAGAGAGAGAGAGAGAGAGAGAGATTCACATAGTGTTGTGAAACTGGGTCAGCCACAGCCGGAATGTGGAGCCGGCTCGTCTGAGCCGAAATGAGGTATAAAATACAAACAAATGAGCTTGCAACGCAATAAACTGAGCATCACCATTGCCCCAGCCCTTTCCTTCTCTTACACACACACACAAGCACACACTTCACATTTCAGCAGTGCACAAGATTACATCTCAGCATGTTAGTCAATCCAAAACCTCCCATTCCCTCCATCATTTCAATCTCTAACCCAGCGCAGGGTGGAGGGAGCGGGTTGATTGGGGGGAGGAGTAACAGGTTTTTTTGGGTGGTGACAGAGGAAGAGCAAAAAGAGGATGGAGAGAAGGAGGGGTAAAACAGATGTCTATAATCTGACTAGAGAGAGAGAGAGAGAGAGAGAGAGAGAGAGAGAGAGAGAGAGAGAGAGAGAGAGAGAAGAGAACCCCTTACTGTAGCTCAAAATATATTCTAGTGTTCAGTGGGTGTGTAAGCAGGCAGCCGCATGGCAGCAGAATGCTCCGAATAGTGGAGCAGAGTTCATTATGGAATGACATTGACTCAGGCTGATTTGCTGAGACGAATCAGATTAGAAAATGAGACATATGCATTTTTTTTCACCTCTCTATTCCCATTTCCTGGCGTGCAATGAAATATTAACTCATCCTGTATGGCAGCCCCTTAAATTGCATGCGCGGCTCACACAAAGGGCCTATCAAATGTGCCATTACCTCGTTTTAATCTGAAACATTTTCTCGGCTGCCTGCCTGCTCTCGCCTACCTAGGGGACAGATTGTTGATCCGAGGGATTGAAATAAGGAACAGACGGGCAATCCTATTTGAGAGTCTTGAATTCCTCTCTCACCTCAATTTAAGGACATATGTCAACTGATGCAGTCTTTTATCAAAAATGCAGCAAAATCTGGGAGATGAGTTGTTGCAATGGGGTGTTGGCTAACAATGTCCCAGCGTTCAATGATTAAGATGTAGAGTATTGTTGATTGTATCACTGCTAAGATCACATTGACAAATCTGGAGTTCTCAAATTTGAATCTAAGAAATGTCTTTTGTAGGGCTGTCAGTTTAATGCGTTATTAACGGCGTTAACGCAAACCCATTTTAACGCCGTCAATTTTTTAATCGCAAGATTAACGTTCTTTCAGACATAGCTAGACCGGAAACAAAACAGACACACGCCGTGGCCACACACACTTGTTTGGGCTTGCCAGCTGCGTAGCTAGTAGGCTCGTCACGGCGATTAGCTTCGGAGCGAGTAGTGACTCTACAGTCAGTGAGAGAAACAAAGTGTCTCCCCTGTTCTTTCTGACCACGGTTGAAAACCTGTAGCAGGAAAAGTTACCCCTCTCCTTGATTTCACGTAGTTTATGGAGAAGGACAACCAGGAAATGAGTCGGGGGAAACCATAGTCGCTATGACAACCAGCCACGCTCGCCTCAGGCATGAGGCAGTACTATCTGCAATGGAAAATGGAGGTAACAGTGTTACATTGTGTGAAAGATTATTAGCTCCAAGTGTGAATGTTAGTGTGAAATTGAACACTACGTATATACCAATGTTGTTTTCAATAAAAAAACTTTTGCACAAAAAAAGTCGATCCACTTTTTTTATGTTGATAAGAGCATTAAAATGAGAAAAAATAATGGGACGAAAAGAAATCAAGGGACATTTAGAATAGATAAAAATGTGCGATTATTTGCGATTAATCGTGAGTTAACTATGACATTAATGCGATAAATCGCGATTATATATTTTAATCGTTTGACAGCACTAGTCTTTTGCTTTGATATGTGTATATCCATCCACACTGAGCTACATGGATCTATATAGCACAATATGCTGTTCAGTTGGATGACACATCTTTTTGAATTACACATTCTAAGGGAGAAGAGTGTATAATCACATAATTTAGTCTTCAACATTATAGTAGAATTGATGTGCTATGGTAAATGCTTAGACACTAATGGTAAAGTAAAAAATGTTATGAAAGGAGACTTTCTGAAATACAGATTATGTGCACTGACGATGTGACGTTATACTACTCGTACCGATAGCGACAGCACAAATATGACCATGTCATGTTTACCTGTCCAGTGAAATACTGTAGGCAGATAATAGTACATTTGGGAAACTGGTTAAGTGAAGCGGCTTTCAGACTGAAAACAGACTTGTGGTAAAACAACAGGGGTTGGGGTGTGGGAGGGTGTTGCTTCACGTACCAACGAAAACATGAAATACGAGCAAGGACGTCCAGGTTGGGTAACAGATCCATGAGTTTTAAGGATTATCAAACTGCACAGTGGCAGAAGTTGAGTGTAACATGTTTGCCAGAACCCTCTGCGTTGGCACTCCTGTTTCTTTGTCCTGGCCTCATTCAAATCAATGAGGGAGCTGAACACAGTCTTTTGCAACTTGATTAGCGTTAGGTAAAGGCTTGCGGTCTTCAGAGCTGAAGGCAGATTAAGTGAATCATATTCACACTCCTGAACACAACTCCTGTACATTTCACTGTGCAACGTCACGCTAGAGTACTGCTACTCGTGTTTTCTTCATGTGGGGAAATATATATGTCTGTTACCTTGTCACTGTAAAACATTTTGAAAAGAAACCAAGAATATTAAAATGAAATTGGCCATATGGCTATCAGTAGACAAATAATGGCGTGTTAATTGAATGTCAATGTCTATGCATTATTTCTTGAATCTTATGCTGCGTTCCATTTACCTCGGAAGCCGGAGCTGGGAATGACGTCACACCCGAGTTGATCGCGTTCCATTAAAACACGTCGGAATGTTTCTGCTAGCCAGGTTAGCTGTTGTTGAAAACAACACACTACGCTGTATTTTGTACTTACAAACACTGTAGCAACATGTCCACAGAGAGAAGATGGGCAGTACTGTGTGTACGACTGGTTTAATGAGACACAAAGAAAACAGAAGTGCTATTAAACTGTATATTACTATAGCTTTCACTACTGTTGATGCACGGAGCAGCCATGTTGGATTTTGAGGTCGGCTTTTATCGGGGTACTGTGAGGTTGCCCAACTTTCTGAGTCGGAAATCCAATCTAAAGAGGCGTTACATTTGAAAGTTCTGACTTGGAAAACGGAAATTCCGAATTCAAAATACAAATCGAAATACAAATAGAATGCACACTTAATCCGCCGCCATCCTTCTTTAATTGGTCACCTTCCTCAGGACTTATGCTTCTGCTCCCTTGAAACATTAAAAATGAAGAAGCTCTACAAAAGATTCCTTGACATGACATGTTGCTTTAGCATGCTGTTTCCATAATATATTCAAACAAGCCAGATCATTACCCAGCAGTCTAACTTTACTGTGTTTTTTATTATCAACTATGGTGCTACTAACACACCTCTGGTTCCCTTCTTAATGCTTCTCTCAGGGATTTTGTTGGGGCCTAATTAGCCATGTTGATGGATTGTATAGACTGCATGCTATGCTCCTTACGCAGGGTGGTGGGCTGTAGGCTGTGAGAGTCTCTAGAGTATATGTTAACGCAGTAGTTCCCTTTTGGAGAGTACCAGCCATTAGCAGGCCTCTCACCCAGCCAACACAGGGGATTATGGGAATAAAGGAATGAGACTGTGTGACCTTGGCCTCACATAGCCACCCCAGCATCCACACATCGCATTGGTGGAGTGTTTTTCTGCAGCTGTGTCGTGAGTGTGTGTGTGTGTGTGTGTGTGTGTGTGTGTGTGTGTGTGTGTGTGTGTGTGTGTGTGTGTGTGTGTGTGTGTGTGGCATTTGCACGTGTGTATATATGTTCGTGCAAGCGTGTGTTTATGTTGAAAATGCACATGCTGTTATCTGAGCGGTAAAAAAAAAAATAGAGAGAGAAGGGTTCACACATAAACACTTCCTTCAAGGGCAACCCTTACAGCGCGGACCACCTATTCTCTGAGATCTGCGTGCCCTCTTTGGCATCGAGTCAAACAGGGGAACAACTGAGATCTGAAAATAATATAAAAGCTTACCTCACTGCACGCTGAGACACTGACATTCTCCTCAGGATGAGCTGAAATTTCAAGGGAGACAAGAGGAAATGGGGAATTGCACCTCAGAGCACTCAGCAGGAAGTTGTATTCTATCTTTTGGTCTGTCTCTATCAACCTATCAATTAACATCAAACGTCCCATGAAAGTTGACAGCCCTGCAGGAGCTTCATAGCAAGCCTTCAAAGCCTCACTGTGTTACCTCGAGAAAACACATTCTGAGCTGACAATGGGTTGCATGTTGGAAAACAGGCAAGACGACTGGAATGAATGCTGTTTTTTTTCTGACGGATCTTACCTGGATAATGTGACCTAGCTGCAGATGATTTCTGTCAACATTGAACCATCGCGCTGAGCCATATACGCTCTGCTGCCAACAACTCTATTCAAGGCGAATGCCATACATCCATCACCCGCTGAGATGAACTGCTAGTGAGTACATTTACAAACCATTTGCTTCTTTCCCTCATTGCCCTCCCCCCCTCCCCCCCCCCCCCCCCCCCGGCCCCCAGGTGCTACTCTCTCTGTTAGTCTTATTCTTTATCTTCTGTAGCATTTATATTTTGCATTTTACACTAACACAACGCTAACACATGCACATGTACACATCGAGTGTGTGCCCAAACATCTACACAGACAAATATCAAGTTGTCTGGTGCAGATGGTGGTTGCACTGATAACCAGTAGAGGGAAACAAAGCGCTGTAATTTCAACAGTGCAACTGCTGCCATGGTGGCCCTCATCTGCTGTTGTCATGCTGCATGCAAGAAGTGTACCATTCAAAGTCCTTTATCAACCTCCACCCGCAGAGTTTTGGGACCTTGTTAATAATTCCAAGCAAAATGAGCCACAACCAACACAGGGTGCCTTTATATTTAAAGACCCAGTGTGTAACGTGTTTATTATCAGAATCTGTGTTGCCCGTTCACAAACTTGTCCTTTTTCATGAATATTTACCACCGCCATCAATTCCAAGTATTCCTTTTGGCTTGAAATTTTACATTCGCATGAACTGGGGTAGACGCTCCATATCCATGCGCCATCTTGAAATACGTTAGCTGGTAAGGGACATACAGGACGTGCTGCTAATGCTGCGAATGGGTATCGTCGCTTCCCGGACCCGGCAAGTTTGAAGAAGGAAACATGGAGGACCACACGTATTCAAAATACAAATTACAGGAACAGGAGTCTTCTTCTTCGCCCAGAAAAAGAAAAAGCCTTTTGAAGTGTGAAGGCTACCGTAGCTGTAATACGTACTTTGAACTGCGTGGTGCGAGAGAGGTGATTGCAATATATGATCTCAACACTAGATGGAAGAAATTCCTACACATTGGACCTTTAAAGAACATGTTTGTTTTTGCAAAACCATTGAATTATGATAGAGAAAACCATGCTCCACATAGAGATAAAAAGGCGTTAAACAGTTTTGCCAACAAAAATTAAACTCAATGAGGTGTATTATGCTCATACCTGTCAAGTTTTGGATTTAAAATAAGGGAAATTTTCCGGCGCCCACCGCGAGCAGTCCCACCACCCCAACCAAGCTCCAGTATCCCTCACATTTTAAGACAGGTGTACAAGAAAGCTAAAATCACCACTTGATGCAGAATGCTGAAAACATTTACAATTTATAACATTGCTTGTCTTTACATTTACATTTTATTTTCATTCAGGACCGGAGTGGGACTCATTTTCAGCCCTGGAGTGTCATGCCTTAGACCGGCCCACTTTACTTCACAAAAAAATGTAATCAAAACCTTAGTATATAAGTCAGCAATAGCGCCCTACTCTATACAGTCTTGCAATTTCTTTTGTAAAATATCACTATTTCCAAGTGTTGCTTCACAATATTGATTTATTAGAAAAGTTAACATCTTAACAACAACCCAATGATGTTCATCAATATCAGAATCTATTTTCTGTGCAAATAAGTAATCACAGATATCCAAAAACGTGAAACTAAATAAAGAACAATATACCTTGTATTGCACTTTCTAATGACACCATAATCTATTTTTTCCTTTGAATAATATTTCATATAACTTTCTCTTCCCTGTCAGTCTTGGGCTTTATGTATTTACTATCATCATTTTGAGGATAAAGGCATAATGGGTCACAAGTAATATTTGGGCATAAATAGTGATTATATTGTAACTAATCTGATCATGTTTGCTTGTTCACACACTGTGATACAACAGCTTACAGTAGATGTGCCTTCTACAGACAGCAGCTATCCCTAATGCACACTACTAGCTCTGCTTCTGACACTAAATCACATTTTATAAATTGTCATAATTCTCAGCACAAATCTCTTCTTTTTACAAAGCTTTCTGATCAAGTTAAGTCAGTTTCATTATGGTAGTGCCGAATCATCTGGCATCATTAATTATCCCATGGCATTTGTCATATAGAGCAGGGCTACACCACACTCTTATTAATTCTTATAATATTCAGTCAATGAGCAACGCTACCTGCCCAAACTGGAGTCATGGTTGTTAGGTTGATAGCAGCAAACTGGACTAGTAGAAAAAGTTTGATTCATAAACATAAACGCTGGTTTACAGGCAACGTTGTATTGTTTTGCAAGACCGCTAGCATCCTGCACTTCTAACTAGCTTAGCTTACCCGTCTCATCGTCTTCATTTGGCGTTTTAGTTAAAAGTTAATCTGGTCGCGTCACTTTCTAGAGCTCTCCTTTTTAAATCGCTTTTTCAGTGCTGTTTTGCGCATTCTATTACCCGTTTAAAACAGCGGTGGCATCCTCCAACAAGCACCAGTGACTGAAGTGTACGTGGACAGTTTGTTAGTTTTTTTTTAGAAAGGTGTTGCCGTCGGAGGATTCAAAACTAAAAAAATAAATACGTCATCAATAACCAGGCTGCAGTCTGCGAGTGGGCTGCATGAATGTAGAGAACGGTGGGCTGCAAGAAAAAATAAATACTGTAAATACAAAGAGTGGGCTGCGAGTGCAGGCAGCCTAGGGACAGCATATATAATATTCAACTATGATATGGGTTAAAATACAGGAGATTTACGGGAAAATACTAATACGGGAGGACGGCGGGAAAGAAGGGTAAAATACGGGACTTTCCCGGCCAAAACCTGATACTTGACAGGTATGATTATGCTGCCCAGCAGATAGATTATGTGGAGGGGAAAGATTACACTTCACATCAGTCACTCCTTCCCACCATGCATTATAGAGGTACAGGTGATCATTCTTCAGGCCAAAAGCTTATTCTGCAATGCATTTCAAATAATCGGGGCAGAATGTGTGAGATGGAGAAACCCATTCATTATAGTTATCTGCACAATATTAAGAAAAAAGATTTTTCTTTCACCCTTATCATTTTCCTCCACTAATTTTTTTTCCTTCTTATTCACTGCTCAACATACTTTGCAAGTTAACTGAAATGGAACATTGTGTGTTGAAGTGACTTGACCTGTGACCTTGTGATTTGGGCAGCAACAGAAGAAGAGGAAGCTTGGTTAATGTTCTGCCTGGTCCCCAACTTCATTTAAATACTGCACATCATCGGAATACATTATTCATACAATCAACTTGCTAATCATCTTTTACGGAACATCATCTTGGGAATGGCTGTTCTTATCTTGCTCATTTCAACGCCTTGTTTTCATTCACCTCCAGCTGAGCCGAGAGTGACAATAATAACAATTAGGAGGATGCACAGGAGGTAATAGGTGATGTGGCTATTAAGATGAAGAGAAGAAAATAGCATCATTCTAACAGAATCCAATGCAGAAAAACCACACCCACAGCCTCAAAAATACCACAGAGTAAAGTTTATATATATAGTCCCTGTATTGTGTCCTCCCTGTGTGTACAGATATCTTTATTTATTTGATGTCCATCCTATCTGGCTCAAAAAAGTGAGGAGCAGAATGTAAAATACCATCCAGACCCGAATTTCAGAGAAAGTCAGAGTACTTTGCACCTAAAACCCCAGAAAGAGTGAAGAGTTTCAAAAGGTGGACTAATACGTTACGACAGGTGCCAATGTCCATCATATCACTCCGTTGATATGCATGCTGCTGCTGCAAGCCAACATGTCAGGCTCAGGCTTCCATCGCAGCCCCTCTACAGCTGACCAATCACTCAGCGTTGACTGCTTAAAATGGCTTTTTCAGCAGAATAGACAGTGTGGTTCGGTTACAAAGACATACAGTAGACTGTTAAAACAGTCTTCTGATAATGGCAACATCAAAGTTGCATTCAATGTCATAAGATTCAAGACAGCTTTGCAATGATCAAGGTGGATTTTGTTGGACCATGTTCACGACTGAATCTACACAAACACTCACATCACATCATCATATCTTTACAAGTTGACAAGACATAGCTCCTGGGATCCTGATGAAACCTTGAAATAAAAGCAGCTTAGGCAAAGTAAAAAGTCAAACATGCAGCGTTACTGACAGACAAAGAGTCTGAGTTCTTTCTGAATGGTTTCTTATCCACTCTGTTTGTTTCTCTGTGGTGGGTGCCAGAAGGTGGACTACTCATTAAATCTTATTGATGGGGGGGGAAATGCAAGGTTCATGCTATTTTGCATTTCATCCTTTTTTGATGTTTTCATTTCTGGTGGCTCAATCTTTTTTTTTTTTTTTTACTTTCTGATTTCCTTATTCCTTATATTTTTTCAGCAGGCAAAAGATTCATATGAAGGCTTAAAACAGACTCTGTGCGGGACAGATAGGAGAAGGAATTAACAGCCATTTCACGCTAGCACCTCGGCCGCCGAGCAGGGCACTGGGAGAGGGAAGCGGCTTGGGTGCAGCCAGGGCGCTGACGGCCCCCGAGACACTCTGTAATTGTACTGCTCTGAAGAGCAGGTAGGTGTGCAAATTACCAAATGTGCCGTGTAAGCCCATTTCAGCCTGCTCAATCACTGTCAAGCATTTCCAAGTTTTGAGCAATTTCATTTTTGGTCCATTTCTGGATTTCTCAGTGTCTTGAATCAAGCAGAATTGTTCTGTCTGTTTAGGTTTAAACATTACAGAGATGATATGTAAGATGTGTCCTGTTTCTCCAGTGAGGTATTCATTTTTAAAATACAAATTAAATAATTTCATCAATGATGTAAATGAATAATTTACATAATTAACATAATGCATGTAGTTATTTTAATAAAAGGAAATTTCTGTCTAACTACTTTATGTATAGATATCACAACTACGTGATGGCCTGGCAAGATTAGCTTTTTAAAATTAGAACTGCATTTACTAGACACTTAATTGCTAATGACTCATAAGATCATGACGTGTTTGTAAGTCTACTTCGAAAAAATGGAAAGATTTCCTTATCTGTTGATCAGTATTATATTTCTCTTCACATTAAATGACATTTTGTATTTTACTTCGTCACTCTGTCCAACTTTTTACTGGACAGATATTCCTTCCCTTTGATGTATTGCCTTTATATAAGAACGTGTCAAACCTGCAGGAATGTGAAGGATTGCAGGGCGACCTGAAGGCGCCTCGGGGTGGGCAAAAAATACCAGCTGATTTCACTAGGGCTTCCGCTAACAGAGCTGCAGCCTCTTGTGCAGCGTGGGGTTTGGGACTAGAGAGGGAACAAAGGAAACACTGACCACTGGTTGTGTGAAATTAAGTTGCCACTTCAAAATAGGGTAGACTGTACACAGAGTAGGCCTGGCACTGTGCATTGTGATTTCTATCTGGCCTCTCCAAGCATTCACTGTCATCCACAGGCCACTCGTGGGGCAGGTGCCAGGACTTTCAGGGCACAGGTCCTGTGAGCTGTCAGTTGTGAGGAGTGATGCTGACTGAGCAGAGGTTGGGGGTGAATAGTCCACATAACTGACCCAAAGCACTGGAACATTACCAACGTCCCTAAACTCATTGAGAATCCTGTGTTCAGCTTTTTTCAGTACAATACCTGTGTAATAAGAGGTAACAGTTATATAAAAATATACTGCATAGTATAACCTAAATTAAAGTAATTGCGGGGGGGGGGGGGGGGGGGGGGGATGTTAGCCTGACCCTCTCCGAGGTAACACAATCCTCCTACCAGCACCTTTAAAGCCCAGTAATTAACATATTGTATCTCAATTGTTTAAAACATATAAAAACTTTAGTGTAAAAATGACTAAATGGGGTTATGTGTCTGACTATTTCTTGGCTGGGACCACTTCCCAGGCAACCAGGAAGTCACTGCTTCCTGTTAGGAAATAGTCAGGCACATAACCCTGAGTAAAGCAGCTGAGTAAAAAAGTTTAATTTTTACAGTTTGGTTTTTGCTGGCTGTAGCATTATACTAAACGTACAGAAAATGAGACTGGTATTGATCTTCTCGTTTAGCTCGCCACCAAAGCATTTCCCAGTAAGTAAGTATCAAAGTTTTGCTTTAATGCTCAGCATTTTGATCTTATGTTACATCTAAAATGTTGAAATCAGGTGAATCCCAAGAGGTTGAACACAAAAGCAAACATTTAGGGTATATTGTCTTGTTTTGTTGTTTCATTCATAAATACCATATAATTCAATTTCAATTCAATTTTATTTATAGTGTCAAATCATAACAGAAGAAATTCTCAGGACTCTTTACAGATAGAGTAGGTCTAGACCACACTATAATTTAGAGAGACCCAACAATTCCCACAAGAGCAAGCATTTGGCGCGACAGCGGCGAGGAAGAGAGAGAGAGATACAAATTATGACTCATAATTGTAGCAGTGGGTATAACGGAATGACATGATGAACAGTAGAATATTAGTAACAGTAAAAATAAAGATAAAAGAACTATGACTAATAATCATAGTAATAGCAGTGAAGCGCGTAGCAGGGCATAGAGCAGGACCACGGCAGCACAATCCAGGTGCCACCACAATCCAAGGAAATCTGTGAGGCGTATATAGTGGATAATGTATGTATAGTACCATTAGACATTTCAGCCTATTTAACATGATGTAGGATGATGCATGGTATAATATAATATGTTTCTTCTCCAGAAATTGATGTGTTTTCTACATTGCCTCAAAAATCAAGATCATAGCTTATAGAGGATTTTAACTAATTCAAAAGCCCACAGTATGTGTTTGCCTGGGTTGGTTCAGTGTCACACAACAGCATACAGGCTACTTTAATCTTGTATAAACAGAGGACACGATGACCCAGCATCTACTTTTTATGAGAAACACTGCTGACTCTGTCAGTCCATGCAATACAGACACAGCGATGATGGGCCTGATGAATTTTACCTGCACATTTGTCACCATCAAAATCTTAAGTTATGTGTTTTGTTTTGTTGTTTTGCTGCCAATCCATCACATTGCCTTGGGCTAAAATCCTCTATACAAATAGTGATCATCATTTTTTAATTTGTAAGAATGACTTATAGATTTAACCAGAGAGAAATGAAATGTGTCTGTGTCTGTGTGTGCATGTGTGTGCAAGTGTTTAATAATTGATGCATTTCTTGCAGGCTGCAGGATGAATATTTTCAGTTCACAATATTATCCGCTGAATGAAATAGGAATGGTCTGACATTTTAACTGATGTAAATTCATTATGAATCAACTATATTCCATACCCACGTTTCAAGTTATTGGATATTATTACATAATTATACCGGTCAGATCTCAAGTTTAAAACAAAAGCAACTACATAACCATCTTGAGTCACATATGCCACCTCCACATGTCCAGCTGCAGCAAAGGCTCATAATATTAGACATAAGGCTGATGTCTTAATACTAAATCCCTGCTTTGTGGACTCTAGTTTGGTTTACCTACACTTAATTTGTCTAGACTTTTCCAAACTCAGAGACATCTAAGCACTTTTCACATAGGATTCTGGCCCTGACATAATGTATAGCAGGTTTTGTAGGGACTATAGGCTACTTACACTGCTTTCTTACTATTTGGCTCTACAAAAAGTTGTTATTTAAGCAAAACTAATTTACCTTAGCAAATGATGATTACTTTTTTTCAATAGTTCTTTATCTTTCTAGATTTTCTACTCTTTGGGTCTGAATTTCCTTTACCCCATTTTTCATCTATAAACTTGTCACAGTGGGACATTACAATAGAATTCATGTGTCAAGTCATGTTGCTGTGATGGCTGAACAAATGCCGCGGTTATAACAACAAAGGATAGGGACCAAAATTGTCAAAAAAAAAGAAAAAAAAACCTTGCTCAGGCGCCCACATTCCGCCACATTCTGTGGCTTCGAGTGTCACTCAAGTGATGCTCTATTTGGAGAATTGTGGTGGCCACTAGCACCTATGGTGATGAACGCATCTCAACTGTAAAATTGGGCGGGCATGTTGACCCACAAGCTTCCGCTTTGGCCTCAGCTCCTCAGTATTCAGCTACCCAACCAGATCAGAAGCAACGGCGTCTCCTCCACTCATCACACAGTAGAGAGCCTCTCTGCCCATTTCACTCAAGTGCTCACGGTCCGCAGGGCAGCGATAAGACAACCTGTTGACGTGTGGCACCTAACTCTATGTGTCATGGTCTACAGTGTTTTTCATTCTGTACTTGTCACTGTAGTGGGTGGCCAGTTGCCACACTTGATTGGTTCTCTGAGCGGACAGAGATGCTTCTGCAGTGTTGTCGAAAAGAAAATGGAAGAAGAAAAATCGTTGAGTTTCACCAACAGCAATCCATGTAAGAGAGTGACTTCAGCAGATAGGCTGCTCTAGTTCTACTTTGACTCCTCACCCAAGCACAAAAGTGATGAATGTAGACTTGTGGGCCACTATAGAGAGACTATTAGGCACAGGGACTAAAGATGAATAGTCAGTTCTACTTTCAGCTGAGTCATCTGTGAAATCCTGGACACAACTTCATATTTTGCTATTTTAAAAGTCCCACTGCTCTTGCAACTCATGTGTTCTTTTTTGCTAGCATTATTTGCTCTGGGAATACATTGAAGTCACGACTAATGAAAACACAAACACAGGACAGCAGGCATTTAGGACCTCATCTCTCATCCTCCGCAGGAGCCGAATCAACTGTGCTCTTATTTAAATGTTGACATTTGAACCTGAGAGTAATATCTCCAGGAATTATGGTTTTAAGCTGTCCTTAATGGTTGAATCGATGGATCGAAATCAGCACTCATCTTGTAGCGGCAGCCTTGCTGCTTCAAGAAACACTGAGAAGTGCAGAGGCTTGATGAATAATATATCCAAAAGGGAAGGTGAAATGGCAGCAGGAAATTAAACACACTCATACTGGGGAAGAAAGACAGGAGGATCAGGACATAATTAAAGACTTTGAGGAGTAGAGGGCGTGATTCAAGGCCAGAGATTTACTACTTTACTGCTGACATCAATGATGAGTTTAGGATTATGGGGGCACAGCAACTGGGTGTGTTTCGGGGGACCTTGTGCCCTCTTATGACTCTCGTAATGAGTTGCTATTTCTGCTGTGGGATAATTACCACCCTTCATGTGTTAACTTGATGTAAGTGTCTGGAGAAGAGTTAGCTTTCTAATAATACATGTGTTGGCAATGAGCTTTTATTCACCTCACACAGACCTCTGTTGTTAAAACACCGGACCTCTTAAAAGGAACTAAACAGAAAGACATTCAGGATGTTTATAGGCAAAGACAACTGCTGTTTAATTATGTGCAAGTAAGTACCAGAATCTTTCTTAGTAGAACACACATCTTGTTGTACAGTAGCTATTTAATAGAGATGCACTACACATGACAGATGTTGGGGTGAACCGGACCATCACTCAGAGAAACTACAGGTACAATCTATTACACATGAGAAATGAAAGAAACAGGAAATAAAAACTCTACTACTCTCCCTCCGCAGCATCGTAGATCTCTCTGGGGGGGGGGGGGGGGGTGGGGGGGGGGGGGGCATGTGAAATGGTTCAAGCTGCTATTCATCATTGCTGACATGTTTATTTTTGTTTACACTTACTCTGTCTGGCTATTCAAGCATAATTGTGTTGCCATTATCTGTGTGTGTGTGTGGAGCCTGTATGTTTATTTTAATCATTTGACCTCATCTAATGACTCTGATATTGGGAGGCATGTTTTGCAACCTTTTTGCACATGGCCACAGATGCTGAGTGAAATTCTCAAAAGCTTAGAGAGGAATTTTAATATTGACCCTTGATTGGAAAATAAATTGCTGTCATGTTTATGTATTATATGGTGCTACATTAATAATAAATAGTGGTAGTAGTAGCAGTAAGAAAATATGAAAAGAATATGTTTGAAGAACTGAATCCTGCCCTGCCGTTGGATCCTGCTGTGATGCTTATGAGCATACAATTATAGCGTTCTTTTCCATTTAACAGATGCTTCAGTTTGTATTCTGCTTGTCAGGTTTTACAATTTTAATTTGGTGGAGCTCCAGCAATGGAGCTACAGTCTTTGAAATGCTTTCATTTGAGTCAAATGAGTGACTGTTAATACTGACTCAGATTTTGTTAAAATCTTAATTTTTGAAAAGGTGAAAGCTTATTGCTGGGCACTGATTCGGGATAATTCAATAAGTCCTCATACACATACTGTACGATTTTTTTTTTTCAAAGCAGACATTATGACATTTTGAGGCTGAATTAAGCAGCTAGAAACAATCAACAAATGAAATGAGAACTGATGCTTATCTTTCTCATTGAACTCTCCTCCCGTTCCACATACGTATCTTCTGCCCAACTGGTCCCCTCTCTCTCTCCACCTCTGTTTTCTATCTTCACTCCCCCTCCTGTAGATAGTGGATGTAAGGTTGATAAATGGAGCTAATTGTTTTATGGCATGGCTGGCCTGATGCTGGCAGCGCAATCAGGCTGAATGAGGAGGCCTTGGGGAGGCCATTACCCTTCCCATTGTTATAAAGGACAGGAGGACGAGGCTAGGCCAGTGCACTCTGGAGGGACTGGGTCACAGACAGACACCCTCTAGCACTGCACACCGTTGTAGCCTCTGAAACACATATATGTAAATCACCTCTAGAATTAAATAAAGGTTTGCGCAGTTCAAATTGTCCCAGTGCCTTTTCTGTAATGACTTTCAAAACACTACTTTCTTCAATACAACAGTAGCATAAAGCACGATTTAACCTTCTTTGTTTTATCACATTATCCATAATTTGGAATCTCTCTCTCATTTACATTTAGTTGGAAATTCAAAGCTGCCCTTATCAATATTTAATGATATATATTGACAATAGATCAAATTACTATATATAATGTGAAAGAGGTCACTCGTAATTTCAAACCCACTAGAAGGGCACTTGGAGAGCACAGACCTCCACCAGGCCATGCAATATTTCCCACTTTTATCAAAAGTGAAAAATAATTTGTGTATCCGCCCCGTGATTTGGATCCACTCCAGAATTTAATGGGGTTTTCCTTGGTCCATCCTACACCCTTCCATCATGATCGTAATTATCACCCAACTCTGCAGGTCCCTTGAGGTTTTCGGAGCTTTTCAGCATTTTTAAGTCTTTGTTAGGTTTCACAAGTCACACCTGTTTTGGTTCACTCTCACCACTCTAATCAGTCTAGTTTGTTTTCAGTGAAAAAATCAGATGACTTCCGGGCCAGCATCAAATAGCAGAGTTAGTGACCAGCTGGTGAACATAGTAAAGTACCTCGCTGCTAAAAAGCAAGATATTTCCCTAAACCTAGCACACCGGAGCTAAAAGGAGAGTGAATATTGGACTGATATGAAACACGACTCCAAATAAATGCTAACGTTGCTCTGTATGTTCAATGCCAATCGCGGAAAGTATGGGTGGAGGTTAGGGTGGTAAATAGTTTTGTACCACTGACATTCATGCGGCAGGTTGTTGTCTTTAGTCTTTCCCAGACCTTCAATTAATGCTTGCTTTTGTTTTTACTAGTGCTGTCAGTTAAACACGTTAACGGCATTAACGCAAACCCATTTTAACGCCATCAATTTTTTTTTATCGCAAGATTGACGTTCTTTTTGGCCTAGCAAACTTTGTAGTATTGTTGCAACAACTAGTAACATTAGAAAAACTACAACACCACACTGGATCTAGCTAGACCGGAAACAAAACAACAGACACACTTGTTTGGGCTTGATAGCCGGCCAAAGAGTAGTACATACCTGCAAACTAGTAGCTTTTTGGCAAAAATTGCCATTTTGTATGGGAAAATGTCATCCACGTGAATCGTGTAGATCCGAAGAGTTTTTATTTTTTGGGGGGTCCGAGACCCCGTACTTATACGGCACTGGTGCCTTAACGACCATTATCTAATAGCAACGCAGATTTCTGTGCATTATTTAGGTGCCACTTAAATGCCTGCGCTTCTCTCTGATGCTCCAAAAACGGACGTTAGAGGGAGCTGAAACATTGCCGCACGTAACGTAGCAGCAGCTAACGTTAACCTACTGTTAGCTAGCAGCTGGAGTAAACATGGTTAAAATGCATACAGCTAAACGGTGTAAAGTGTGACTTTATTTCACTGTAGAGGATTCTAACACCAGACTGTAGCTGCCGTTGTCTGAAAAAATCAGACTCAGCCTCGCCTCGCCAGCCTCATGGTGCATTCAAAGTTATTGTAAAATACCCTTTTCCCATTCAGCGGTTGTTTTGCCATTTTGTGCTCCTTTTTTTTTAAGATCAACTTTTTATTGTTTTATATTTTTGAACATACAAGAACAGACATTTTTTTTTCATTTAGGCATGAATCATTAAAACCAGCTGTCTATGAAAGTAAGAATTTAGAAAAAAAATGTTTTTGTCTAGCAATACATTAATACATTGACTATATGATATACATTATTATTGCATACAATCAACTACATTACATAGATGTAGCCTACAGTCTGTATACATTATAATTTCTAAGTTCTATGGCCATTAATGGCAGTTAGGACTGTTACTTGAAAGAATTTGAAGACATGCCGACTCATCACTCAGCATGAATACAAAATAATATGCGACTTAGAACACACAGTGGCTAGCTACTTATCTCTGTCGACAAATTAAATTAATTATATTTGTGTTACAGCTTGTAACAGGTTGTTACTGCAATCACCTGATCAATCACAAAATTCCATTTAGTATCGTCATTTTTCTACAGTTATGTGTATTTCTAAAGATAACACTGCTGTAGATAAGGCACAAACCTCTCAAGTAATAACTATGTAGCACTTTGGGCAATCAAAATGACTGCTATCTTCTGCCATTTTAATAATGACAGCAAGTACAAAGGGTAATGCAATCAGAGCCATTCTGATGTGCGGAAGGCTCTTCAGAATTATTTTTTACATGTCTGTCAAGGCCTAAAGCAGAGCAAAAGTTAACACTGCAGGCATCTGTAGTAGCAGGAGGTGCATTATAGTCAGAGCTACCTGAGTTCCCATCCACTATTTGTTATGCACATCTTAAATTTAAGCCAAAGAAATCCTGAAGGTAAACATCAGGTTCATAAACTGAAACGTTGGCATAGTTATAAAGACAGCATGTGCTTAAAGGGATATTTCACTGCTGGAAAGCTGAATATATCTTTAAATTGGGTCACTTATGTAGCAGTAATGTGAAAAAAAAAAAAAAAAATTGGTGCCTTCTAGGCCGAGAAAAGCCAGAAAATGTGTTTTTGGCTCATATGGATGAAAGACACCAAATCCCAGAATGCACTTCGCTTCGCTGCTTTGAGTCCACTCCCAAGCCACGCCTACCGCTTGACAGACAGACAGTGAGGCATTCAAATCAACTCAATGTGTTTTATTGTTATTTCAACCATATACACGAAACAACGTTTCATCGTGGCTCATGTGGTGTTATAAAAATGACATTATGTAAAAACGACATACGAAACAGGCTACCTTTAGTGCACACACATTATAGGCTCCGTAACGTTCAGCTAAGCATACTAGCATTAGGCTTGGTTGGCTGTAAACACAGAGGGCCAGATGTACTAACGCTTTTGCGCCCACTTCAGGCGTATTTGTGTCGCAACGTGCGCGTAAAATCATGGCGAGGTATGTACAAACAGGCCGCCATGATGTAAAAGCGCAAACTGCATGTCGTGGGAGCTGAAAAGGGCAAATTGCGTTTTTCGTGTCATGCATATTTATTCATGGGAGGGTCGCGGGGAAAGTGGGAGTTTACCGTAAAGAGATGGGAGGGGAAGCGTAAAGAGCGCTTAATTACGTATTCCGCGGAATGTACAAACACCGGCAGTGATAGCGCGCCTCTATCTTGCGGTGAAAATTCTCCGCCTCTTAAAAGCAGGTGTAAACCTGGAAGCGGGTTTCCTCACATATGCCTCCTGGTGAAATGACAGCAGTAATCCGAGCAAGACGAAGACATAGGCCAAGGAGACGAGCTGAAAGGAGTTTTGCCACAAGGATCACAGATTAAGCAGCCATGCAAGATTACAGTTACTGGAAGAAATCAAAGATGACATCGAATCTCCGACTCAGAGTTCACATTCCAGCAGTTGTTAAACTCCCCGCTACATTACAAATATTGGCATCAGGATAATTTCAAACAGTCATAGCATCAGCAGTGGGAATATCGCAGTCTGCACTCAGCCGTATCATAGCACAAGTACTTACAGTTTACGCTATAGTGGGCGGAGAAAGGCGCTAATTACGGATGACCTGCAGGTTTTTGTAAATATGGCGTAAACTACGGTATCATTGCGTTCGCTATCTGCGGGTGAGCCATGGCGCTGATAACGCTACGTTCGCAAATGTACGTACATCTGGCCCAGAGTATAAACACAGCCGTGAATTAGCGTGGGATGTCGAATGGTCGCCATGTAACAGTCACACGCGTTAGCTTCCCACTTGGCCAATGAAGATGTCCACTTCCCCGGGTCGGGGCTTCGACGAGACCGCTGGTCTCCGTGCTGGTCTCCGTGCTGGTCTCCGTGCTGGTCTCCATGCTGGTCTCCGTGCTGGTCTCCGTGCAAGCGAAGCTCTCCTAGTGTGATGATTATTCCGTCTGTAATAACGTTCCCTGAATATTCTCCGATCTGTAGCGATGTATCCCGGTGGTACACGTGTGCGGTAGTTTGAAAGCACATCATTTTGTAAAATTGTGCTGCTGAGAAGAAAGAGCCCTGCTTAGCGAGAATTCAAGATGGCTGACATTTCGTTTTTTTCCGGCTGAGATCGTCTCGCTTCGGGTGATGGGCGTGTTGAAAACATGCGGAAGTAGCTCCTGCTACTGTTTGTAGTTCTTTGCCTCTGGCCTTCCATTCCTCCAATGATGTAAACATCGTCATTTGGAGGAATGATTTCCAGACCCCCAACGCAGAGATCTCCCCTCTCAGGGGGACATGTGGGAGGGAAGCACGGTCATTCAGAAATACTACCGGGTTCCTACCTATACAAAGCTGAATGCTAAATCGGTGAAGTATCCCTTTAAGTGAAATTAAATCGATATTTTTTAAATGAATGAGGCAGTGTTGGGATTTCTTGCAGTGAAGTAATATAACCTTGTTGGTCCCTCTCCTATGAGGAAAACACAAGTGAATCAATATTGTCCCTCGTCCCATTTTTTCAAAACTCCAATACAATTTGTGAAACATCAGAAATATACATGCTCTTCCCTGTTGTACTGTCAACAGTGACTGCAGTACTGCCAACCGTCTGGGCTCCAAAAACCCCGCCTGGCCCATGGCAAAGTCCAGCTCCACTGCCAAAAAATCAGTTGGCTGCATCAGAAAACAATGCTCTTTCAGTTTACGGTCAATCTAAACTGTCAGGTGTGGCACCACCTGGACAGTAAAGTACATAAACCAGGCTGGGACAATGAGGTTTTTGGTGTGACAGAAGACTTGTTTTTCCTGACCAAACACATTTACTGCCCAGTTAAAGGTGGAGGTCTGGTCTCAGGGAGAAAATGTACTGGCACTGGAGTGACATTGAACTGTTTGCTTCAACCAATGTCTGCTCAAGTGGCAGCATTGGCCATCTGATAAGAAGTAAGGCAGCACACAATTGTGCATGACCAAAGCCAGCTTGGATCCTCTCAATGCTTTAGGTGAATTGTGAGCCAGGATACCATGCCAATGGCACTTCCCACACATTAATGCCTATAGCCTGTAGAGAGGTCCTCATCTGCCTGTGAAGAACTGGAGAGGAAGAGCCACAGGTACTGGTCTATCCACTCATGCGCATGACAGAGATAGGCGATCTCACCTGTGTCCTTGTTAAGGTAAGCAGGAGGGCAGGAATCATTAGCAAAACTGACCGAAACAAGTAACATTTGATTTACTGAGAACTATCTGATTGACCCCTGTTGGTGCCTAGATGGTTTAACTTGACTCCAAAAAACACTTAATACAAATACCTACATTTGGGGTACTTTATCTGCCAGCAAAAAAAAAAAACTTGACATGAAACACCATATAACAATCTTACAGTAACTGAACCAAGCACTTGGATTGTGTCCCAATCAGGGGCGGATCTACAGGGGGGCAAGGGGGGGCAGGTGCCTCGCACACCAGTCTGCTGCGGTGCGGTGGCCATGCAACCCGGCTGGAGCAACCCTAGCTGCCCCTTCCGTGCCTCTGAAGGTTTCCCCAGGTGAAGTTTACACACATGTTTACCTTAAAGTTACATTTGTAGTGAATGTAATGTATGCTAAAGACGATTCAGCATCAGCAAAAACAGTGCGTCTATTACATTAGCCAAAAGTCAAATTGTGATTTGTAAGAGCACTCTGCCCTTTGATTAGTTTTGATTTTAGTGAAGACAAGAGCAGCTTAATATAAAATATAAAATATTGTTTGTATCCATAACGTTTAGCCTACTGGTGGTCACCGTTTCGCCGTTGTTACGTAACAACACAATACAGTAGCAGTTGGGAGATCGATCATTTTTATTTGAGTCCTATAAAATCCACCTACTCTCACATATCACAGCAATGTGGCTGCACAAATTAACCCAGGCTACAACTGGGGAAATAACAAATGTAATAGGATTAAGTAGTCTAAACATAACTGTTGTGTGCATGTGATAAATATTTTCAGATTTTATATTTGTTATAGGCTACTTATTAGCTACAGGGCCTCTTCATAATGTAATACAAGAATAAGTACACAGGATGAAGAGAATAAGGGAAATGAAGGAGAAGGCAGTAAACTGGAGAGACCAGGAGGGTCAGAGCAGGAGAAGACCACAGAAAGAGATGCAGAAATAAGTGACGGAAAAGAGGAAATAAGTGAAGGAGATGAGGAAAAAGAAGAATCAGTTAGGGATGAAGAGGAGGCTCCCGATTCAGAGAGAGGGACAGAGGCAGGGAGTGATCAGGAAGAGGAAGATGACAGGGAGGAAGAGGAGGCTGCAGATTCAGAGAGAGGGACAGAGGCAGGGAGTGGTCAGGAGGAGGAAGATGAGGGAGGAAGAGGAGGTTGCAGATTCAGAGAGAGGGACAGAGGCAGGGAGTGGTCAGGAGGAGGAAGATGAGGGAGGAAGAGGAGGTTGCAGATTCAGAGAGAGGGACAGAGGCAGGGAGTGATCAGGAGGAGGAAGATGACAGGGAGGAAGAGGAGGCTGCAGATTCAGAGAGAGGGACAGAGGCAGGGAGTGATCAGGAGGAAGATGAGGGAGGAAGAGGAGGCTGCAGATTCAGACAGAGGGACAGAGGCAGGGAGTGATCAGGAGGAGGAAGATGACAGGGAGCAAGAGGGTAGACCTGCAATTCCCCCTGGACCACATGGTATGTTTTTATTCTTCTAATGTGTAAGGGCATGATTAAACAATAACTACCGTAGTTTGAAAGTATCTTTGTGTTTTTTTTGTTATAGCCATTCACATATAGGGATTCCCACGTACCATCTACCCATGCCACCCTGCCCCCCCTTTGCCACCCCATGTAAAATGTTCTAGACCCGCCACTGGTCCCAATTTTGGCCCTATTCCAGTTTTCTTCTTCTTCTTCTTCTTCTTCTTCTTCTTCTTCTTCTTCTTCTTCTTCTTCTTCTTCTTCTTCTTGTGTTTTTTAGCTTGCATTGACTACACATTTACATTACTGCCCTTTGCAGTCAGCAGGAATGTGTTGTGTATCCTACCTGCTCAAACCACTTTGTTCTGCTGCTTTCCCTAGTAGAGAACAAGATACTACTTAACAGGGATTTACTAATAAATATATTGCTCCATGATGCCACTAGTCGTCAAAATCTCCACAGGGTACGTAAAACCTGTGAGTAATGTGTAGTAAAGTAATATCACCATACTGTCCTGAAAATCACACAATCACCACTGAAAAATACTTTTACAGTGCCCCAGAGATGGGAATTAACAAAGTACAAATACTTTGTTACTGTACTCTACAGTAGATTTTTCAGATATTTTTACTTTACTATTTATTTTTGTGCCGACTTTTTACTTTTACTCTGACTTTTACTTGAATGGGAATATACGTTGCACTTGATGCACCACTACAAGACAACTCGACAGATTTGGCGGAATTCATTTGCGGAAAATTATTGCGGCTTGATGGCGGTAACGTTAGCGCATAGTAGTATGGACGGTGACATGATTGAAAATGAAGAAAACAAGCAAGCAAGACATTCCCAATCATCCTTGGCCTTATCTGAGAGAGATGTTTGAGATAGTAGGCATCAAGAATGACCCCTGGCGAATGTGCTGGTGTAACTCTAAAAGTATGGGGAACTTCTTAATTCATTTCTGTTTAGTAATTCATATTTTATCCTTTATTTTCTTTCCAGAAGCCATATTTGAGAACACCCACATACATGGAGATTCCTTTAAATGTTCAGAGGAAGATTAAAAAAAGAGAAACTGGATCTGTGAATTCATATCTTGCTACTCAGTCAGAATCTTATTAATCTGGAGTCCCAGTCTCTGTCACAATAATCATATATGTGATGTTTTAGACCTATTGGCAGACATTCATTTAAAATGTAGGCAATGGCATATAAAGAGCCTTTTTTCATCTCCACTGAAGTTTCTCAGCTTGCACTCTAGTGACATTTGCGTGGTCCAGGTAGCTTTGCATAAAAAATGGTTGTCATTCACAAGGCTACTTTTACTTTTATACTTTAAGTACATTTCCAAGCCTGTACTTTGTTACTTTTACTTGAGTAAAGAATTTAAATCAGTACTTCTACTTTCACCAGAGTATTTTTTAACACAAGTACCTGTACTTCTACTTGTGTACGGGAAGTGAGTACTGCCATCTCTGCAGTGCACACACAAGAATCATTTTTACTATCATTGTGAAATATGTTCTGCTGTCCCATTTTTGGCCTTGTGCTTATTACATATCAAACACTGTTCTTTTCCATTTAACAATTAATCCACATAGTTTATGACATGATTAGCTATTTCATTTAACTGATTTTTGTTTTTCACACTTGTTCCTGTGACTTGTCAGAGAAAAAGCTTCCTTCTCCAGTTGTGTTCATGCCCTCGTGTACTTACAGTTGCTGCAGAACAATGATTTTGGATTTAACCATGGTAATCTCTCCCCTAAGACACTTCTGAACAAGAACGCAAGAACGTTTCTTTGTCTCATTTTGGCATCGTGTTTCAGCATTCGGTTCCAGCAGAAATGTGTTTCAGTGTCCTTTCAGCTTGGTCATTAAGTCTCAGTTGCACCCGTGTACACCCAACACACAAAATGCTGCTGCTGCCAAGAGAAACACAAGTACACCACCTTTTCTAGTGCACTAACAGTGGAAATGCCGAGTTCGGTCCAGCTGTTACCGCCTATCCAAATCAGGGCCACACTTTCCCTCAACGCAGTTTTCTCCAATCACTGGAGCCGATTACAGACATAGCTCATCAGTTTCACAATGGAGCAGGATATGAAGGGAGTTAGTTTGTCAGAGGGCAATCAGTGCCAAATGGAGCCTCTTCACGCTTTGGTTCACCCTTGCCCATTAGGTAACCATGATTGTCTACCTCCTCTAACAAGTCCCCAGCACCCTTTGGCTCTGAAAACTCACTAGGCAAAAATAAAACATCAACCAGTAACTTATGTGTGATATACATGTTAAATGCATAAATATACAAATATGTGATGGTTAAAATGTAAATCTTGATTACTTTATTACTGTTTCATGTGTTTGTGTTATTTTGATATCACCTTTTCCAGTTATCTTTTCTCCACAGCTGGAGTTCAGCATTAGAGTAGAAAAATGCAACACTACCAGATGGTGGACACAGGAATAATACACATAAACGTAATAGCCTCAACACAATGAGCTCCGAACCGGGGCTATGTTAATAAAAATGATCTCTGTTTGAGTTTAACACATGAAGACATTCATTACAACAGATTTTTCTTTGTCAGACAAGTCACTAACAGTTTTCAAGCTAAGTACAACCAAATGCGAGTTTCCCCTGAAAATGTCTGTATTATGTTAGTGGGTAGAGGTAATTATCGATGGTTCCTCTCCCTGTAGACTGATAAGGTGGTCGAGCTGACAGATGGATTGCTGTGCTCTGCATATCTGGGGTAGGACACATTGATCTCTGGGATTAATGCTGGCCCCAGAGGAGTTGATGGCAGTCAAATACTGTTTCTGTAATTATACATTTACATGGGGCTACTATCTCAAAAGGTGCTGACACACACACTTTAATGCTGCACAGCTACTCAGGTGGGAAAAGAATAATTTCCCCACTCACTTACTATAATATTACTTAGCAAGTAAGTACTTTTATTAATTAAATTATTTAAGATATTTCTGAAAAAATTCCGGAATCTCTTTGTATGCAATGACATCAAATTTACAATCCCACGTGAAATCTCAGCACTATGCTGGCAGCTAAGAAGCAACACCCAATCACTATTTTAAAGTCAAAATGGTTTGCTGATATATATAAGCTCACTGAAATTCAGCTGACTGTTATTTAGGCTGACCTACCTGAATCGGTATATCAATTTGCCGTGCTCACCATCGTTTTACAACTACAGCTTGAGCTATTTAGGGCACATGACTGCTCGGCCATTGCAACAGCAAGCACTGAGATTAAAGAGATGGTTCTCACACGGCAAATATTATAATGCTGGGTTTTTCCAGAGTGAATGCAGAGATCAGTCGAGGAGAGTTTGTAATCAGTGCAGAGCAGGTCTTCCCCTCATGCTTTCCATGAGGGGAAGATGAAGCTGTGGGTACTCTGTGGTGTCAGATCCTCACATGAGGATAAAAAAATATTTTGATAATTTGAATTTTTGGACTTTTTAGGAAATAGTAGAAAACACACTTTAGTTTTCTCAGCAATCCTAATATATCTCCCCCTTTGGGAGATCTACATTTGTATTCATACATCACAATAAACAAAAACAAAAAAGTATTTGTATTCTTTATTATGTATGATGATTCACTGAGCGTCAATGTACAACAAATTCTTAACTTAAATAACATAAGGATGGCTTGGTACAGAATGAATGCAGCAGATCTGTCGCTCATGTACGAATTGAATAATTTATTTTGCTGTTTGCCTCTATTAATTGGCAGAAGGGCAGCTAACAGTGAGTCCTGTGATGGACATTGATGTAGTGACTAAAGATAAGCCTTCTCAGTAATTACTATTGACATTGATTTAAAGGTAAGCCCTGAGTTCCTGTGGGGGTATTGGTGTTCTCTTTTCTCAACAACTATACAAAAGAAGAAGAAAAAAGATAATTTTGGTTAAACAGCAAGAACAAGAGTCTCATTAAAAGAGATTCCTTCTGGACTTATAGCCTGCACAATTCACAAATTCATGAATGTCAAAAGTAAGTATTCTTTCAAAAACAGGTTCATCCTTTCAAGAATATGACCAATACTAGATCCAATACTCCTGTAATAAATCCAGTGATGCCTAATGAAATGAATGGAATAAATAAGTCCAATGAAATACATCCATGAACAAGTTAAGCATCTGCTCTGAACATTCTTCAAAGTCCAAGTGCCAGGTACAAAACATTAGGGGCTATGGAGCCTGTGGACTGGTCAGCTTGAAGGGTGTTCTGTAAGGCTACTAAACTAAATTATTGCTATATTAACGGAGACTAGCAATAAAATAAACCTACTATGAACAAAGCTTCTAACATACTACTTGCGTATAAAGACTCCCAACAAAAAAAGCTTACCTGCCCTCCACCCAAGAATGTCATTTTGATTTAATCCCTCAGGGGAAACACTAATATTAGAATTCCTAAATAAAGAATATTATCACATTATTTTTAAAACCAGTAAACTGCACTATATCTCAATTTATGTGATTAACATTTATAATGCTTACTTGTTTTTAATTTTGTGCTGCGAATGAAGACTGAAACATACCCTAAAGGGTCGTACATGCTTTTCATGTCCGCAGACGAGACAGCTGTGGACTTGTAGCCTGATCGCACGAACACAGACTATACTACCATTGAGGGTCTTTGCTGGCGTTCCACACATGCGCATTTCCTGTTTGCGCGATTTCTCGCCAGGAGTTCAACGCCATTTTGGCAGTCTTTGTATTACTTAAAAGACAAATTATGTTAAAGTAGGTAACGTTCGATCTCTTTGCACAACCTCTCGAGCATCCATTTGTTTTATTCTTCTTCTTATGGGGAAACCAGCTAGAGGTGCATACAGTCCGGCATCATGAAGTGTTTAACAAGAGATGGAGCATGTGCAGTCGGTGCGCTTGCTATGTGTACAGTATGTGCGTCACCAATTTGAGGCTGCATGCAGACTACCATATACTGTCCACTTGGCCATGGGCTGATTACATGTATGTCACGTGAAGTGGACACTTGTGGATACGTGGATGTGTCACTGTTAAGCAGTCTTCTTTAATTTCTGTTTAGATCTGTCTCTCAGTGTCATGGCTGCCTGGTTTGATGAGTCTCTTGCTGTATTGCCCCCTTGAGGACACCGGTGTTGTCATGTTGTTGATACACACTGATTAGCAAGACCTAGTATCAAAATGTGTTATATGTGTATAGATATTATATCTGTATCTGTCAATCAGCACTGCTGCTCCGGTAAATAATTTAAATGCATGTGCATTCCTCTGTGTGTTGCACACAGAATATGTCTGGAGTGTTTGGTCATTATGTTGTTACATTTCTGCCTGGATGATTAGAGCATCCTCGCAGCTGTGCTTTAGGTAGCCCACTGAATGATGGGAAACTGGTAGCTAGTGAAGTGAAGTGACTCACATCACATTCAGCTGAAGGGCCCTTTCCTGTCAAGCTTGATTTTCCATCAACTGTCGTCCTGTTTGAGATAGGTAATACCACTTACTCTACAAAATATGCATGTATCAGACCAGGTGACAGAAAATAGTAATGAAGGCTTGCTATGAGACATCACAACAGCATGTACTTGCCCTTAAGTATCGCTCACATCAGATGCAGTTTGGGCACATTTCAGGCTGATGTTACTGACAGCTGAGTGAGTTAAAGTAAATTGATATTGTCCCAACATTTTTCTTGATTGTGTTTTGTTTATGTTTGCCTTTGGACCTGCACCATTAACTCATTGTTCCTGTTATTATGGTGCAATACCACTGCCGTGTGTGAGGCATATGCTTCCATCAAACTCTCATTAACCTTGTGTCTGATTATGTCCTGCATGGTGAGATTACTCTCTGAGATTCCACTCACACAACAGAGTGGCCATTTACAGCTCGATGATGATTAACAGTCGAAACAAACAGTTGTCCTCCAGGCAGAGCTCCGACAACTATGACTGGAACATAGTCTTCAGGTCCTAGAAAAAACAAAAGGCATGTACAATATTTCGAGATTTTTGTTCTCAAAGTTGGAGACATAACACAAATTTTTAGTTACTTTGACATAGGGGGCATATCTATGTTTGTATGAAAAGTTTGATTGATTGATTGATTGACTTTGGGAAACATAGCTCAGAGAGTTAGATAAGAAGATTGATACCACACTTATGTTTGTATGGTACAGTAAATGTGAAGCTACCATCAGCTCTGTAGTATGATAGTATGATTTAGCATACCAGTACCATGTAGCATGGTCTGGGAGACCTGTGTCCATGTCCTGTGTGAAACCAGCAGTTACAAACGTAAGCATTTTAACCAGGGGTTTCATAGACTCTATAATGGCGTTTTTCCATTGCAGAGTACCAGCTCTACTCGGCTCGGCTCGACTCGACTCGGCTGCGTTGCCCCGTCCTCCTGTTTCCAGTGCAGCATTAGTACCGCCTCATGCGTGAGACGAGCGTGGCTGGTCGTCTTATAGCGGCGCCGCAGGGAACTGCCGTGACCTAACGTGACACACACACAGAACGTTGAAGGTGTGTTGTTGTTGCCACAGCCAGAAGACACATTTTGTTTCAAATGAAGCTGGAGGCAGAAAAAACAAAACACCGCTGGCTAAACTATTTAAAAATGGCGGGTTTGTTCAAGACACCCCCGTCTGTCGCTTTCACATCACCTTTTGGGATCGGCTCAGCTCGCTTGGAGCCTCGACTGAGGTGGTACTAAAAAAAGTACCTGTTAGCAGGTACCAGGTGCTTTTTTTCGTAATGGAAAACCAAAAAAGGCGAGTAGAGTCAAGCCGAGTTGAGCAGGTACCATGTAATGGAAAAACGCCATAAGTGAAGCCAAAACATCCTGATCGCCCACTGGTGGCTGGCTGTTGAATAGGTCATGGGACATGGGCCAAAGCAAAATAAATCATAGTATGTAGTCTGTCATTTTAGTTTGGTCTTACCACGCTAATATTTGTTCAAGTGTTCAGTTTTCTTATAAGTTTGGTTGTCATTAGTTATTTGATGCTATAAAAATTGGGTGAAATGCCATGATTGACTCGTGATTGGTCAGGCGGGTGAATAGGCGGGACATTGATACTGTGGCTCCACCGCCCGATCACTACTGCGCAGAGTATTTTTGCTTCACTTTTGTACAGTGGGAGGACGTGGAGGCACGTCATCCATCTTTATATACAGTCTATGATTTTAACCCAAACCACAATCTTTTCTTAAACCTCCAAGTAGTTTTGTTGCCTGAACCTAACCAAGTAATGTTAGCTTTGTTTGAATTTACAACAGGACAAAAAACAGACACACCAAAGGAGTCCTGACCAAGCTAGACTTGCATTACCAGACCTATCGCCACAGCGCTGTGGAGTAAGGTCTGGCTACACCACACATACACAAACAAAGATTTGAACATGAATTGATTTGGTTTTTGCAGACCTTACAGTATTTCTTCATCATCAGTTTTTATGTCCGGAAACTTCTTCTCCCAACTTTTATGTGGCATAGGTTGGTGTAAATCAGCTATTTGGCTCACACAGAGGAGGCAAAGGAACATCTGACTGTCTTCATGAAGGAGTCATCAGTGTTCAACTTTTATGATAGTTGCCTAACTCGACTTAATAAAAAGAAGAGCTTAGAGATGCCCTTCTATTGAGGGGATAATGTATGTGTACTAAAGTGCCTGTTACATTGAAGTCTTGCCTGCTTATAAGCTGGTCATCAAAACAATTTGTAGACCAAAAAATGAAACACATTTGCAGCAGTTAAATTAAATAAATCTGCCATGCAGGACATAACATTGTTGTGCCCATTGACTTTACATTTTTATTTAATTTCCATAAAATGGACTGCTTTTTCACAGATGGCTTATAAAGAGGTCCATTAACACTGTCCAGAGAGAGAATCTGAGATGCGTTTTAGATGCTATAAGATTAAGAGCAATCTATTTTCATCGAAGGGCAAAGCGTGGAAGGTAAACAATTACATTTAGTGGTGGGCCAAACTCTCATTTCCTAAGATGGCAAATAGGTGACGTGCATATACAACATCTAAATTGAGGAAATTAAGCAATTCATGCCACACCATTTACAATTTAAATTGACGTGGACTAATGGGTTGAGGATCCTCCATAATGGTGAGCTATCTGTTTGCATTCATTACCGGTCTAATAAAGTTTGCTGATGTGCCAGCATGTGATTAATATTTGTTTTAATTTCATTCGAGCTCTGAGTTAACACAAAGCAATCAATATTTAATGTTTTCAGTAAATTTGTATAATTATGCTGTGAGTGGTTGTTAGCAGCACAATGGCCCAGATTCTCTCGGTGTGTGAGAAAGGAAAAGTAAATATTTCCGCCATCTATTTCAGTGAAGACAGAGCAGTGTTGAGAAAGTTTACGGATGCATCAACATATTGCGCGAGTTGTGTATGCGCTTAAAGAGATATCATGCTGCTCTGTGCCTTGACAGTGTGAGCAGTGTGTTTAGATGAACGGTGTTTGGATTCCCTCAGTGGCACCAGTGCACAGAGCTCCCCGCTGAACAGAGCAGTGGAGGTCTGCCGATGTTCGCCGGATGGTGCGAAACGCATCACAGAGGTCCACCAAAATCCGCTGGATTACCTGGCAGACCTCCGCTGCTCCGCTCCTCCCTGCACTGGCGCCAGTGTGCCACGGAGGGAAGTCAAACACCATTCATCTTAACACATTGCCCGGACAAAGATGACAGAGAGATGGATTAAAATCGGCAAGTATCCATTAAAGCAGGAATTTGAGCAGGACAATGTAAAGCAAGTATTTGTCTTTCATTTGCAGTGTTAATGAAACAGTTAGAGGCTAGGCCAAAACATGCCATTTTCTGAGGAAAAAACACACACACACACACAATATTATTGTCATTTACATTTTCATTTTGTTGTAAGATGTCATGCAATTTCTGTTAAAAGCATCAATAAGTGTATTTTCTCAATGGCCAACAGAAGGCTTTATTATTTCCCTTATTCTCTGGCAACTGGCCAGCTAACACTTCCTAATGAAATGGATTTGATGCAAAAAGAACTTGACTTAACAATTTTACTCTATGTGAAGTTTCCCTCAGAGTCCAAGGTTAAGTGAGGCGAAGGGAAATTAAGTGGATATGGCTGTATTGTTTGTCTCTTAAGATTCAGAGATGAGGAGGCAGGGTGACATTAACTACTGAGCTGTGGAAAGAGCAACTGGAATTTAGAATGTTTCTGTATTGAACCACTGATCAATTAACATCACAGTAAAGTACAAATTAAATTAATGGAAAGAATAAACCAAATGGTTTTCACATTGGGTTTAAGCATCAATGACACCAGTATCATAAATCATATGTTTCTTTATCTATCTAGGTAGACATGTGATAAGCATTTTTAAAAGTAGTCATGTCGTTATTATTCCTAGGGTTGTAGGGGTGGAACTAAGTGGAACAATTTTTTCATTTATCAACCCTTGGTTATCTGCCATAAAACCCTATGTGCAGAAAGTACTGCCTTTTAAATTCTATGATAAACTGAGCTTGGCTTGTGATGAACTGAGCTTGATGATTGATGCTTGATGATTGCTTGAGGGTCATAGAGATCTTAACTTAAAAAGTGACATCTGGAAAAAGGCTAGATTGCAGGGGTGGCATAGGGGTCAGACAGGGTTTGCTGCCAGCAATGCTAAAACAGGGTCATACAATAACAGTTGTTGGTTGTTGATGTAGTAGATTATCAGCTCTCTGATGAATTGGACATAGTTTTTTATCTTTGTCATGATTTAATAATGATTCCTCGGAGGCACTTGATGTCTGCAGTCTCCTTCTTTTGTTTGCTGCTAAAGCCAATTTCTGCCATGCACTACTGCAACAACATCTGCAGCACCTCAGTAAGTCTACTGCACACTTCAATATGCTCCTTCCATTATTACCTCACTATGATCCCAGGTCAATAACACTGCATCAATCAATCTTATTATCACAACCTACAAAGCCTTCCAGAGTCGGTCCAGGAGAACTTCTTTTCTACTTTATAAGATGGCGACGCACTGTGGTGACTCGATGTTGCTGTCCGTTTGTTTCGTTTTCTTACTGTTTTGTTTGTTGACGGAGCCAAACTCATTCACATCCGAGACAATTTGCCGATTTCACAGTCATTTGTGCCGGATCTACACCATGATCTCCCGCGGGGGTGCCCAAAACACCGGTCGAGGAAGAGAGGCAAGAGAGGGGGAGCGCTGGTTCAGCTAAGACACCGGGGGCACTGGCTAGCCTTACCGAGCCGTATTCTCTCCAATGTTCACTCGTTATCAAACAAGAAGGATGAGCTCACTGCCCTCATTCTTTTCCAACTGGATGTTAGGAACTGCTCTGCCATCTGCCTGACAGAAACTTGGCTGCATGAGAACACCCCAGACTCTGCGTTACAACAGGAGGGCTTCACCTTTCATCGGACCTGGAGTGTCTTACAGTTAAGTGCATCCCCTTTTACCTGCCAAGAGAAATCTCCTCCGTTATCCTGTGCGTAGTCTACATTCCACCGAGCGCTGCGACAGCGACACAGCAACTGGCTGACCACATCTCCGCCGTAGAAAACTCCAACCCGGACTCTGCAGTCCTGGTGCTGGGAGACTTCAACCACCACATCACCATGAAGAAAGCTCTTCCCAGATACAAGCCTCAGATACATATCCCCACCAAGCTAGATAAAACACTAGAGCAGTGTTACTCCTTCATCCCGGAGGCGTATTAAGCTCTAATCAGAGCTCCGCTCGATGAGTCTGATCACACCATATTCCTCGTTCCTAAATATCATCAATAACTCAAAACATCTAAACCAACGATAAAGAGGGTCAAGAGCCTCTCCCCCGGCCATAGGCATGCTACAAGACTGTTTTGATAACACTGACTGGAGTGTTTCACATTTTTACTGTTATCCCCACCAAAACTGTCACAAGCTACAGTAACAACAAGCTTTGGTTCAACAAGGAAGTAAGGTGCCTATGCAGGGAGAAAAATGCTGCATTTAAATGTGGTGACAAAGTACAATACAGACTCCTTAAACACCAACTTCAAAAGGCAGTTAAAACAGCATGAGCCACTTTAAAAACTTAACAACAAGCTTCAAGTCCATGATATTAAGGGCGTTTGGCAGGGTAATGCAGATAATCACTAACTACAAGACCAAGCATCGTGTTATAGACTGTGACCCCTCCCTTCCTGAGAGGCTTAATGATTTTTACTGTAGATTTGAGTCCAGTGAAGCTCAGACAAGCTCTCTCAGTCTCTCCCACCCCGGGTTGTTTGGTCACCACCCTTTTTCAGTTTCAGAGCATGATGTCAGAAGGCTGCTCTACCGTCAAAATATCAGCAAAGCGGCAGGGCCTGATGCTGTGACACCAGCCACGCTGAGGAGCAGACCAGCTTACTCCCATACTCACTTACATTTTCAATTGGTCTCTCACCACATTAATAGTACCTGCTTGTTTTAAATCAGCCATGATCATCCCAGTGCCTAAGAAAAATAACATCACCTGCCTCAATGACTAAAGGCCTGTTGCACTCACGTCTGATGTCATGAAGGTGCTCAAGCACCTAGTCTGTAGGAACTTTGAACATATTACACTAGACCCTCATCAGTTTTCATACAGGGCAAATAGGGGAGAGGATGATGCAGTGTTACTATGCACACATTTCATTCTCCAACACCTTGAGGCCAAGTCCACATATGCACATGTTCTGTTCCTTGATTTTAGTACAGCTTTTAACACCATTATCCCTGTCAGGCTGTACAACTCTCTCATAAACGTAGGTTTTAATGCTGTACTGCGTCAATGGATCTTGAACTTCTTGTCCTGTAGGAAACAATATGTCAAAATTCATAATTAGGTGTCATCAACCAGGGTTCTTAACACTGGCGTCCTGTCTCCTCTTTTATATTCTCTTTATACCAACAACTGTATATCCCACTCAACATCAGTTAAACTTAACATTTGCAGATGATACCACTGTAGTAGGTGTTATCTCTGATGGTGATGAATCTGTTTACCGGGGGTGAAGCAGTACAGCTGGTGAGGTGGTGTGAAGACAATAACCTAATCCTTAATACATCTAAAACCAAAGAGCTGATTGTTGACTTTATAAAGAAGGCAGCCCACCTTCCCCTCTGTATCAATGGCCAGGTTGTTGAGGGTCCCCTCCTTCCGCTTCTCAGGCACCACCATCTCTCTCATGGGACCTGAACATCAGTCTCATTGTAAGCAAAGCCCATCAGAGGCTCTACTTCCTCCGTCAGCTGAGTAACTTTAAGGTTAGCCAGAAAGGCATGACTCATTTCTACCGAGCCATCTTGGAAAGCACGCTGACCTTCTCTATCCTGTCCTGGTACGCTAGAGAAAGTAACGCAGAGCCTCTAAGATTATTGGCTGTAGTCTACCTACCATAGCCTCACACCATGACATCAGAATCATCAGAAAGGCTAGAAACATCACCGCTGACCCCTACCACCCAGCACATCACCTGTTCAACCTTTTGCCATCAGGGAAGAGGTATAGAAGCATCACCAGCAGAACATCACGCTTCAGAGATAGCACCATCTCCAAGCCATACGACACTTAAACATGGCTTAACGTTGTAACGTTTTTCCCTGCAGTATTATTTACTTGTGGACTGTCATCTCTGCACTATGGCTGCCCCTCCCCCCTGCACTGTGGAATTCCCCAGTGCACTATGGACATTCCCATGAGATCTGGCTTGTACCTCCTGCACGAAGCACTTTATGGACTGGTTCACAACCCGTTTACACACTTTAATGTGCAAAATGTGTTGTTTGTGTTTATGTCAGTGCATTTGATGTAAATATGTGAGGTATATGTGTGCAATGTGTTGTTATGTTGGTGCATTGTTGTAAATTAGGTGGTATATGTGGGCACACCAAGACAAATTCCTAGCAATTGTACTGTTGAAATGGCTAATAAATAAACTTAAACTTGATGAAAGTACTTTTTTCTTATTAGATTGTAGATTTCTGCATTACTGCATTCATGTAACTCAGCCATTGCTCCTGCTATGAGGTGAAAAGATAGTAAAACAAATATTGTTTCATTAACTTTTTCCTTGTAAAACCTTGCTTGACCTTAAATCTGATGTTGAATTATAGAAACATAACAATGACACGTGGCATAATAAAGCATTTGATGCTTAATGTGTCATCCATCAGCTATGAGCTGTCATTGAATTGCCAATCAACCCAAATGTTCGCAAGCAAAACAATATTTTACCATAACTGCCGCCAGGTCTATTTATTTTACTTAAATAGACATCAGCGCTAATGTAAGACTCAATCACACCAAAGAGTTCTGCAGCTTCACTTGTGGGTTAACTGAGGGTTAATAACAAATTAGTCAAGGAATAGGATTATGAAACTCACATATTCAAACAGCTTTTTGAAGTTATACTTCATTAAAGGAATTGTTTATTCGCATTTGTTAAAAATCAGTTCTGCTTTGTCCAGCATATTAAGCCTGCATATTAGAGGATTGTGAAATATTTCTTTTTTTTGTCTGCTTGGATCACTATGAGAGTGAAGGTAAGGCAAAAAAGTCCATTTAATAAATGCTTTGGTCTGAAATGGGGCTTTGATGACTTAACTACTCACCTTATCACACTGCAATGTTTTTTTTACCAATCACAATAAGCCTTCTCTATTGCTCTGTGCTCCTTACAAGCATAGTCGTACACTGCATTCACTTTTTGGTAGTACTTAAGAGGACAACTTTGGCAAGCATGGTGAGATTGAAAACTTTTCTGGCTAAATAATCCTGGCATGTCCCAGTCTGATTAATGTCATTGATTTCATTTGTCTCCAAAGACCAGCTGGTATGCCTTTAAGCTTCTTTCTGCCGTACGAGGCTGGCTGTTTGGAGCCAAGCTCCAGACATTTGGTTGGAATTCCCTGAACAAAAGTGGCCAGTTAAGATTAGACAGCATTGGTCAGAGTATTTCCTGATATAAATACCTGCTGGCTGTCCATTTTCTTCTGGTTTCACTAATGATATATTCCACCACAAACTGAGCAAATTATGCAGATGACATCTATTAACCTATTAATTATTAACCTTTGTTATTAGAGATGTTTTTGTTGCAACTGCTTTGCCTTTCAGTAGATGAGTATGGTGGAAAAGCCAAATGGCCTCACAAAGCCTATGTCTGTCTTCATATTACGGCCCTGTCTAAAATCTGGACATCACTCAGAGTCAAAGTAAGTTCTGTTGTGGTCTGTTGAACTTGTGACTATACTGGGTTGTGCTGTATTGCACAGTGTGTTATATGGCAGCGCCAGCAGTGTTGTGAGCACGGGTGTAGTTACTCTTTAAAGACAAATTTCTCACTTTGTCATCCTTTTACCCCAGAGATAGAGATGAAGCAGCAGGTAAACTTCCCCTTTGAGAGCCCACATTCCGCTGGGCAAACAGGTTTTAGTGTTGAATGCAGAAAGTTCCCTCTGAGGATTGATTCTCAGGGCATTGTCTGCAATTTCTGGTCCCCTTGGAGAGAAATGAATGTCAGGTTAGCCACACCTCTAGGAGCCTGGAACCCACTGGTCAAAGAGAGTCTTGATTATAGCAAGCTTCTAGGGGAGGCTAGCCCACAGCCTATGAAGCAAGTTGACAGCTCATTGGAGACATACAATGCATGCTGTCCTCAACTGACCTGCACAACTATAGGTGTAACAGCCACCAGTGGATATTAAAGCCAAATAAGATTGTTTTGTAATATTCAGCCCCCAGGATGAATTAACATGGTTTGGTATTCACTATGATGGTGTTCAATAAGACATCACATAGCAGCATACACCTTGTTTCAGTCATATGCCATATTTACCTTACTACTGTTACACCTCTTGGATCCCCCCCAACAATCAGCATATTGTTTGTATTAATAAAACACACATGTATAAACACTAAACATGTCTATGATTACTAGTTATTATTTTGCCCATACTATAGTTCGCTTGATACTGTATAAATAACACTGTATAGGTATTTATATAAGTTAGAGGGAATACATAGAAAGAAACAGAATTCAAAAACAAATAACTGATTAAAAAGCTTAAAAGAAATGGACCAAGCCTTTCAACCAGCCGTCTTTCTAAGTAGATATCTGTGCATTTATTTGGTCAGCAGAAGACTGAAGGTGGATTCTGTTGACACTGGCTGCAATAATTGTTACAGTAGTCTACTCACTATATTAATTCAATTATCCAACTTTTGAAGGGGGCCTGATAGGTATGCAAAAGCCAAAGCTAGTTAAGCCAAAAGAAAAAAAGAGGACTCCCTGTATGATCACAGAACTAGAGTTAAAATACATGACTTGTTTTTATATTTTAGTACAATTCATCACTAAAAGAAAAAGGATATCTGAAAAGATAAATAAAAAAGCTTGTACATATTTGTCGACCTGAAAGACAGAAGAAGACGACAACAGAGAGGACCAGAGACATAGAAGCATTTTTCACAACCAGCTGCTCAGGTATGGAAGAAGTGGGCTTGGCGACCCGTGTCCCCCACCTTTCAAATCCCATCTCCCTCAATGAAATCAAGTGTCAAAGTTTGCAGGGGATGTAGTGAAAACAAGCCAAACTCGATCACGGCTGGAGCTGTCACAGCTGTTGAGAGGGCCGATAAAATAACCTAATAAAGAAGAGAGAGTTGTCTTCAGCTCAGCACTGCCATTGTGGACAGCAGGGCAGAAACATTTTACAATGGCATGGGATTGTGAATGAGTACACTTGCTGGACATTTTAAATCACAACAGTACATCTGTGTGCTGTATGTTGAACAATCTGGGGGAACAGGATGGAAAACGTTATATTATTGCAGAATACAGAAAGAAAATGTTTTTTTATACCAAAGTTCCAAACCGATGACAATGGAAAATTCTGAAACCTTTGGAAGATAACAGTATTATTTGAAATCAAAGGAAAGCTAGTGCTCTCCAATAAACAATGATGCGTTGAGGTATTACAGAAAGACAAAAGCAATTTAAGTAATTCATTCTTAAGATTCCAGATTTTTCCAGGAAATTGTCTTTGCTCGTGAAAAAAAACAAACATCTACAGTTATGATTTGAGGATTGAAACATGCTTCTTTTATCAAGTAATCTAAAAACCACAGAAGCTTTTAAGACATCACCATCATGTCAGTAGGACTGCAAACAGCCAGAAGATCATAACTGATGCTGGGGAGGCTCCAATCTGTAATTTCACACTTCTTTTACAGCTGAATTCCCTTGCCTCTGCTGTATGACACAGGATATAAATCACAGTCTCTATTTCCGATGTCTCTGTATGTGTTGCAGAGTACTTCCATCTGTTCATTCTGAAACCATTACTTTGAAAAGTCTAAAATGAGCAACTGTCGGAATTACAGTAAAAAACCTAAAGACGTGTTCTCCAGGTCACTGTGTGAGTACCATGTTTGCTGTTATTGTCTACCCCAGATGCACTGAAAGAAGAAGGGGATATATATATATGTATAGTGAGCTACTCTGACAGCAATGTATTGTTCATTGTTTCCATGATCACAACTTGCCAAAAACATACAATGTAGACATCCTCCAAAGCCCACTTGTAGGCTGAACATGGCAATAACAAGGACCAATCATGTCACAGCAGCAGTAGAATCAAGAAACAACCAGTGTCTTTTTTTTAGACTGATCAAGGGCATATTTTCCTCCAGGAATGGGGGGGTGGGGGTGGTGGGGGTTGGTGGTCATGGCTCCCTCACTTTTCAAAATCCTATTTTTGTCCCCCTGGCTTTTAAGGTTTCAGCGTGATTTACTCACTAACATCTCAGTAATCTTTGTACTGTCCAACTGCCAAACAAAATCCAGAGGACAGAACAGAGGGTCCGATACGAATTGATATGTTCATCTACGTGGCTTTTAGTTATTACCATGGTTCATAGCAATTAGTTTTACAATCACCAGCGGGTGATTTACGTGCTTTTTTGACCTGGGTTTCACCTCCGAGGAGTACTGCTATACCCTCTGATTGGTGGTTATGACTGCAGCATGAGAGTAGGACCTGCAGACACTACTTTAATTGTCTTTTAATAATACTGCAATTTACATGCATTTAATTTTTTTTTCCATGAGCCTACTATTAATTTGGGAAGCCTGATAACTAATTCTATTAAACTATGTTTTATGCTATTAATATAAATATATAAATGCAGCTGTACCCTTGGGACTGATGGTTGATATTTTGAATCAGCCAAAGATAAAAGTTAAAACAGACAAGTTATTCTACAGCATGTAAGACCACTTAGACTTTAGCTGGCATTCTTAAATTGGACTAACTAAAGACAGTCCTCCATTGGCTCAATTCAGGCTGAGCTTAGTTTGTCACACTTGAATGTACATTCATATCCTAACCCTGTATTAGTTTTACTGCTAAACTTTGAAAGTTATACTATCTTGCCTGCTATTGTTTCCTGGCAAATTAACTCTCATGAAGGCCAGCCTCTCATAGAACCACCAGAGATGATGGATAGCACTGCAATCTGTCATCCACTGTCATTCTACTTTTTGAACACATCCTCCTCTGTCCCTTTATCGTGACACAGTATGCTAGTCACAGGTTACACGTGAAAGGCAAAGGACAGGGATTTCTTCTTTTTTTTATTTGGAAGATCAATTATCATACCCACTAGTTACAGTTCACACAGAAAAAAAATATCTTACCATGTTATGGCTCTAATAGCAGGTTTGCTGCAGTGCTGACATTTAGTCTATAATATGCTAAATGTGCTCTTGATATTCAATACCAACACTATAGAAGCTATTAAGGGATATAAAGTGTAGTAGTGTGCTCTATTCATTAGCCTCTATGCAAGTACATTTCTGTGTGATCTCTGTAATAATAACAATTTACTTCTTCTAGTAATTCATTTGTTAATTTTGCCTTATATTCTGGCCTCCATCTCTACATATCCAGAATGTCAAAAATGATCCCTTTCAAATTATAATACAACACTGACATAATTTATGTGGTGAGCTCTGTGAGGTACACCTAATCCTGGCTCGTCTTTAACTTTCCTCCTACTATTATGTAATAAGCTGATACATGTTCACAAATTAGACCCGAGTGGTGCAATTAATTATGGGCTGAAATCAATTGAAGGTTTTTTTTTTGCCACTTGTCTGATTTCAGCAGCAAGAGAGGGTTAGGGATAGAGACGAGGAGGAAGAGGATGACACCACGGGGCCATAACGAGTTGTGTCTTGCCCATTAATCAATGCCTTCCACACAATTTGCTGTCTGTGAATTGGGGCTGACCTGTCTCAAGGGTCACTTGCCAATTTTCGGCTGCAGTCAGCCCACATCGCACTGAGCTCTCTGCTAATGCCCAGTGTTCCTTTTGAGTGATTCCATCTTTAAGATCATGGCTGCCGCATTCCTCTCTCTGTGAGGATGATTTCATTCTCATTGAAGGCACTCTTACACAACGGCACTGGGGATTAAAAGAGGTTATTTACCACTGCTAAATGTGTGTACCTTTTATGGTTTTGCTAACACAATGTGTAGCACCTTTTCCTATGCAAAATACTATGTAGTATACTGTTCATAGCCCAAACGACCGTTTCCCAGAAAAGATTTGCAAATGTTGCGGACAAAAGTTGCAGTAGTGTCAGTTATATTGTCTCAGGTTATCCAAAGACAGCTGTTGGACAGCTTCATCTCACCAAATAATAAAATCAACTAAATACTAACACATGATTTGATTTTTTCTCTATTTCCGTGTCATGCACACAAAGTTCCAACCCTTACGGGTTTATAAGACACAGTTGACACAGTTCACAGTGTTCAAATATTTCATATTTCGTGACATTAAGTGAAATGATATACTGTGTATATATATATATATATATATATATATATATATATATATATATATATATATATATATATATATATATATATATATAATAAGCTATTGATCTCATCTGGTGCCAAAAAGCTGGTATTTCATCTGCAGAGTATGGAATTATTCCTCCTATATTATAGACTTTTACTGCTTCAGGATGCAATGCAAACCATATGAAACATGGTGCACTTTTGGGACTGGCAGACCAACAGTGTGATTTATACAAGCTGCTGCGGTCGCAACTAAAAGGGACCTTTTCATATCAGTGCTACATTGGTGACTAAATCACCTCTGTTGTATTCATCAGAAGAGCAGTGTGAAGTACACGTTTACTCCGGCCTCTTCCCATTACAACCTGCCAGCTTGAAAAAGACAATTGTCAATTGTCCAGAGGTTCTTTTTGTCTGCCTCCTCTCTTCTTACCAACTCCCTTTTAACTGGCAGTATAGAGATTTTCACATGTTGATTGTAATAGGTTTGAATGAGGATGTGCACATTAATGATAACGATGTTTTAAGATATTTTAATTTCGTATCAGGTGTAATTGAAACAACAGTGTGCTTGAGGGGTATCTAATTAAAAAGCATTACACAAAACAGTCTGAAAACACTGATGAGGGAATAGAGGAATTAATTACATTTACATACAGTACAAATATAAAGCTGTTGAGATAGAGGATAGTTATTAGTGTTTTGTAATATATTTAATTAAATTATACACTTGTTGGGAGCATACAGTTTGCTGAAGCTACAACCCCAAATCAGAAAAAGTTGGGACAGTATGGAAAACATATAAAAAAAGAAAGTAGTTATTTCTAAATGTACTTTGACTTGTATTTCATTGCAGACAATACAGCAGCACATAATTTAATGTGTTCCTCATGATTTTTTTTTTTTTTTTTTCAAAAAAACAAAATTCCTATTTTGGTTCTTGCAACACATTTCAAAAAAAGTTGGAACAGTAAAGCATTTACCACTTTGTAACGTTGCCATTCCTTTTCACAACACTTAAAAGACGTTTAGGGACTGAAGACACCAAGTGATGAAGTGTTTCAGGTGTAATTTTGTCCAATTCTTGCTGCAAACAAGTCTTAAGGTGGGCAACAGTAAGGGGTCTTCGTTGTCGCATTTTGCGCTTCAAAATGCGCCACACATTCTCTATTGGAGACAGGTCGGGACTGCAGGCAGGCCAGTCAAGTACCCCTATCCTCTTCCTCCGCAGCCAGGAATTTGTAATGTGTGCAGAATGTGGTTTCACATTATCTTGTTGAAATATGCATGGACAAATCATAATTACAATCACCTGTTGACATCACCTGTTTCAAATCACATCATTATTTAACCAATTTACCTGATTACTAGCCCTAAATTGCTCCTGTCCCAACCTTTTTTGGAATGTGTTGCAGGTCTGAATGACAGGAAAGGATGTATATTTACAAATGAAATTAAGTTGACCAGACAAAACATGAAATATTTTGTGTTCACATTGTCTGTAATGAAATACAAGTCAAAGTACATTTAGAAATCACTACTTTCTTTTTTTATTTGTGTTTTTCATACTGTCCCATCTTTTTCTGATTTGGGGTTGTATATGATTTGGATACAATTAATACATTTCTAGTGTAAGCTAAATGTGTCCACTCTAAATGCTGTGTTGCATCATGGGGAAACACAATACCCTGCAGTCAGGTATGAGCAGCAGTAGTTTAGATGTAGACATGTCAATGTTGCCGCCTACAGGCAAATAAAGTCATACTGTAGCTGCTGCAATTTAACATTTGAACTACTTGCAAGCAGTACGCGTTACAGCTTCATTTTTTTTCATTTCATAGCTGCTGTATTCTTTTTTGTTTGTTCGTTTGTGTTTGGGGATTTGCTTTTAAAATAGGTACCACCTGTAAGCTATAAATTAATGATAGTATTATCATTACGTTGAAAATTATTGTGAAACAATCCAATGACCTCTGAGAGTTGGTTCTGAAAGCATTGGCAAGCTCAGATAACAAAGTGACACAAAGAATGGTTCAGTTCACAATGTTCTAAAGGTTTAAGACACACAAGGATTTATACATTGTCTAACAATCGCTCCATTCACTTAGATGACATGAGAGAAGAAAGATAAGAACGAGACTCAGGATGGACAGGAGGATTGGTTCAAGGTTTGTTCACACAGATGAGTCTTCAGGGAGGTGACGAGAGGCTTTGTTCACAGTTTTCACAGAATGGAATGTAACATATTCACGACACAAATAAACAACATTTGTGTGACTAAATAGTGTTAGAAATGAGAACTCTTGAATCATTGATTTCCCTTTTCAAAACCTCCATGAATTTGTCATGTATTATGTGTTTGCAAACACTTAACTATCAGAAACGTGAGCATGAATACATTTTACTTATCTGTAAGCATTTTCACCTGTCAACACATACCGAATGTAAAAAAAACTAATTGTTTCTTGTCTTTTTCGTTGGTTGTTTCTTTTGTTGTCCCTTGTCTTCTTGGAGAGCTTGGGCTGGGTCAGCAACTATTCCCTGTGTGGATCTGTAATGAATGAGACATTATGATATAGGTCATAACCACACTATGTGTGTTTCCGTGTTGGTAAGGGGAGGATAAAACACTGAACATCCCCGTATGAGCTCTACTAAATAGGTAGCAACCACAACATCTGCCATTGCAGGCCATTGTGGTTACATTACAGAAAAAGGGACTCAATGGCCAACCGCCATCTTCTCTTATTCCTGTTTGTGTTAGTTTTTTTCTTTTGTTGTGTCTTTTTAAGACTGTTTCAAGCTCCCCAGTCAAGTGAAACTTGCAAGAGCATACTGACTTCCTCAGCAGCACATTATTTCTTATACCAGCTATCAGTGCTGCTGGGTGGCCAAAACTTTGGCAGCCTGAGCTGCTGCTTCTATTTGTTGTTGTTTTTCTCAGCAGTGGACTTTGGCACATAAAGTTTTCTCTAACAGCTGTGAGTAAGTAACCCATAATATCCTCATATGTATACTGGGAAGTAATCCTGGCTGGGTGAAATGTAGGTTCTTACATCTGGTTGATCTGCTCTAATACCTTTTGTTTTAGTATTGTTTAGTATATATATATATATATATATATATATATATATATATATATATATATATATATATATATATATATATATATTCCCCACTAGCCCCATCCTGGGTGGTCCTCTTCCTTCCAGCTCGGGTCCTGAGGGTTCTGCGCAGCATCTTAGCTGTTCCCACGAATGCGCTCTTCTAGCCAGAGATCTCAGATGTTGTTCCTGGAATTTTCTGGAGTGACCACACTGTGCCGATTACCACTGGCTCCTAGCTCCTTTTGGTATACTTTAAGTTTCCTTCTCCTTGATGTTGCTGTCGCTTGGGATTGCTATATCTATCACAACTATCTTCTTCTGCTGTTTGTTGACCACCATGATGTCCCGTTGGTTAGCCATCACCGTCATGTATCAGTCTGGATCTTAGCTCTGTCATTCTCAGCCACCTTTGGAGGTGCCTCCCACTTTAACCTTGGGACTTCAAGGTCAAAGGTAGGGTATTTAGCGCTGCATTCGCATCTTCTAGCAAACTTTCAGAGGATACTCTTTCTCTTAACCAGAGGGTCTCCACATATCCAGCGTACTTATGATCATCTCTCTCAGGTCAGCTGTCCTTGTGTTCAAAGAGGCATGGTACCCAATCTCGGATTGTAGTGGGGGTATATTGCGGATATTGGAGCACTGAGCTAGTAGTTGTTTCTTGGTTAGCTTAGATGTTGGGTTTCAAAGTAGCCATTGGTCCCACATTCTGTTTATGTAACCCTTTTCCCTGGGGTAGTAGCATTCGATATTCTCCACCCTAGTCCATGAATTCCTTTTTCTTGTTCCATGTTAGCCACGCCCTTCCTATTGAACACAGTCTATACCAAGGGATAAGACCTATCTATGCAACAGTGCACATAGACACAGTTACAACCAACACATCACTCTTCTGTAATAATACACATTTTTTCCCAGTGTAAAAACACCTAATTTAATCTTGTATCTAACTCAACGAAAATCAATGAACAAATCAATGAAGTTCATTAAGTTGAAATCCCACAGGATAAACTGCAGTTGCTTGGTCACCAAGAAAACCAAAATACAGACTCAAGCCTTTCTATTACTGGAACTGGACCAAACACTGAGTGACACGGGGGCAGTGTGGGTCTTGCTGCAACTGAGAAGACAATAAAAAGACTTAAGTGGTCTTCCATTGATTACAATCCTGTTTGGTAAGCCGTGTGTTGTCTGCTGACTCTTGTTGAGTCCTTCAGTTTAAGGATGAATACGTAGTGTAGTGTAGATGTACATGTAGTTTCAATTATGCACGTAACAGAGCAAATTAAAGTTCATACAATTTTGCTAAATCACAACTGAAAATTCCAATTTTCCACTGTAACTATTGAAACACATTTTACTAACATCTTCATAACTTGTTTACGCGTGAGATTATGATCATAACACAATATAGGATTAAATCCATCCACAGAAAGAATATATCCCTGAGGTAGCACAGGAGATTTTTTATCTTTCCCCAATAAATGGATGGCTTATCAACATGAAACACCTGAAATGGGAAGGAAAATCCCTTTGAAGATTGAAATCTTGTAAGGGGATGAGATTCAGACAAGCAACAGTATAAGATAAGTGTGACTGGCATTGATTTTCTGTTTCTGATAATCTGTAACGTGATTTACATATGGAGCTGGTGAGTTAAAGTTACAGGTATCTGGTAAAGATGACTTTAATGTTAAAGCTTAACTACCTTTTCTCTAGCAACCTCACTACTGTGCTTCATGACCCTCCTTCAACAATTCAGTTCAGCTCTTCTTGGCCGCTCAGCCGACCATGACCCGCTAAACATTAGTTCACCATTTAATGTCACAACTCTCACAAGAACAAGCCAAGCACACAGGTCAAACATGATATGAATTATATTGGAATTCAAACAGTGGAGGACAGTGCCTGCGTAGATCATGTGGGCCATGTGGAAGGGAACATTAATACAACACAGACAGATTGGTGCTGTACCCCAAGGATGCAAGGAAACAAGCCTTACAAAAATGTTAGAAGGAAAAACATCACCCAGACTCTTGACATCGAAGGTTACACCTACACATGGAAACACACTAACTGAGCAGAAATGGTTCAAACCCATGTTATGAATAATAGGATAAGAATGATGTCACAATGAAAAAAAAGAAAGGTTTATGTAGCTATTTACACTTAATCTTGATACCCAATAAGGGAAAAGCTCAGTCATTTAGTATTATTACATCCTTGATGTGTCAAACATGCATTTCATCTGATGCTTCTGTCAGCTGTTAGGGGCCTGATTGGTGCATTATGATAGCTAGGTGACATATTGGCTACACACATCACTAAATATCTACAGTACAGTAATGTATTGATTTACAATATGAGATGTTTCTTTATGCTGGGCTCTCTGTCATGTCACGTCAGTTTGAAAGATCATGTGAAAGCAAGGCGCAGTCTGCTGTCATAGAGCAGCAAAAGGCTACTTACATCTGTTGATTTTTCTGTCCCTCCAGCTATTGGTACAGACATACAGTAGGTCTGAGTTTTATTTTACAGTTGCCCATTTGTACTTTGAAAATGTGAATACATAACTCTTCCTAAACTCCTATACTCATACTCCTATAGTGCATGTGTGTGTGGCCTTTTATTATTCTACTTTACTGAAACAAGAGGCTAGTTTAGTATTGAATAGTATATCTAGTATAGAAGCTTTACGAGCCGACTGGTAGGCGAGTGTGTGTACGAGTGTGTACATGCACTGTAACCAATGAACGAGAACGCCATTCCGATGAAATTTTCAGGAGAGTGGGTGTTCAACACTTGGGTGCTGAAATAACATGAAGTATTTACATGTCTTTCTTCTATTTAATGACATCAGACCCACTGGCCCTGAGGTATAGCTAATGCAGTCTCTGACACATCCTCTGAAAAGGCTATTCATGCAGAACATATTTGAATTTCATAAGAAAGAAAAGAACTTTGCATTATGAAGGTTCAGGAATAATTGCAGGGCCTGTTGATACGACATCACCTGTAAGCGGAAGGAAGTAATTACTTCTTTTGTTTGGGTCTGTTCAGGTTTGTGTTTGCATGCCAAAACTAACAAAAAGTGAATTTTGAAAAGGGAACCAATGTCATTGTCAACATGGATTATTGACCGTTATTTCTGAATCATAATTAAGATGACAATGCTGTAGGCGGCAGAGAAAAAGAATAGACATGTAGGTCAATAGAGGTACAATGTCCCTGTCTGACAACTGCAGTAGAGCTTTTTTTCTTAATTCTTTTTTAATAAATTGAAAGTAGTTTTAAAGTGATGTTGTAGTTGGTCCCAGAAATAGCAAAGATGGAGATTGGCATGACGAAGACAATCGGCCACATCCATCAGCTGAGTAATCAGTCTCAGGTGAATAGCTACAGTTAGTTGACAGAAATTTGTTTCACTGCTATACATCAGCGCGCGCGCACACACACACACACACACACACACACACACACACACACACACACACACACACACACACACACACACACACACATACACAACACACACACACACACACACACACACACACACACACACACACACACACACACACACACACACACACACACACACACACACACACAAGCACACACATGCAAAGCTGCCACAGTAGCGCATTCATAAGTGACAGTGCCTCAATTTTGCATGTCCCCAACAAGCTCTGATTAAACTCACCAATAAGCAGTTTATTTTGGCCTGATGGCAAGACTGCATTTCCTATTGCCGAAATAATAAATTATATATATATATATTATATATATATATATATATATATATATATATATATATATATCACTCTCATTATAACTGTGATACGCTGACATTTCACTTGAATCAAATTACTGCACACATTCAGTTATATTATTTATATTATAGCATAGCAACAGAAAAACTTGTTTCTGACTTGCTGGCAGTTTCTATTAAAGCTACATATCCATACTGTACACCTTAAAAACAGTTCTGGTCAGCATTGTTCAAAAGCAGAGCACAACGTATATTAAACTATTGGTAACCATAAAAACACAGCATACATATGTTTTGTGATGTATCATCCGTTTGCTGACAAGTGAAAACTAACCAATCAATCGCAATAACTAAATTCAAACGATAAAGTGTCGATTTTAAAAATTCTGACTCGCAAATCCTAATAGAAGTGCCAGAAACGACGCTGTGGCAGACAGCAGTGAATATTAGTGAAACTCAATTTTTCAAAGTGGTTTATCATAACTAAAAGGATCTGTTCATCCTCAATGACTTGCTTTTCAAATCCCCTGACCATCTGAATGTGGTGTTCTGAGTGTTTTGAAGATGGAGATTTGTTGTACTGTATGAGTTGCAAAGGAAGATGGATGCTGAGGACCAGGATTCTTCTGTGCAACGACACAAATAGGTGGCTATTCTCTGCAACTGGTGCTTCCAGAACAACTTCGGAGGAATAGCATGATAAAACAAATAACAAATGCTGGAAATTGAGCAACTGCTATTCTAGCCTTTTTTTGTCCCAGGTGGCAATCTGGGAGCAAGGTTACATCAATACTTCACTTCAGTCTCAGATCTGTTTGTCTGTTGTTAGAAGATAGTAAAAGTAGAACAGAACACTGTGTTAGAGTATTTCATTGAAAGTCTTAAAATAGCCTGGTTTCTACAGCAGTTCCAACTAATGCCAGCCAAGGCCAGGTGAGAGGAGACTCACATTACAGTGATACACACACTAAGGATGTTGAGAGACACAAAGAGCGGGACAAAAATGTAAAATGCTTTGCAAAAGGATGTGTGAGCCTTAAAATATGGAACATTCTGGTGAGTGACCATCACACCATTGAAAAGGTACCTAAGATTTTATTCAACATAATATGAATTAGTCTATATCCTTGACGTTCCACTACCGGTATTGCTCCTGTGCCGCAGGAAATTCCGCCGTATGTATGTATTTTCCGTTTCCTTCCGCTTTCTTTGTGTTGGAATTTTAAATTTGGTGGATTTATGAGGACTGTTGTTGACTGCTCCTCAGATCTCTGCATGGTAAATTGAGACAGCTAGCTAGACTATCTGTCCAATCTGAGTTTTCTCTTGCACATCTATTTTGCAGCGGCTCTGTGCGCCGCTTAGCGCCACCCATGACGATTCCGATTGATTTAAAGAAATGCCATTAAACCAGAGCACGTTTTCCTCCCATCCCCAAATGCTATGTGGAGTATGCAGACCCTCCTTCAGCGTGCTTTGGAGGAGGGTCTGGCAAAACTAAAGACTAAATATGAATAAACTATTTAAACTATTTAGATGTAAAAAGTATTGTAGTTGATATTCCAAATGTTTTCTATAGAGCATTGGCCCAACATGGAGGACAACAGTAAATATAGTTGTTTGGTTTGCCATTTATAGTTCAAGAACAATAGGGAAAACATTCTATTTTTTGTAACAAAATGACTGCATGGTTGAACATTTGTCTATGACCTCACAGTCATAGAACCTGGTAAGTTATCGATATCTAGCCTTATTTGTTTTCCTAATCAAAGACTTACTCACTAAAGAGCTTGTTATATGACGACAGGTTTTGGGGAAGTTACCGCTGTCAAGTAAAATAAACAAAGAAGTTGTAGTCTAAAGTGGCTTTTATAATGATGAAATGTGGTGACATATACTGTACTAAATTGATCAGAAAGCATGACAGATCATTCAAATGGTGCCTTGAAACCTCTTTGGAATCTTGTTCTTGTTTTAGTATTTTAGTGTTTTAAGTCTAGTTGGCACTTTTATTTAAATATTGTATATGAAGCTTAGTGTACATTCTTTCAGGAAGACTTCCTAATGTATTCCTTGTCTCTCTCTTCTTAAACTAAACAGCTGTAGAGGTGCTCACTTTATTTTAACCAATCAGAAGCAAATCACAAATTTAATGAGCCAATCACAGCATGACTTCCCTGTTTTAAACCTGTCTTCTCTCTCTGCTGCGCAGATGTCATTCCAGGCAAAGAGTGCGACCCTCCTCCTCCCCTTCCACCTCCGGTCTCCATCGCACACGGCTCCCTGGGCTTCCCTCCAGCTGACTGCTCCCGTTGGCTCCTCAGTCCAGCATTCGGGGCTTCCTCACATCACCTCCAGTGTCTAGACTCCATCGGAGGGGATATCTTCGGTTTCCTACCCCCTTTAAATAATTAATATTTTATAACGATGGAGTCTAATCTCCAAATACCTGTACATGTCATATTGCATATGTACAATCAATTTTGCATTTCTGCAACAAAGTCTCTCCTGATTGAAATGCTATTTGGTAAATCTTAAATATACTATTGTAATCTGTTTGTCTGTGTGTCTGTAACTGATGTTGTGTATTGTCCCAAACAGACAAACAAACAACAAACACAGGCACCAGGAAAGGAAAAACTTTTAATGCAAACAGACAAATTGAAATTGTCTTCATACCAACTGTGTCCTACCAGGTGACAAGTAGGTATGCAGTGAAGGAGAAGAGAGATTGTCAAGGCCATTTCGGTCACTGTATATCTGTTCAATCACCAAATATGGATGTTGCCACTGATAAAACAACCTTTCACATCACATGTAAAACGTGCTGCAGTGTTAATTTTAAAATTAAGAGAGTTGGTCTGCTGTATGTAGTCTTAAAACATTAGCATTTTTCTAAGTAAATACAGGTTTTATATTGCACCCTTGCAGCATTTAAGCTGGACCTTTATTGTGAAGGGTAGACAGTAGACACGGAAAAGCCAGCGTTATGGCAGCGCTTTTTTTCCTCAACCTTTATTCTGCAGTCTTTTTGTTCCAAATTCCAAACTGCTCCAAATTCTAAACCCCAAGTTCATTGGGTACCCAGGAAACCAAGTGTGAAGTAGATTGGATGAACGGTTCATGAGATATTTCAAAGACAGACCACACACATACACATACACACACACATACACATACAAAGGCTTCCCAATTTGTTAGATAGATGATGTCAGATAATAGATGTGGTTAAAGCCCCAGTGTGTAACGTATTTAGTTGTTTATTATCAAAATCTGTGTTGCCCTTCACAAATTCTTTATTTATGAATATTGACCACCACCATCAATTATAAGTATTCCTATTGGCTTGAAATTTTACATTTGCGCTTGCATGAACTGGGGTAGACGCTCCAGAATCATGCACCATCTTGAAATACGTTAGCCGGTAAGGGACATATAGGCTATACTGCTCCGCATTTCGCACTTTTCACTCAGTGGCACTGACTGTGATGAATGCCAGGGAGGGAGGGGGGAGAAGATTACTTGCGACTCACTGCTGGCAGATTTGAAAGCCTGTTGTGCCTATTATCGAGGACATGTAACTGAGTCACAGAGGAAATTAAAACGACAACATGACAGGCAACACAACGCGAACAAAGTTAATATTGGTGTGGCTTTTCCAAGATGGAAACAGCTGATGAGGAGCAAGGATTTTAAAAGGGACACCGAAGTTGCCTGCTTTCTTCTCAACAGGTAATTCTGCCTATTTGTGTAAATTTGAAGTTTTATAGTTGCTACTTGCTTGGCTAACTATAGCATGGTTGTGCATAACGCTAGAACGACGTCTAAGATACTTATCCTCACGTCAATGATGAAAAAGGATTGTCTACCCTGTAACATAAACGTAATCATATGTGCCGTGATTTCCCTGGCAGACAACTCACGTCATGCAGTTGTAACACAGACTAGCTACTAGAACAGCTGTGTGTAAATGATGGAGATACTAAGCTAATTTCGGTTTCATTGACATTGTTCATGCTGCTCAGAGAAATATATATGTTCTAAACAACACTGGTTTCCCAGCCAAGCAGGATATAGTGGGGGGAAAGCATGAGCTAATATATGTCTGCACTGTAGCATCTATAATGGAAATGGAAATACTTAAATATGCAGACATACAGATTTTGATTTTTGCAGTGGCTTGTGTACATTGCCAGCCACACCCTGTGTAAAAAGCACTGGTCTTGACATTTCCACACAGGGATGAGACTATCTCTAAGAGAGCAAGAAAAGAATCAAAGCTAAAATCACATATCCCTACAAAGCTCAAAGCTGTAAGCTGCCCTAAAGTTCAGTGAACATACATCACATTGGAAAGCCATTAATAAACCTGTCAGTACATAGACCAACCTCAGCCTGACTTTCATTACCACTGTTATTTGGGGTGCTTGCTGTACTATGCCATCTACACAAAACAAGCTCAGTATCACCCCTTCTGTTAAAAGCATGAACTTAGAGAGGGAACATCGCCAGTCTATCTTTACAATGTCCTCTGTAAACTTTCTGCTGCAGCCTGTGAAGCTGAGCTTAGCTGCACTGCAGTGATGTGTGATGAAGGTGTAGATGAGGCCTTACCCATGTGTGTAACTGCTACAGTAATGGATTGGTGGATATGGTGAGTCACCCCGCAAAGGGTCAACACACACATACTGTATATCAGGTGTCGGCAACCTTTTTGATATGAAATGTCTTGTTTATTAGTGTGCCATGTCAACATTAAGTTTAATTATGACATCACATCAACATTTAATATCTAGGGAATCTGTAATTGTATTCCATAGCAACATTTGATAACATTTATTTCCCATAATCAGGACATTGTAATTATTATTATTGTATATTATTATTATGATTACGGAAACATGGTTGTAGTATGCAGCGTCCTAATTGGTGGAAAATGCTTGCAGAAAGAAACGGCTGTTGTCAGGTAAAAATGTCACCGTCAAAGAGGCTGAAGCGCAAAGTTGACGTGGAAAAGCCCAGCTTTACAGTTTTTCTCAGTCGCTTTGGTACATTTCTCAAATCAGAATTTAAATTCTCAAAACTACCTGTTCAATTTTCACATCGTGTCACTTGTGCACATCAAAAAAGCAGTTTCTCATTTCTTTGAACAAGTTGCAAATGCTTTGGTACATCCTTGCAAATGAGTATGTACAATTCTCTGCTGTTTCTTACATTATTAATTGCTTATGTCATGTTGATCAAAATGTATTATAATGGGTCTCTGTTGAATAGTCTCATCCCCACAACATTTAGGCATTAGTTCTTTATTTAGTTCTAATCACACATTTTTATCTATTCTAAAAGTCCTTTCTTCTTTTTGTCCCATTATTTTTTCTCATTTTAATGCTCTTATCAACATGGAAACGTGGATCGGCTTACTTTGTGCAAATGTTTTTTTTATTTCAAACAACATACTTAATTTCAATTTCACACTAACATTCACACTTGGAGCTAATAATCTGTCACACAATGTAACACTGTTACCTCCATTTTTCCATTGCAGATAACAAGTGTGTGAGGCCACGGCGTGCCCGGGCGCCCGCCCTTCAATCACTACTATTGGCCAGGCGTCCAAGGTAACGTAACCCCATTTGTTCAAGTCCTATCCCCTGATCAATCCGCTATCCTAACCTTAACCACTCGAGGTGAAATGCCTAACCCCAACCAATCGAGCTGCTTCGTAGGGCGGGTCTTAGCGTGGCCATAGTGGGATTCGTAATTTTGCTGCCCGACCGTGTCTGTTTTGTTTCCGGTCTAGCGAGATCCGAAAGAAGGTTAATCGTGCGATAAAGAAATTGTCAGTGTTAAAATGGGTTTGCGTTAATGCTGTTAATAACGCGTTAAACTGACAGCACTAATATACTATTAATACTAATATATATATATATATATATATATATATATATATATATATATATATATATATATATATATATATATATAGTGGTTTGCTGTGCTGACCCCTGACGCAGTGAATGAGTCAACTGCCAGTTTTTCCTCCATTGTGAAGCTGCTCTGTCCCCTTTCTTTACAGCTCCCTGTCACTGATCAGGTAAAGGTGGATCAGGACCCCATTACCCCACTCACTTTGTGCTACCCACCCCTTTTTTATTAGCAGCATAATGGCACAGATACATTATCAGAGCTAATCAGAGTCAAATGAAAAAAAGTAGTGGAGTGAGACTGCGGGAATTGCCTTTTTTCCCCTCCCTTGCAGTGCTGCCATACTCGCAGACCAGTGTTAAACTTTTCCAATGCCTTTCTCTTTATTTTTTATCTACCTCTCTTATTTCATTTTCTCCCTCCAAGCCTCCCCTTGGTTTGTTGCTCTTCATTTTTAGACTTTCTCCTTCCCTTACACATCTCTTTCTCTGAATCGCTTCTCTCTCCCTCTTTCTCCTCCACATCTTTCTCTCTTCCTTTCCGCAGGGATTGCCTGTTTGATATTCCACTTGTGTGGCAGGGCAGCAGGATGGATTAGAGCATGGACAGGCCCCACAAACCACCCTGATCTACAGGACAGCTTTTCAATCACTTCTCCAATGCTGTTCCACCTATATAAATACACGCACAGGAAGAGAGCCACAGAGCAAGGGGGGGAATAATAGAGGATAAAAACAAACAGGAAAGGACAATGTAGAATTTTTGGTGCAAACAGGTTGGAATATGCCAGAACCTAAGAGTTCCATTTCCCACCTCCATTGAGTTTGAGCATATCAAGTTCCTGCAGGTAGTTAGGAACATAAGCCAGCTCAAAGACAGAACAATGGCTCATTTGCACCTGTAATGGCTCGCAGCAGTTTGTGCTTCACAATGAATGGCCTGCATAGGTGTCCCTTTGGCTTTGTTGGAAGGTACACGTTTGTTTTCTCTCTCTCCCTGTGTGTTTATGCTCTGCTTTAACTTGATCCTCGGGTCCTTTCCCATTTAGACACAAATTGCAGATCCCTCGTGTGGGTAAAACAGAATTGCTGTGCCTCCCCAGCCTTTTTTTTTATTGGATCAATAGGGTGATCTTCCAATGCCGACATTAGGGGGCATTATAAAAAAGGTTTCAAATGAGAGTGTTTAGTTCATTGCAGTTAGGTACTAGCTAGTATCGATCCATTGTGGCTCATCAAACTGTTTTGTTGCAAAAGTGACATTTGGACAGTAATCACCTTCACAAGGTGAGATAATAAGAGGCTGTGTAATTGCAGTAGCTTAACAAATCCACTAATGAGTAACGCTGTCAGATGCCAGGGTATTATGCTGTGTGTGTGTATGATCAGTAGGAATTGCAACAGACCCACTTTAGTTCAATAGTTTTCAAGTCCAGCAAAACAGTTATTTTTTTATGTCTACATTGACTTTGTTTAAGGATTTTTTTACTCAAAATGCATGCTGTAGAGTCTGCCTAGTCATCTGTAAACAATGAGCATGTTTTATTTGTAATAACATAACTTTTAAATATCATGTGGAGACATCTTGAGCAAACCGAAAGTGCTGATGGGGCTTCATTTCACACAGTAAACCACTCTGTAGAACTTTTTTATTATTATTATTATTATTATTACATGTCATTTAGCTGACGCTTTTATCCAAAGCGACTTACAATTGCTATATATGTCAGAGGTCGCACGCCTCTGGAGCAACTAGGGGTTAAGTGTCTTGCTCAGGGACACATTGGTTGATGGATCATGGTGGGAATAAAACCCTGGTCTCCCACACCAAAGGCATGTGTTCTAAATTTTTTGTCTGTATAAGAAGTGAAACAATATTGAATACATCCTTGAACCGTCAGTACTAATATTTTGGCCCGCTGGTGATATAATATCTGTTGTTGTTGTTACCAGGGCTGTTGAGTGAGAGGCGCTGTTTTTTGACACATCTGTAAGTTTTCTCTGCACTGTTTTGAGTGGTTTAACAAACCGGTTAAACTATACTCTTGTCTCCAAATCGTACGTTGAACATTACAGTGAGCATGTGTGTAGCCTATGTATAACTGTGAATTAATGTATCGGCAAATCCAAAATTATGAAGTATATTGGACTTGTTTGTTTACTTTTAGCCAAGAAAACATGTTCAAAACAAGTCCACCTATTTTGTGGTGTAGGCTATTTGGCCTTCTGCATGACTCTTCTGCAAAAATATGAGCTCCTGTATGAAAGTTGCAATTATGATTGTGTAAACCCGGCCTGTTGGCTGGTATTTGAAATGCTTTTCGGTATGAAAATCAAAGTTTTATGGTTGTGTTGTATCGTTAACATAAGTGTTCCCATTTCTTTTCCCGTTTTCCAACCCCATATCTACACATAACGACCGCGGCACAAAGGTTAGGTTTAGAAAAAGATTGTGGTTTGGGTTAAAATCATCTGTTACGTTACTTAACTTCTGGTTATGCACATGATGCAGAATGTGATGTAGATGCGTTTGTTACATAAAGTTAAAAAACAACAACCTTGCTGTTTACTTTTACTGTTTGTAGATGCGTTTGTTACATAAAGTTAAAAAACAACAACCTTGCTGTTTACTTTTACAAGCCCGGTCTCCTTGGTGAAATACCTGTGCTTGTTTGACCCATCCACAATAAACCTGCCTTTGTCACCGTACTTCCTGCTTTGCTCTCATCATGACTACTACTACCACCAGATTTGGTTTTGTTTACAGGAAAATAATAATGCCACTGCTGCCAAAACTGAGTGAAGTGAATAGTGAATAGTTTGTTTTAAATATCCCCTCCAGACACATTTAAGATATTAAAAATATAAGTCTCTCTATATTTAACACAGTTTATTACAAAAAAGTATTCTTTTAAACGTACTGCTTATTTTTGCCACATGACGGGCTGCAGTAAAGGACAATTCATTGTGAACTACAGAATGACCATTATCTTTTATGTCCTAGTAGAGATACTACTGTTTTAATACTGTTTTGATTGATTGCATCTTTACAGAAGATTAACTATCAATATTGGTATGATGTCAAATCTTGAGCATTGACTTTACCTTCGTGTAAAAAAAGAAAACTGATCTGCTCATAATATCACACCACCATAATATTACCACATGCTTGAGTGGATAAAATTATTATCGTTGCTGTGTAGTGATTTTCCATTCAAGCCAGTAAATACATACAAAACGCAAACCTCGCTGTCATCTTGAGATATTGCATTGCATGAGACTTTGAAGGTGAGCCGAATTATTAAACTATGCCATTACTGGAACCCCTTATGCATGCCTACACATGCTGACATTACTTAACAAGTAGGAATTAGTTCTCCGCTGTAAGTAAGCCTTATGGTGATTTTATCACTCACAATGACGCCTTGACACTGTTTTTCACACAGCAGAAGAACTCTGGTATGTGAGCCAGCCATCCATCCACCTCTGTTAGTGACAGCTCATATGCGACATTTAGTGCTCTTCCCCAGAGCGCTGGAGGGCTAATGAAAGATGGGATGTCTTAGAGTGGCTGGGTAACCTCTAATCCTGAATATAAGAACATTAATGATATTATAATATTTTGCCCCTCCCACCTTTAAAGTGCCCATATTATGAAAAAATCACTTTTTCTGGGATTTGGGGTGTTATTTTGTGTCTCTGGTGCTTCCACATGCATACAAACTTGGAAAAAAATCTATCCATGCTGTTTTGAGTGAGATACGGGTTTCTGAATGTGTCCTGCCTTCAGTCTCTGGGTGAGCTGTTCAAAATCTGCAGGGCTTGTTACGTAACTAGCCGAAACGACGAGCTAAACACAACCCTTAGCATGCTAGCTCATTCTCAATGGCAAAGCACTGCTACAACACACACAAGTTCACCATAATCTACAAAAGAAGTACTTACATGTGCGCCCTCCTTTAGAAGAAGTCTCCAAGCTAATCCTACCTTGTAGCTAACTGACCAAAGTTGGAGAAACAACCTTTCTTTTACTGTCTATGGAGCTAACTGACATGATCTACTATCTGAGCTACTGCGCATGTGCGAGTGGAATCAAAGAGTACAGAAGGAAAGATGATTCACTCTGTCAGCTAAAATAGAGACCTGAACACAAGGTGAAAAGAGGAGCTGGAGCAGTGAGAGAGAGATGTGCAGTACAACAAAAATATGGTGTTTTTTGAAAATTAAACCATGTAAACCTATTCTGGTACAACCTTAAAATACAATTATTAACCTGAAAATGAGCATAATATGGCATCTTTAAAGGCAGTTATGACCAGGCGTCTTTACTTATTGTTGTAAATATGTTACATTCCCTTCTCTAAAAACTGTGAACAAAGCCTCTCTAATATGTTTTAATTAGTATAATAAATTGTAACACTGTTTTCCTTCCTGAAGATTTATCTGCGTGAACCAACCTTGAACCAATCCTCCTATCCTATGGTGCCTCTCTCTTATGTTTCTACTCTCACATCATCTAAGTAAATGGAGTGATTGTTAGAAAATGTATATATCCTTGTCACTAAACCTTTAGAACATTGTGAACTAAACAAGTGGATTGAAATGAAATTGAGTGGCATAAGTACATTAATGCTAGTTCTGAAATGCAACATGTTAACATTTCACATTGTGTGTTTTGTTTTAAACCGTCAAACTTTCATTTGTAGCGCCTATCAGTTTGGTCATGTCCTCTTGGTTGTGGCCCCCAAGGCGCTGCTCCAGAAGGTTGGAGATCTCATCCTGGATGTTGATAGGTGCGCCATCTGCCCATCCTCTGAGGTCTGCAACCTTGGTGTAATCCTGGACTCCACCCTCTCTTTCCATACTCACATTAAATCCATCACCAAATCAGCCATCACTTTAGCATATACTGTACAGGTTAGGTGAACTGAATGTGAATGTGACTGTATTTGTCTGTCTATATTGGTAAGTGCTGTGATAGAATGCTGACCCATCCACATACCTCATGTCTTACCTATGCTGGAAAAAAGATCCTGTGACCCTGAGCCCTCACACAAACATATATGTAATATGGCCAATATTTAGTCAATAGTTTTCTAAAGTTTCATCATAGACACTTTAGACCATATTTATATTCATCAGGCGCCTTCTCCCATTATAAACACAACCTCTTTTGTTCATTGCGCATGTTCATGTAGGTCAGCCCTACAGATGAACATCTAATAGCTATAATCACATACCAAAGACACCGCCACTGACAATCCCTGTAATTGGGATTTTTGAGCCCTGGGAATTACTGGAATTGTTGGGTCTTTGTAAATTATAGAGTGTGGTGTGGCCCACTCTATCTGTAAAGTGTCCTGAGATAACTCCTGTTATGATTTGATACTATAAATACAATTGAATTGAATTGAATTGTAACAATTTAGCCACACTTAAGCGAATTGACCATACATGGTCCAACTATATACTAGGATTTGACCTAGTTTTGTTAAAGAAAAGCATGCAATTTGGCCCAATGCAATTCTGACTGTTTTATTTTCCCTGCTGATTTCCACCTGGATTTCCAAGCCATTTGATGCAGAAAATGAAGCAGACTATTTCTAAAAAACTTTTTGTGACAAAAAAGATACAGATAGTATGTTTGCATGATGCTGCTGGTAAACACCTCATCCATACTGTGTCCATCCTCAACAGCTGAGGTTACACTCGTATATTCAGGGCTAAAAATAACCAGGATACCAATGTGCATGTAAACACACTCAAAGAGTCAGTGTAAGATTATCAAATTGACTTAGTCTATGTAGAATGAAATATTCAGGGACTGATCTTTAACAGCAGTTATGCTTGTATGCATATTTAACAGCTTGTATTGAAAAAATAAAAATGTTTGAATAGCACCAGTTTAAAACAAGTAATTATTCTTGTCAAATATATATGACTGTCCTCCTTCATTAAAGCTAAATACTGTAAAATTGGATTCTGAACAGGAACATTATCTCTCTTCTTCTCTCACCATTTGTACTCCCATCTTCAGCCATTGCTGTTGTGGTATCAACAGTAGCGTTGTAGATGGTGATGATGCTGATGATGATGTGTGGTTGAAGAAATAGTCGCAGATGCTGCTTGATTATTAATAAGGTTTATTATTTCAAAAGAATTCAGCATCGGTGCAAGCCTGCAGCAGCTTGGAAGTTACACGGCCCAAAGGTAACTTAACTTTTTCTCTTCCTATGGCCGTTTTTATAGGATAACACTTACATAAGGATGAACAGGCAACAATGGTAAAACAAGTTATATAAAGTATACATTGCAAGGCTTCCAATCCAAAAGCCCCACATCTTCTTCAGAACATCAAACCAGATTCTTCACCCAATCCCTTTGGTCTGATTTCTAAACATCTGGGCATACTCTCCTTCTATGGGGCCTTAGAGTGACTCAGCACATTTGGCTACTGCACTTTAACATGAGTCGGCACACGTGTGTTGCTGAACTTAGCATGTCCTGGCCCATCTTTACTGCTTTACTCCAAACCCTTTACCATATTTGGCCCTTTATGTATAGTCTGTAAATTCAGCCTATGCACTGGAATGCATATGTTTATCTAACCACCAGGCTACAGAGAGGTGAAGTGAACTTTGTCTCTATCCAGTATCTCAGCATGGCTCGTGAGCTTTAACATTTAATTTATAGAATGATATTGTTATTATAATAGTCTTATAAGAAAATACACCACACTGTCATCATACGGGAGCTCTCTGACTTTGATAGTGCATGAACATGTCCTGTGCTGAAGTGGTAAGGGCAGGAGGGAGTCAGTGACTGATGTGGAGAGCAGCAACACTCCCCCCCAGTGTCAGCCAGTGATTGATGTTCAAAGAATGGTCCAAAAACCCATGACCAACCCCCCTCAGAGCCAGAAGCACCTTACTCCCCCCCCCCCCCCCCCCCCATATAAAAGTGATATTTTCAAGAGATATGAAATATGAATTATACACAGCTATGTTAGAATGTATCTGATGTGAAATGAAGGTCCCTTTGTATTTGAATAAAATTAATAAAATACATCATTGAGAGATATTACAGTCCACCTTGGTCATTGTAATTTTGACATTTGAATAACATTTGCATTTAGTTATTACAGTTATGGGTATGTATCAGAATTGCTTATAGGGATGCCCACTGTTGTTTGACTTGCTCAATACTCTGGATAAGTACCAAAGTGTAAACTGCAAATGTGCCATGGATACTTTAAAGTAACCATTATAACATTTTTTTTAAATAATATATAAATACATAAAGCTATTTATATTCAAGTAGGCTAATTTCAGTTGTACTTTCTCATGTACATCGGGACATTTGTTCTCCCTTTTCCGTGTTATATTTGACCTTCATGTGCAAACAAAGATCCATTTGTCTTCCCTGGTACAATGAGCGGTCGGAGTCACAAAAAACATGTTATGGATAAATGAAATGCCTCTGTCAACAATGCTATTTTTACATGGGTGGTCGTTTCGATTAAAATGTCATTGCCTCCGTTCATTTTCTTTGATGTTTCTGTTGAACTTTACACACTTGACTTGTTCTGTCCATAAAATATGAATTATCCTCACTGGCTTCACAAGACCTTATTGTGTATCTACATGCACACATGTGACTGCACACACCAGCGGAACCCTGTACCTATTCTCATTGTGAGCTCCTCTGTGATGTTTATAGGGACATTTTATGATGGCATTTAGAAAGGAAACTAGTTAATATGTAGTGTATGTCTACAGGAGAATATGTATAAAGTTAATATATTACAAATATGGAGCACAATTGAATTGACAAGCCTCAGGGTCAGAAAAAGTTTTCCTAAAAAAAAAAGTATACTTGGCTAAACACCAAATTGTCTTTTTTCTACGAGAATTGTGTTGTCTTTTTTATTTGAAAACAACTAGACTTTCTGAGCTTATCACACATTCAAAAGTGTTATCCAATTCACCAGCTCCAAATGATTACTTGCAATTGTTGTGGTTATTGTTGAACACAATCTACAAAGTGCAATGATTTACCCCGGGCACATAACTGTGAAGAAACAGAAATTAAAAATAGGGCACCATCCAATGATGGAATAAATGGAAAAGCACTTAAGAGAAGAAGATGATGAGAATGCTTTTGCATCCCTTGAGAGGGTGGCTGGAACAAATGGCTATGGCAGATATGGGCTGAGAAGTCTTCTTAAGATTGACACAGGTAAGTGGTACTGCGCGAGCAGGGGTGCCGTGTCAATTAAGGTGCACAGGGGACCGCTGTTTGTCTGTGAGAATCTCATTAACACCAAGGTCAGTTTCATCAGGCCCCGGAGCTGCTCGTTTTTCTCATATATTACCAGCAGGGCCGGAAATAAAAAAGGCATATTGGGCAGGCATTAGAAAACCTCGGGATTGCATGCATATTGTGAGTTACACATGCAAATGCAGGCTGTGCATTTAGAGGTAAAAATACACTGTCATACAGTGTATTAGTTTATTGACCTTTCAGCATTATCACAGGTTCATAAAGACAATTGTCATTAAAAACACTGAAATATTTTGCTGTTACAATATGATACCAATATACTAAATAGACCACAGCATTTAAAAAAGATTGTAATGTGCTGTTACAGCCACAGATACAGCCACCACCACTTCCATAGACACACAAATCACACACAAACCCATTTACCCACTCACATGCTAAATAATAGCTGTTTAAAGAACGGTTTCCCAAGAGGGATTTTGAAAATGCAGAGCAGGTAGCAGGTGCTTGTTAAAATGAATATTGCAACTGTGTTTATGCAAAACAATTTTTATCAATTATTGCACATGGTTCCATGAGACTTAAATGACTTAATAATTGTATCTCTGCAACCTGTGTACTCATGCAAACCTACCTAAGTTATTTAACTATTAAGCCTCCGTAGAAGTAAAAGACTAATAGATTTAATCTCATTATGATATGCACGCAATTTTCTCTATGTATGTTCTCACTGCATTTGTCTATATTGCAGGCATTTTATTTTACATGCTATTATATTTTAAGTGCCATTGTGCATGCTTACATTACTGAGCACATAGCATAACATGTATTGTGTAAAAATAAATCCACTGAGACATACACAGTTAACTGTCCAAGATGTCAGGCACAACCTCAGCTTGAAGTTTATCCCCCTGCCTTTAACCTCCACGTCCAGCATGTGGGGGATAAACAGTTAATTGTCTAACTGAGCCTGAATGGTTGGTGCACAAGCAGGCATAGTGCCTTTCTCACTGATTGTTGGTCGTTCCAGCAGCCAGTGTTTTCCTATATCTCCTGACACCGGGCCGTTTTCTGTCTCTCCCATGTTATTGGAAAGCGCTGATGGGAAATATATAACAGCTCAACACGGTAACTGCCAACTCTGTGCCCTAAGCCTCGCTCTCAACTTAACTGTCAAGATCTAAAAGACAAAAAGCCTCTTGTTACTGTGCCTAGGTGCATGGCTACTAGCTCAATTTGTTCGCAGGAGACAGACTTTCAAAGAGTGAGAGTCACCTGCTTGCACCCCTTTGCTCTGTTTGCTTTTTTTCTGAATTGTCACTCAACCTCTTTCCCTCCCCTCCTGCTAGTTTTGCCTTTGTCTCTCTATGGATATTCCTGAACGGTTTGTACCCACAGGCAGCCGTTCCACTTGTTTATCCCTTTCTCTTTCAATAAGAGCATGTGGAGGACAGATTCAAACTCTTGTTGACAATGCAGCCAAATCCACTCTCTTATTGATTCTATCAGGCAAACAAGTTCGTGCTTCTTTCTTATTTGAAACCAAAAGTATACCGACTTTTAACGGCAGGGTTAACACACAATGATGTATGCTAATAAACACAAACTGCTGTCTGATTTATCTCCATGAAGAAACAGGATCCATTTCACTTTTAGTGCATTATATCCACCACTGAAGTGATGAAAGCAGACACACAATGCATCAATATTAGGGCTGTCAGTTAAACGCGTTATTAACGGCATTAACGCAAACCCATTGTAACGGCGTACATTTTTTGTCATTGCAAGATTAACGTTCTTTCGGATCTAGCTAGACCGGAAACAAAACAGGCACACGCCGCGGCCGCACAGACTTGCGAGCCGCGTTACCGTGTAGCTAGTAGGCTCGTCACGGCAATTAGCGGAGCGAGTAGTGACTCTACAGTCAGTGAGAGAAACAAAGTGTCTCCCCTGTTCTTTCTGACCACGGTGGGAAACCTGGAGCAGGAAAAGTTACCCCTCTCCTTGATTTTACGTTGTTTATGGACAACCAGGAAATGAGTCGGGGAAAACCACAGACAGTTAAAGAAAAGGGGAAACTGTTGCTGCCGGCAGTCGCTATGATGACCAGCCACCCTCGCCTGCATGAGGCAGTACTATCTGCAATGGAAAATGTAGGTAACAGTGTTACATTGTGTGAAAGATTATTAGCTCCAAGTGAGAATGTTAGTGTGAAATTGAACACTACGTATATGCCAGTGACTTTGAGACACTTAACAAATAACAGAAAAGATAAATAAACGGTCAAGAGACAAGATAGTAAAACAAGAAGGTGAAGGAATAAGATAAACTGGATAGTACAGCCCTAAAAACAGCCCAATGTTTCAATCAAAGCACCGCTGGACATTTTTAGCCTTGATCCAACACTAATATGTGTTGCAGTAAATCTCTCCATATGTTCTGGAATTTGTTTCAGGTAAAGCATAGCATAATAGCAAAGAGCAACTGAACCATATTTGGAGTTTATTCTGGGAACAATAAGAGGATCAGTACCGGTATCATCGGTAACCAAATAATATAATTTTTTTTGGCGTGTTTAACCTATTAGTAGAACGCGATCACATTAACCAGGCATACATATGGCATATTATTTATTATTCATTACAAATACTGTGAATGAGTAACGGGTTGCTATTATCGTGACATAGCGGTTTGCTAAAAAATATGTCGGAACCGACCAGCAGTGGGTTAAACCTTATCTTTTAAACAGAGGCTTTTGAGACATGACCAATAGGTGGCCTTTTTAAAACAAAGGATTTTCGGCCTACATGTAAAAGCTACAGCCTGAAGGCTTTCTGAGACAAAGAAACATGTGCTTTTCCTGAACAAAGGAATCTGGGCCTCCATGTAAACTTTGCAGCCCAGAGTTCACACCTAGATGTTAGCTCCACGTGGAGAGGATTCAACTGGCCGGAAGTCTAAGAACTACAGGGGTGTAGTTCACACACCTTCAAGAACACTCTGAGTCCCCATTGGTCAGCGGATTTTGAACGCAGCATCCGGAGCTGCGAGAGAATAAATGCGCTGAGCCCTCGGCCCTCCCTTGTCTTACCCCGGTAGCTTCAGTCGCTACAAGCGCTGGTGCGAAATAGCTCCATTACAAGGAAAGGTGGACTATTGGATCCTGAAACACGCACCTTGTGTTTTCAAAAACAACCAAAGAGAACACCGTTTCCCAACTAATATGTTCTCACTTATATCTGGTGGTATCTAGTCATGCAGATAGACTTTGACCAATCTGTCTCTAACATTTCTATTGCCACCCTGATCATCATTCTTTTTTCTTCTTACATAATCTCTTTGTCCAATGTCCCAGTTACAGACAATGAGAATATTTTTCTTTGGATCTAGTTTTTGCAAAATAAATTGTCCCAATTAAACATTTTGAGAGTAAGATATGTGGCATTATACTGTAGCACAGCCTTTTCATTTCAATTTTTATATGCAGTTTTTTCTGCCTTGGGCACCGCAAACAAAATTACATTCACCTCCATTGTATTGGTTTGGCTCATTGAGTGGCAATGATGATGCTTGTGATGTGTTGGTTCCTCCTGATTGAACCAGCATTAATATTAAGTATTTCATTTCTGTATCTGCTTATACTTGTATTTGACCTATAAAACACACCGAACATTTCCCAGATTTATTTATTTGTTGTGACATTTGACGGAAAGGATTCTGAATGGGGAGCCATCATTTCAAATCACATGTGCATTGAACGATAGTTACGTTATTGTAACTCCAGATTCTATGAGTATAGGCGAAGCCCTCTAAGAGCTGTCGCTATTGGGTTTATCCCTTCGCGCATGCGCAGTCGTGAAGACTTTCTTTCCCGCCCTTGCGTACAGCACGGGCCTCTCTTACGTCCGCAGATACTGTATATAAACAGAGCGGACCCATAGAACGTCTCCCAAACATCAGCTTTTTCTTCAGCTAATGTTACTGGAGCAGGTGGCCCGAGTCTTAGAGGGCTTCGCCTATACTCATAGAATCTGGAGTTACAATAACGTAACTATCGTTCTATTTCGTATAGGCTTCGCCCTCTAAGAGCTGTCGCTATTGGGTTAGGGCAAAGCTGATGTAGTCCATGCCACCTGCGACATAAGGGCTCAAAAAAAAACAGAATAGATCAACATTCCCCATGGCTGCCAGGGGAATGCAACAGGTGAACCGTCTATTCTGATAGAGAGTAAAACCCCTTGTCACAGTAATGGCTAGTTGTTGCACAAAAACCCACTAATCATTGCAGGCGTGCATGGGTAGAGAATAGTGTGAGAAGAAACCCATGCAGCAGCGCACCATGTCATGATTGTAGGTGCGTAAGATTAGTGAGAATTGCATCATGATTGGTGATTAATTCATGATTAATTATGTGAACAACCGTGTCCAACGCAGTCCCAAGCAGGAGTGGGAGGACAGCGGTGAGTAACACATGCAGCAGCACATAATATCGTGATTGAGTGCGTGCATGGTAACAGAAACTGTATCATGGTTGATAAGTTATGGGATATGCGAGGCGGCAGGTAGAACCCACTTGCAACGACGTGATATTCGTCGTTGACTGAGGATAAGACCGAATGGGTCATAGAAGGCTCAGATATGTTGCGTAAATAGAAGCGGATGAAGGGGCATGGAGATGCCCAGGAAGCCGCTGCGCAAATATCGGCAACTGTTACGCCTCTAAACAAGGCTGCAGATGCCGACAGCGCTCTAGAGTGCGCTCTGATGCCCTGAGGGGCTTCCGCTCCTTCCACGCTGTAAGCCTGGGTGATAGCTTGCATATCCAGTGGAATAAGCGCTGTTTTGATAGGGCCATCCCTTGAGAATGCTCCCTATAACGTACAAACAGCTGTTGTATTTTCCTGATGCCCACTGTGCATAACACGTTTTGAGATAACGCGCGCACCGGGCATAGGCGGTGGAAATTTTCCTCCTCGCCATTGCCATGAGGAGGGGGGAAAAAACCCTTGAGGGAGATTATTCTTGATCGAAAAGAACTTGCCAGAATTTTCGATGTAAACGCAGGGTTTGGCTGTAAAGTGGCTGTGTTCCCGTCACCTCTAATGGAGAGGCAGGACAGCGAGACTGACAGCGCGCATAGATAGCTTACTCTCTTGGCCGATGTTAGGGCCAGGAGGAGCGCTGTTTCCAGCGACAGCATTCTGAGAGAAGCTTGTGCTAGGGGCTCGAAGGGGGGGTTCCCAAGGCTCGAAGTACCAGGGGTAGATCCCACTGTGGTGTGAGAGAGCGCACGGCGGGCTTCTGGCACCTAACCCCTTGAGGAACGCTTCACCAAGGGGTGCGCAAAGACTGTCCTCTCTCCATAGCCCTCGTGGCAGGAAGAGATAGCTGCTGCGTAGGCTTTGATCGTAGATGGGGCCAAATCATTATCTACTAATGTTTGGAGGTAGGTTAACAAGAGAGGCAGGGGGCACGCCGTGGGGTCTGTGGACTTTCCCGAGCACCAGCGTTGAAAAGCCGCCCAGCGCCCTGTGTAACACGCTGTGGTGGATGGAGCTCTCGCCCCCTGAATAGTGTGCACCACGGCAGGGGGGGGCGAGCCTAATCTCTGCAAACGTTCCCGTTCAGCAACCAGCCCCACAGCCGCTGGGTTATCACTGGGGGGAGAAAAAATCGCGCCGTTCAACTGTGAAAGCGCGTCCCCGCGCCACGGTATTTGCCAGGCGGGGGCCGCCAGCAGTATCAGCGTCGGGAACCAGGACGCGCTCGTGCGCTCCGGACCCACTAAATGACCGACAGGTTATCCTCCCTGACGCGTTCAAAGAGGCGAGGGATTAGAGGAACCCGGGGGAAAGCGTATAGGAGGGTTCTGGGCCAGGGGTGGTGAGAGAAGGCGTCTACGCCGAGGGGTGGGTTGTCCCGTGTGCTCAAGGAAAACCACAGTGCGCACTGTGCGTTCTCTCGTGAGGCAAAAAGATCCACCTTCGCTTCCCCGAACCTGCTCCATAGCTCCTGAACAATAGTGGGATTCAATCTCCACTCGTTGTGAGAGACCCCCCCCTCGACATTAGGTCCGCTGCCCGGTTCAGAATTCCGGGGATATAGACCGCTTTGAGGGGTAGTAGATGGCTGTGAGCTCACAGCAGGAGGCGTCTGGCTATTTCCAATAGCCGAGCCGAGCGTACACCGCCCTGTCGGTTTATGAACGCTGCTGCTGTCACATTGTCTGTCCGCACGACAACATGCCTCCCTGCTATTACAGGTGCGAAATGTTTCAAAACCTTCAGCACCGTGGATAGCTCCAGACAGTTGATGTGGGGGAGAGGGGGAGAGGTCCACTCCCCTCCCACCACCTGAGATTCGCACATTCCTCCCCAGCCAGAGAGTGACGCATCCGTGTACACTGTCACGTGTGACGTCACTTTGCCTATGTACAGTATGACAAATCTGACTGGAGAGACGGAGGAATGGTAGTAGTCCGCCACTTTTGGCGTATGGGATCGATGCTCTGACGGTGAAACCACCTCTGAATTTTCCTCATGTGGAGGAGACCCAGGGGGCCACCACATGAGCCGTAGACATCATGCCCAACAAACGCATCACTGACAGCGCTGACACCGACGCGTGTGGCGTGGTGCGCGACAACAGGGAGGTTAGTGCGTCTCGCCTTGGCGTCGACAGCTTGACTCTCATCACATTCGAGTCTATGGCCACGCCCAGGTAAACTATCGACTGTGCGGGGACCAGTGAGTTCTTTTGCCAGTATGGCGAAAATTATATGGCAGGTGTAGCAGGACTTCCATAGTCTGCAGCGTCGCCTTCTCTCGAGAAGGGGCCAAAATGAGCAAATCGTCCAGATAAAACAGGAATCTGACGCCTTTTTTCTGTAGAGCCGTTTCCATGCATTTGGAAAATGTGCGTGGGGGCAGAGAATAACCGAATGGCAACCGGTTGTACTGGTAATGGGCCCCTTGGAAGCAAAAGCGCAGGAATTTCCTGTGTCTGGGAACAATCTGGATGTGAAAGTAAGCATCTTTCAGATCCACAGATGTGAACCACTCTGGTGACGCACGCATTCCAGCACGTGCCTGATGGTCAGCGTGTGGAATGGACGCTCCGTGATGCACCGGATGAATTGAGACAGGTCGAGTATGGGCCGCAACCCGCCTGTCTTCTTCGGTGTGAGAAAATAACGGGAGTAAAACCCTTCGTTCTCCTCTCCTGGAGGGACGAGAGAGATTACTCCTTTTGTCAGTAGACTCGTTATCTCTGACGTCATGGCGTCTGTCTCCGCCGGAGATGACACGGATGTCTCCCGGGGCGGGGGGAAGGCGAACTGGAGTGTATAGCCCTGCGTTACCAGTTTTGACATCCAAGAGTCCATGTGTGTCAAATTCATCCAAGCCGCGCTGCGTTCTGCGAGCGGGCGCGCGCATGTTTGCGTGCTGTTTGTGGACACGGACAGCAGGGAGTGCAGAGCCCATTCCGCCGCTGAACGGGACGAGTATACATCGGAATATGTTCCGAGAAAACGGAGCCTTCAGTTCCCGGGCTGGGAGAGAGCTTCCTCCACAAATGGCAGAAGCTCCGTGAAGCGCGGCCAAGCGGAGCCCGCGTAGACGGCGGCTAATGGACATAAACGTCGGGGGCAGATGCTCCGCCGGGAGCGTCATGCCTCTCAGGCCCGCCGCTCTCTTATGATGTCCGGCAGATCCAGAGAGAGGGCCTTAGTGGTGGAGCCGCCGCCTGTGGCAGAGGGGAAAAATCCGCTGACACGGTGCCCCTGGCCGTTCGGGGGACTGGGAGAGCCGTAAAAGAAAAAGGCGTCGATCCCCGTCTCTGTGTCCCAATTCTCCCAGGGGGAGGGGGGACAGCCGGTGGGGAGTCGTCGTGGGGGGAGACGAGTCAGAGGACTCGTGCCCGCCGAGACGTCCTCATTAGATAACTCCAGGGCGTCGACAGAGTCCCGTCGGGCCGCCCAGCTGCCATCCCCTACTCTCAGCCTCATAAGCCAGGAAAACGTTCGCCCGCCGAATATGCTCTTTAGATGGTAGGCGGGCGCAGTCCTGGCAGGAGGCATCGGGAGCGAGAGCCTGGCCGGCAGAGAGGCACCGAGGCAGGTCACGCCGTCGGTCTGCCTGCTGCCGTCCGCTTACCTTGAACCTCGTAAGCCAGGAAAGGTCCGCCTGCCGAGTGTGCTCTTTAGATGGCAGGCGGGCGCAGTACTGACAGGAGGCGCCGGGAGTGAGTGCCTGGCAGGTGTGAGCGGCCGAGGCAGGTCTCGCAGCGGGGATGGAGGTCCGGCGGCAGAATATAGCCGGACCGGCAGCTGGGGCAGGCGCGGGGAGCGCCGCTGGAGATCTTCTTTGAAGTCTTCATAATACCGCTAGCTTGAAGAAAAAATGGGAGACGTTCTATGGGTCCGCTCTGTTTATATACAGTATCTGCGGACGTAAGAGAGGCCCGTGCTGTACGCAAGGGCGGGAAAGAAAGTCTTCACGACTGCGCATGCGCGAAGGGATAAACCCAATAGCGACAGCTCTTAGAGGGCGAAGCCTATACGAAATAGAACACACTGGATTCCATATGTGAACATGTTATGTTTTGGCACGTGATGACAGGAAAATATGATCGCATACAAAAACCTCAACTAATTTCTTCTATGTATATAATGTCAGCTTACTGACATCATACTGAGTCAATAGTTTGAAATGTCTTAAACAGAGATGGAACATTGTTGAAAGCTGATGGACACTATACGAACACTAAAAAACTAAATCCCTGTTCAAGGTTGCAATGGTAAAGCATGCTCTTTTTGTCTCTGTGCTTGAAATATTTAAAGAAAAAAGCACTGCCTATGAGCAAGGTGAAATGCACAAGAAGCCAAGGAAGCAATTTGGCAAAGCTGCCTGGTGCTTTTTCTTTTTTAAATTGCTTCAAACTGAATGAAAGAAGTGGGTCACTGCTGAAGTGTTGAAATCTCAGCAGCTGGTTACTGAGAAAACACAAAGTAAGTTGTGCTTATCATAAGTATGATCATTAGAAATCTATCAAACAAAATCATAGTGAGGCATCTTCCATCGTACAGGTAAATAACCCCCTCTAATTTTCAATGTACATAATGTAGAAGCTCAAGAAGTGTTAGGGGACAGCATCATCCATTCTCACTTCAATTCATTTCTAATGATTTCATTATTCTTTTGATGCCCCCTTTCTCCAATCTTACGCCAGAGGCCCAGAACTTTCTGCCTTTAAATTGAACACTGATTGTTTTTCATGTTTATTCACAACCCACGGGTCAGCAGCCTCCCGTAATCTGTTGTTTCTTCCAAGGACAATTTGGGGGATATCATGAATAAAAATGATCTTAATAATATTGCGGTGAAAGGACCCATGGCAACTATGAATACCATTAGAGCTTGATCGGAGGCCGTTAATGCCACATTTGTGTGCCACATTTATACAGCCAGAGCAACAGTATAGGGCCTGCATGAGTGACTCCGGGGGCTGGCTGTGTACACTCTTTTGTCATTTCTTTTTTCATTTATTCTGTCATATTCATTGTACTGTATTTCAATGTATTTTTTATTATAATGGAGTTTTGATCCTGAGAGGCATTGTTATGTGTTTTTGTGTTAGATGAAGTATTTGTCTTACTTCTGAAGTTTACCTCAGATTCATAATATGGAAACATAAATATAAGAGAAAGTCATTGTGTCTTTGGAAGTATCTTTACTGTGAAGCAAGCTGCATGGAGCAGTCACAGCAATTTGCCTCCCTTGAATATCCTTGACCTAAATGGTGAAAATTCCAGGGGAGTAGAGAATTAAAAGTGAGAGAAAAATACAATTATGTGCAGAAATAAAAAAAAAACATTAGGTGATCAAATAGTATTTTCCTTGAACTGTGGGGTAAGGGGATGACTGTAATATTAACATAAAGAACAGTAAGGACTATATTTAAAGGTATATGTTCTACCTGCTGAATCTCCTAGGGAAGGAAGTGTTACCACAAAGGTTGCCAGGGCCCATACAAATGACACATACTGTGTCACAGTGTCTGTATTCTGACAGCGTGGGAGTTAAGCTGGAGAGCTATTATTATGCATGGGTTGGAGTTTTTACAGTAGCCATGGTTGATTTCTGTTAATATGGTATGAAATTAATACTGAGGTCAAGGCCAACCTGTCCCAACATCCTTTTTTTCCTTTTCTTTTAAGTGTTACTGCTTGTACTTTCCCATGTTTTGTGATTTACATCCTCTTCTCTTGACTTTGAGACCTCTATTTTGATGAATCAAGGGCGATGCGTTGGGGTGGGATGAAAAATAGTCCATTATTGTACATTATGTGTGGGTGTGTTAGGGGTCGTAACAATTGTGGCCAATCACATTTGTTCCTTTCACCGCCTTAAAAGCAGCGCAGTCCCACCCTAATGTGCTGACAGCTTGGTAATGGAGAAGAGAGTCCAGGAAGATCATAATCACAAGTTACAAATGTGTACCTGTGGAAAAACTAAATATACAAAGATGCCTCTTTTTAAGATGGATGTAAGTAACAACATAACTTACTGTACATGTCTTTGTCTGGGAATGATGTTTTGGCAAAGGAAGGAAATATATTTGTTCATGCATAGACTAGGTAACATATCAAACTTGAACTATTTCCTGATTTGATATAATATTACAGTAATGCTTACTGATTAATGTGTGTGTCTGTATCAACAAATGTGCAAACCCAGTTTGTAAGAAAGGAAAGGTTTACCACTTCAATACTTTTCTGCTCATTTAGTTTTAAAGAGGTCAGAAGAAAATATACATTTGAAGGTACATTTATAGATTTTGCAATTATTATTATTATTATTATTGTTATTATTTTACATACACCACATGATAATTGTTTACAGCTAGGATTGGCCTGAGTTACTGTGACAGGATCTATCATGAATTTATTTAGATGGGGCATCCGAACTTCAATAAATTATTCCTCGTAACATATTTAGCAGGTGCTAAATAATCATTATAGTTTGATTATAATTTTATATTTAGGTTGATTTGTTCTTACTCACTGTGACCCACCATGGAACTCAGTTTCTTGTAAAGATGGCTGATGAAAAGGTCTTTTACATGAGTGTACATTTAAGCAACAGCTCACGACAGGCCGTGGTATGTTGTGATTATATCTCAGCTAAGGTGCGTTGTTTGGTCCGATGACTGACAACCCCCTTCACTGTGATGTAATCACAGCATATCACAGACAGAAGTGAGTTATAAAAACGGTCCGCGAATATGGCATTATAAAGGGTTATAGTCACATTCCATTTTAAACAGATTTGTATCAATAAATAACCGATCGAGGCACTGGTAGAACAGCAACTCTTATTTTCTGCGAAGTAAGATTACTGTTTTTATCAGTGGAGTCTGGTGGCTTTGAGGAGATAATATATCTAATGGCTTCAGTTGCCCATCGGAAAGGGCTGTCTGACTGCAAGGTAAAGCGGTGAAAATATTCTAAATAAAGTATACACTGAAAGGGATATTTTGCTGATTTTAAACCAGCTCTGTGTCATGTGACTGTGTGTGCATATGAACAGCATCCCTCTGTGGCACCAGCTATCAGTTTGCTGGTCTCAAGTTTTTTTTTCATGAACCAATCCGATTGCTTGATTTGAACTACTAGTTTTATAATTTGACAGCTATTACGGAAACACAGAGTAATTAATGGCTATCTCCAGTGTCATGAGGATGAGACCCTGAGGCATCCGACTTAACCCTAGAAATAGATAAACATGAAACCCAGTTGAAGACAGGTTTGCAGATTGGTCTGTCCGGTTAAACTGTCTGCATTAATTATTTAGCAATTAGCGACATGTAATTGCTTTCTGACACCTAGGATTACACTGTCTTTGTAATGCATTAGCTGTCTCAATTATAGCAGGGTGTTGGATAAGCCTGCACTTGATATGGCTTATCTTTTCATTTTCCTTCTCTTTACCCCCCAATCCCGAATTTACTTACTTCAACATGCTCTCTATCCATCTCTCCTTTGGTTTTTCACAAGGAGGGGGGATGGTTAAACCAGAGCAGTGAACCAGCATGTGATGTTAGATCAAGACAAATGATACCCGCATGCCTCTAATCTCTAATCCAGGACCTCTTTCTCTTTTATAAGGTCCAATGCCACTCATTATGTTCGCAGTAAACAAGTGCACTTCTGGATGTGTTTTCACACATGCAGCCTGGGCTCTTTGCGGATCTGCTCATCTTTTCACTCTAGCTGCACTGTATTTACACACTGAGGCCTTGAAGCCTGGGCTTGGATCTCATATCTCTAGACCTAGGGATATTCACCCAAACTTCGGGCCAAACGGAGACGGCTGATTGTCAAAGGAGCCTGGGGTTAGATTGGAGAACTACAGTACCAGGAGGCCCAGGGAGACGATAAGCTGGGGTTTTATGGGTTTTATGGGTTAGCTGAGCAGTTCAACATAGAGGGATGTGTGAATATACAATATGCATGTGTATGTGTATATATGTATTTTTGATAGTTGAGTGTGAGTATTTTAAGATTTGCCACATATATGTCTCATATGTCCAGAAGGATATTTACTTTTGTAAGCTGTGAGCTGCGCTGGAAGGGAAAAAGGGGCCAAAGAAGTGACTTGCCTCAAAAAGCTTCTGTCCTATGTCAGTGTCAGTGTCACAGGAGCAAACAGGCAAGGCAAGGCAAGGACATGTATTTATATAGCACAGGCAACCCAATGTGCTTTACAGATTACACAGAGTCAATAAAAAAGAAACTACCAAATGCACCAAGAATAAAAACATTACACAACATTTCACATCACACTAATTATCAATTGTAAAAAGGTGGGTCTTTAGCTTAGATTTGAAAGTAATCAGCATGGTCTCAAGTCTAAGCTCTTCTGGCAAATTGTTCCACATTTGAACACCATATAAGCTTCTGTAAAAGGCAGTTTCGGCATGTTTAATTTAATTTAAATTTAATTAAATTTTGACTCTGGGAAAAGTAATCCAGAACCAGTCGACCTGAGAGGTCTACGAGGTTCATAATGGGTCAGGAGATCTGATATATGTCAAGTAAAGTCAAGTAATTTAATTTGTATAGCACATTTAAACGAACAACAGTTGACCCAAAGTGTTTTACAGTTAGAGCAGGAAAGGCAGAATCAACCTTAAAGATACATAATGAAGTGTGCAGGATTTCATGAATATAGTTAGGCAAAAGCTAAAGTCAACTAATGTAACAGAATAAAACAACAATGGAACAAAATTAGCAAATACAAAAAGATAAAAAAAAAGATAAAAGCAAGAGAGTAAAAATGCGTTTTCAGGTTTGACTTAAAACTGGCAATTGTTATGGGGTGGGAGGGAATTCCAGAGTTTGGGGGCTACTACAGAGAAGGCTCGGTCTCCTCTGGTTTTTAGGCGTGTCTGGGGGATGACAAGGAGTTGTTGGGTTGTGGACCTGAGTGCCCTGGCGGAGAGTAAGTGGACAGGAGATCGGAGATATACGGAGGGGCTTGACCATGGAGTGCTTTAAAAACAAAAAGTAAAACTTTAAAATCAATTCTGAATTTCACTGGCAACCAATTATATTATATATGCCAGTTTTGACTGCTAGTGTATCACCCTCTCAACCTTCGCTTCCTACAAATACATTCTTTCTCATGCCTGCTCACGTGGGAAACATTTTAAGAATACATTTGAATCTGCAAAAAGAGTTGAGGTCAGTCAAGGGATCAGTGCTTAAAATGCCACACGGTTCTACTTCTCTCACTCACTGGATCAGATTGATGCTCAAAAGAGGCAATTTTGAGATCACTAAAGAGGGACAGGAGCAGCGAGAGAGATGGGGCAGGGGCTTTCTCCCCACCTACTGAAATGCATCTCCTCTGCCCTGCCAGTCTTCAGGGGCATTAGCAATAGGCTGGAGATGCAGTCTTAATCAATTTGCACGTTGCTACATTGCTTAAAGGGCTCAATGATGTAAGGGATGTGAGCAGAGCCTGGCAAGTGGGTGTCTCAGTCTGTGCTCTTGAGATACTACAGTAAAAGAGGTCTAACATCATTTTGACACCCAACCTGATCAGAGAAATAATTAAGTTTGACTGAGTTGACTTAGTATGTAATGACATCAAAGACATGAGCTTACCCCCATATTTGTGCGTTTCCCCTCGAGAGCTGACTTGGCACCAGGATTTGGAAGATTTTACCATAAAATTGCTGCTCTTAATAAGAAATGGAACACAGCAGGTTGAAAGTAGGCTGAATGTATATTCCTTAGCCAAACGGTAAACAAAGGCCTCATATTAGTCAGCTTGATAGGAGAATATTTTAGGAAACGCATCCTGCATACATTCTGTCTGTAACCTCAAGATACAAAAATGACCACCCACACCAAGAGAAAGCAAACTGTTAGATATATTTTGCATAGCAACTCCTGACAACAGAAAAAGTGTGCATGTGTGAGTGTGCACATGTTTATATGTGAACCTGCAATACCTGAAACTGTTGATATTTTTTAAATCCATTCGAAAATCTCCCTTAGGTGTCAGGAACTGATCATTTTACTTAGGCAAAAATGCACAAATCCATCCAGCACCTCTATTTCCTTTGTGCATTGCATCGTAGGACAATAGTGTGCATCAACAGCAAACTCAAAAATCCAGCATGTTTCAGTATGCAGGAGGTTGCGTGACTTTGGCTACATTGAACGCATAACGTATGCAGACTGTTAGCAGAGCGTTTTCAGGTCCCCCCCCAAAACCATGGCTTCCCTCTGTGGCAACACAAAGCTCCCAGCAGAGCAGAGCAAGCGTCATCCAGCGGATCTCAGCAGACCTTAGCAGCTTCAAGCTCCATGCAATGGCGCGACAGAGAGAAGCCAAACACTGTTCATCTAAGCACACTGCCCACACAAAAATGACACAGAGCTTTAAAATCGGCATAGTAACCCTTTAAATCGACCCAAAATGAAGGTCCTCAGATGTTTGGCTCTTCAGCATTATTATCTGCACACAGGCCGTAAAGTTTCCCATTTAGAGCATTAAGTGAAACACAAAAAGATACTAAAGTGCTTTTGTGAAGTAATGATCCATATCTTGGTGTATCGGCCACAAATCATGAACTACAAATTTTAGAGGCTGGCAATGAATCTTGTTAAGGAAAAAGCAAAGACTACTGCTGCAATGGGATAGACTGAGCCAGATTAAAGAATTCAATTGAATTTCCGATATGGTCTGATGCTAGTACCCTTCTCCAAAAATATTTAAATATTGCAATCAAGTAAATCATGCTTCATTATGCATCTTATCGGTATGCAACTCTACACCTAACTTGCTCACAAGACATATCTTTAAAAAGCTGTTCCAGCCTTGCCTTTCTCGGTAGCCATAAGAGTTCCAATGTCGGAATTCTCAGACTGGTGGCAGCAAAGGCCATAGGCTGGGCAAGGCAGGCAGGGCAAGAGTCACAGCATTCCATGACGAAAAAGAGAGCTGAGCCAGAAGGCAAAGCTCTCGATCTACCGGTCAGTTTTCGTTCCTACCCTCACCTATGGTCATGAACCGAAAGAACGAGATCCAGGGTACAAGCGGCCAAAATGGGTTTCCTCAGGAGGGTGGCTGGCGTCTCCCTTAGCGATAGGGTGAGAAGCTCAGTCATCCGTGAGGAGCTCGGAGTAGAGCCGCTGCTCTTTCACGTCGAAAGGAGCCAGTTGAGGTGGTTCGGGCATCTGGTAAGGATGCCCCCTGGGCGCCTCCCTAGGGAGGTGTTCCAGGCATATCCAGCTGGGAGGAGACCCAGGACTAGGTGGAGGGATTACATCTCCAACCTGGCCTGGGAACGCCTCGGGATCCCCCAGTCAGAGCTGGTTAATGTGGCTCGGGAAAGGGAAGTTTGGGGTCCCCTGCTGGATCTGCTCCCCCTGCGACCAGACACCGGATAAGCAGACGACGATGGATGGATGGATGGATATTATTTTTGATGCATTAATGTGCAAGAATCACTGTTGCAGCTGGAAAAGGCAGAGCTGGTTATATATTTCTCTGAAGAGGAGCTGTAGCCAGGCAGGCACAGTCTAATGGGCACAAATGAGCACTAAAATGCAGTCAGACAGCAGGGATAACAGCGTCTCTAAGTAGTTGAATACACAAGACAAATAACTTCACGTTAACTCCGCTAGAGCCAGTTTGTTTACATAAAGACTGACCACTGAACTGCAAATATCCATGAAGCAATATCCCAAAATCATTTAGTTATTATGTTGGCTGATGCATGTTGGCTAGTTAGGTCTTAAAAACTCTCACTTTAAATAAGAGATTGGTCAGAGAAGTGCTTGCAATTTTTCCGCACATTTTCACCATCCCCTGAAGTAGAGCCTGGCCGATAAAGGATTTTTAAGGCCAATATCAATACAAATATTTGGTGATTTAAAAATCCGATAATCCCATATATCGGCCGATATATATTTAAAAAGAAATAATCCAGAAACGCGTAACAAAACATAAACGGATTTCCTTAACATTAGTTATTTGTAGTTATTTGTGAGTCCTCACTAAAATAATATGATAATGCAGTTTGTTTTATTGTCACAACAGTACAGAGGAACATCAAAATATGCTTAGTTCTGATAAATAAAATGTATAAAAATACAAACTTAAGACATGAAAAGATAATAGATAAAGATAATAAACACGAGTGTTGCCAACAGGGACATTGCAGTCTGGTGTTGTCTGGTGGACAAACTATGCAGCGCCAACACTCATAACATGGTTGAAGGGCGTTTCGTCCATTTCTATTTTATCTTTTAAATATTAATTTATCGGCCATTATAAATGCCGATACCGATAGTTTGGAAAATGCCTAATATCGGCCGATAATATCGGCCCGCCGAATTTGTCGTCCAAGAGAGTACCTAAAAATTAATGCAAATGAATGAACACACTGCACTACCTGGTCACTGATTAAGACAGGAGAGCCGACAGTAGTTTTTTCCTAAAATCTATTGCCATCTCTTTGATTTTTGTTACATTTATGGTTACAAAATGAGGCTTTACATCAGTTAGTAATTGGCAGTAGGTTAAACTGGCAAGATCAAGTTTAGGCAGACACTGTAACGTTAGGCTACTGTAGACAACGTTAGCTTACTAGGTAACATTTTTCTGAATCTGTAGCTAACATTAGCTGGCAATCACAATCGGTAACATTCATCATGTGACACAATGTGTCCAAAAATGTGACGTCTGAAGAGTGCTTCCAAATGTGTCTGATTTATAGAGATCTGTTTTCTGTGTGCTTCCCTTTCTCATGGTTTTAAATGAAGAGTCTGGTGACCAACAAAAGGTATGAAGGTCCTCTTCTGCCTCTGTCAGAGCTCTGGTATGCTTACTAGATTTTTATTTAGCTTGAAGCAGCGAAGTGAGCTGACATTGGCGTGTTAAGGCAAGCTAGTTATTCAGAGCAATTGCTACTTGACCTGCATACACTTATGACTCTTGACTACTTACTACTTATGACTATTTCATACTGTCAGTCATACAGTAATAATGCTTCATGGGCTTTTATAGTAACTCTTAATAATACATAATGGAGTGTATAAATACATTAAGCATGTGTTAATGCATTATTGGTGCATAGCCTATAATGCATTCATGAAAGAAAATGTACACAATTTTGCATTATTAACCCATACACTCCCACATGATACTTGTTTTCACATGTGAACGCTTTCAGCTGTCAGTAGGCCATCAGGCGCTGTTGGGCCGTTACTGATTTGTGGCATCCACCAAGCAAAATGCCAAGAACTGAAAATCATATTGCAAAGCAGAGAAACACTCTGCAGTGCCAGCTGTCACTTAAATCAGGCATGTTCTCAATTAATGTTCCGGATAAATAAAATTATTCAACAGATTAATGGTGGGTTACTTTGTGTGTTTTGTTTTTCCATGCTGTTTTTTTGTAGTCACAGTAGCAGCGTGGTTTGTCGGTCAGTCAGTCCATCACTGGTCCAGACTGATTTATCTCAGAAACTAATGGGTGGATTGCCATGACATATTGTACAGGCATTCTTGGTGCCCAGAAGATTAACATATAGTATCAATTATAAATTATTATTATTAATCCTCATGTTGATTCCTTGACTTTTCCTCTAGTGCCAATTACACGATCATATATTTCACTTATTCAGTGAAATGTCTCAACATCTTCTTGATGAATTTGCATAATATTTGCTATAGGAATTCACTCCAAGAGGATACATCCTAGGCCCCATTGAGATTAAAGAAACTTTCATTTACATTTATATGACACATATATCTATCTCTGTTGGCCACATCACAAACCTGATTGCAATCTGTCCGGGCTATATGCAAATCAGGGTCAGCTCTACTCCAGCCCAGAAGGAGATGTTTATGCACCTCAAGGTTTTCTTTAACTGACCAAAGCACCAGAAGAAGACTTTCTGCTATTTAGTTACAACAATAACAGTTTAGATAGTTAAAATCTATCCATAACCTAATACGAACACATGAATGAATTGTAAACTCAGAAAGAGAACACAGTTGTATTGTAGTTCAGTGTGCCTTGTATTTTATCTATTGTGTAGAAATCGCTTGAACAATTTTTTTGTTGCTTTTATTAAACAGATAACAATGGCTAATTGCAGTTCAACTTTGGCTGCTATCACAAGGATAGAAGAGACAGACCATGGATGCATTAAGAAAATCAGACAGTTAGTGTCTATTTTCTCAGACTGCTTTGGCTACTGACTATGGGAGGAGTAAACACAGTTACATATGTAAATTAAGAATGCGTCCCAAATCACCTTGAAGATGGTTTAAAACAGGTGGATTTGAATCTGTCTTGAATGCTTCTCGGCCAGAAGTGGTAACATTCAGGGCTCTGCCCAAACCTAAGGGGGTCCGGGGTATAGATTTTTGTCCCATTTATGGCAGCTAGATGCACTATTTTTCAATCCATTTGAGATTAAAGAATGCCTAAAAATGTGTACGTTATTTGGGAAAAACCTGAGTTGTCGTGGAAAAGAATCATCCTTTCATTCATAATCTAATTATTCTCTAAATGTCTTCATAATTCTAAAACCAAAATACAGCAAATGCTAGAGATGTATACTTATTTTCACTACTGCCACCTACAAAGAGGCAACAATTGTCTGACATTCAGTCTTTCTTGCTATTTTTAAGTTGCATAACAGGTAAGGTAGGAATTGTTTTTTTATTTTTTTTATTTTACCTTTATTTAACCAGGAAAAGACACATGGAGATTCAAAATCTCTTTTTCAAGAGTGTCCTGGCCATGACAGGCAGCAGTACAACCACACATACATACAAACACAAAATACACAAAAACATAAAACAACTGAATTAGCAAAAAGGAGCCCCGAAACTTAGCTTTTTTTTAAAGATCTGATAGCTATCTGCCCAAGATACCTTAAGTAGTGTAAATGGGGTACTAATGACTTTGATGATCCTGAAACGCCACCATGAGGTTACCAATGTTCAGCTGGCCATCATCTGTAGTCTTTGGGGTGTGTTCATGTTAGACGTGCAGTGTCAAATTCATATAACTCTAAGGATTCATTCATTATGATACTTCTAAAGACATGTTGCAGTGCAGATCTGCAGGTAGTGTAAAGTAGGATTAACTGATGACCTTAGACTACAAAGACTCATGCTGCTCTGCTTTCACACTACTGACACACAGATGTCAAAGGAGACAGCATGCAGAGTAACAATGTGTTTGTGAGACACACTGGCAAGGTCAGGTTGTAGACATCCTTAACCAAGCTACACATAATCAGATTTTAATAACTATTTTGTCATAGAGGGATGCATTGGTGTGTTGTCTCATTTAAAATGAACAAATTATTATTTATTTAATTGGGTATTAGAATTAACTTTTAAAATTATATTATTTCCTAATTTTCTAAGAATTATTTGCACATTATCAATAATGCAATGTTGGAGAAAATCCTATCATGACGGCAAAATATAGTGCTGGTTCCAAGAATGAAACTACAAAAAGTGCTACAGATTATACAGTGTTGTGTCTTACTTTGTTAAAATAAACTCCCCATTTCCCCACAATCTCACTTAAAACATTTACACAGACTATGTCTGCCTCATTCTTTGACTCTTGTTAATGTTCACCATCTACTCTTGTTACATGTTCGGTTGCTGGTTCATGGACTACAGGAACAGGTGGGAGATTGACCATCTGGTGACCTGGCGCAGTCAGAGCTAAATGCTCTGAAGACAGTGGAGATGGTTGTGGATTTCCAGAGGCACGCAGCCCCACCTTGCCCCATCACCCTGGGTGACTCCCCAGCCAACACTGTGGAGTCCTTTCACTTCCTGGGCTCCATCATCTCCCAGGACCTCAATTGGACCTCCCTCATCAAATAGCACAACAGAGGAGGTGCTTCCTGCAGCAGCTGAAGAAGTTCAACCCGCCAAAAACAGTGATGATGCTCTTCTACAATGCCATCATTGAGTCCAGCCTTACTTCCTCCATCGCCATCTGGTATGCTGCTGCCACCGCCAAGGACAAGGGCACACTGCAGCGTATTGTCCTCATCATTAACAAGGCCCGGGACGCCTACAGACACAGACTCTTAAAACACACACACACACACACACACCCAGCCCCAGACACTACACTTTACATTATAGTACATCCTAGACTATCGACTGCACATACTATATATCCTAATCTTTTGCAAATCGCTCAACATTTTTGCACCTCCTATTACTTGAACAGTCATATTGTACATATTTGGTTTTGTATGTATTGTTTATTTCCTTTTAATATGTTTATGTATGCACCAGCCACAAAAATTAGTGTTACTTTAATCCTTTTTTTCTGATTCTGATTTCTGATTCTGAAAGCTGCATGTTGTCATTACTGTGGAGAAATGTTTCTCTGGAGATCAGTAGCTTCTTAAAAGTAGATGAGAAATGGTTCTGGGCAATGGAGGAGGAGGAGGAGTAATTGAGCTGGCATCACTTTCTGGATATAGGTCACCACAGCTTTTCCACTTAAAGCTTACTAATTACCAGTCAAAAGAAAATGCTTAATTGCACGCTCTCTGTTGGCTCTTTAACATGGTCTAAAATCAGTGATAGGCATCATGCTTGTTCTGCTAAAGTATAATCTGTATTTTCAATAAAAATAATAATAAATTTGGACTTTTCTAACTGATCTTGGTGATGCTCACACCCAACTCTCCTCATCACACTTAAATATCCCATATTATGCTCATTTTCCGATTCATAATTGTATTTTAAGGTTGTACCAGAATAGGTTTACATGGTTTAATTTTCAAAAAACACCATATTTTTGTTGTACTGCACATCTCTCTCTCACTGCTGCAGCTCCTGTTTTCACCTTGTGTTCAGGTCTCTGTTTTAGCTGAAAGAGTGAATCATCTTTTCTTCTGTACTCTTTGATTCCACTCGCACATGCGCAGTAGCTCAGATCATAGATCATGTCAGTTAGCTCCATAGACAGTAAAAGAAAAGGTTGTTTCTCCAACTTTGGTCAGTTACAAGGCAGGATTAGCTTGGAGACTTCTTCTAAAGGAGGGCACACATGTAAGTACTTCTTTTGTAGATTATGGTGAACTTGTGTGTGTTGTAGCAATGCTTTGCCATTGAGAACGAGCTAGCATGCTAACGCTAGCACTAGTATGCTAACGGTTGCGTTTAGCCCGTCGTTTCGGCTAGTTACGTAACTAGCCGTGCAGATTTTGAACAGCTCACCCAGAGACTGAAGGCAGGACACATTCAGAAACCCGTATCTCACTCAGAACAGCATGAATAGATTTTTTTCAAAGTTTGTATGCTTGTGGAAGCACCAGAGACACAAAATAACACCCCAAATCCCAGAAAAAGTGATTTTTTCATAATATGGGCTCTTTAAAACCCATTAAAGGCAAAACAAGCATTGAAATGCTGTTGCACGAACCTGTTGATGTAAAAATACATATGCAAATGGTTTTGAGAGGCACATTTTTTCTTCAAGGGCGAACCTTATATTTTTCCAGTCACTTAACATATATCAAAGTGAAACAAGCATCCAGAGAGTTTTTTTTTCATGGTTCAACTAAATTACCACCTCAATGCTTGATGGATGGCATTGATTCATATTTATTCCAAAAACACTATGCTGAGTTGAACACCATGCACATTAACGTTGTGTCAGTTGTATTGACATAACTACTGAAATGCATCAGTAAAGTTGATTCAGTAAAACCAATGAAGTACCACTGCATCCTACAAAAAAAAACAGTAATAAGGAGAATATATACATGAGGTTTTTCTTTTGTACATTGTAGCCTTCCATTCCATATCAAGCGACAGAGTCTCTTTTCCACTTTTTTCTTTTTTTTTGATGTAGTTTTGGGACAGCTGTGACTTTCCGGTGTCCTTTCTGACATGGTTATACTTAAATCTTCAATGGCCCTCATCTGGAGCTCAGCCCATAGAAAAGAAGGACCATATTTTAAATAGCTCTTCTCCCCCCCCCCCCCCCATCCTTTTTTAGTACTTACACCCTCCATCCCATCTGGTAGGGTATTTTCTTAGTTTCACATTTGCATTGGTATGAGGCAGTTGTGAAATATTCAGTGAAATCGCCAAACAAACACACAAAATACAAATATTTCCATAACAAAGGCAAACAAATAATAATGCAGCATCCTTTTTTAAATTCTTTATACTGTAGACTTGTCATGGAAATGCAGATCACAAAGCAATAACAAATAGTTTTCCTTAAGATGCTCTTTTTTTTTAAGTCTCTGTGTCCATACATTTCTAAGCAAGTGGGCTACAACAGGAGTATTTTCCAACAGTCAAAAGAGAGAAAAACTGGGTATGCTGAACTAGATAAGTAGGATGAAATCAGATCACAATGGCCTTGATGTCTAACATAGGGATTTAGTGGAGGGATCCAAGGGACAGGATGAGGGAGGACACTGACAGCTTGTACTCTTGATGGCCAAATCCTGACCCATGTTGTCCTTCCAAGTTAGGGAACATTTCCAGCTGATATACACTGTTGTCTGGCACACAGATTTTTGTACCCTTGTAATTTCCTTATCCCTGCTATTTTTACTTTTTATAACCCATCTTTTGAAATGTGTTTATTATTCCCTCTTTCTTGTCCTTTTTTAGGGCTGCTGTTGCAGAGCCATATTCTCACATCCATTGAGTGAAGAGCACTCCAACTCGCCATTCCAACTATCCATCTGCGCTGGGGATATACTCTATGTGTGGGGTCTTCAACTGGTGGACAGATTTGGTCTTGGGTGCGGCCTACTTGATCTCATTGATCACAGGCCTCTTAAAACATCACAGAAGACATTAGTAACTACAAAATAAAATGGTCTTTTCCTCATATTTACATTATCTATTATAGAACAACACTTTAGTCATGGTCATAATAACAAATTATGTAATCTACAAAGTAAAATTCACGACAGCCATGAATGTATTGATTATGTTTTCTTCGACGACTTCGTCAAAACAGGCAGTCTGTTTTGACGAAGTTGTTATTTTGTCAAGGAGGGACTGAAGTACGGCTAAGATGAGAAGATCTTCAGTGGTGTTGAAGGAGGCTGTTGCAGGATTTGTGAGCTTCTTGGACAAATCTCAATTGACTCTCTGTGCAATGGAGATTTTCAGCCCAACTGTGGCCAAAAAATATAAGTCATTAAGCATAGTCCTCCCCTCTTGCTTTAACATTTTTGAAAAGGCAATACGTGGTATTCAGTTTCTTCATCTACCATACTGAAGAAGGATGGCAATGGAAATAAAGTAAAGGCATCCATATTGTCCTGTGTGTTCTCACTGTGGAGTTTCAAGGACCTCAAGTATAATGCAGGGGTTTTAGTTTTGTTAGAGTAACTTTTTGAAAATCAATTTTTTTAATTTCTGTAACTTCAATTCCAAATTTTAAACTATAAAGCTCCATAGATAAATTCTAATTAGAAGCCTCAAGTACATTTGCAGAGAGAAAGTCCTTGTGCCTTCACTGTGACTGCTCTCACAACTCTTCCTGTTGCCTGTAAAGGGCTAAATATGCTAATTATCCACATACTATTCTGAGCTGATCTCAACCAAACATCCGAAAGAAACTAGATTCTTGTTGAGGACCATCTGTTGCATTGTTAATCTCGCCACTGGACATCCCTGGACAGGAGTGGTTGTTTGCAGAGATCATTGTGTTTGTTTTCTTTCTAATTGCAAAATCACATATGAAGATAAGTTCTATTCTTAAGTTTGTTTCCAACTTTACTATTTGCCCTAGTCTTGACAGTATAAATAATCAGCATTCATGTTTCTGTGGATAGAGTTACCTTGGACATTTGTACTAATAAGACTGTAACTTTTGAAGATATTAACTTGATTTGGCAAAATCAGACTGCTTAAGCCTTGCTAAAGCATCAGCTGATCCTTTTTTGCATGGAACAAAAACTGTGGATTTATGTCGTTTCATTTGAAGGACTTGTTGGGATGTGAGTATTGTATACAGACATGGAAAAAATAAGCAAGCCTATCCTTTATGATTCACCACCGTCATGAGATGTAGTTCACCCCCTAATGCCTCATTGTATTACAAGTTGTCTATAAAACTATTATCTAATTAGGGACTTTTAGCAGTCAACTCAAATAATATAATGAGCATTAGCACGTCTGGGCTGTGGAATGAAATACCTCACTATAGAACAGCTGATTATACTTTTAATTCAGTTTTTTTTTTCTTCCAAATTGTGTTGGTGGATGCCCATGTTTTCTAAATCAACACAAGTGTAATGGAAATATAAAATAATATTTGCTATTTGCTATCATTCACCATTACGGGGACATTGGGTGAGTGTCCTAGTACAATACAGGAGTTCCATGGGAAAGCCTCTCATTATATTTTAATGATGTGGCTTCAGAGAGGGCCTTAAAAGCTGTCTGTCTCATTCGGGATGCATAGTAATTGAAAAGAGGTTTCAATCTGGTGTGTGGAAACCAAGAGGGATATTTTCTGAAAATAACCCCCATTTTAATGAGTTTGTTCATTAAAAGTTGAACAATTACCTTATAAAATGAGGACAGAATTTAATGCAAATAAGGAAAATCTCATATGATGACGGTGATATTAGTCAAACCTCAGTAGCATTCACAGACATTTGTGTCTTTATGTCACCAATAACTGAACAGCATTTTGCTGAAGTGTTCAGCATGAACATTCAAGCATATGGAACAATGTTAGTGCTGGTTTTAATGTCTCCACCTTTGTTCACTGATGGCAAGAATAAGACCTAAAACCGGCAACACAGGAACACACGCATTTGCTTTTATCTTTTCCCCTCATTATCATTCTCTCTCTTTATTTTCTTCCTTCCCTGACAATCATACACACACATACACACGCAACACACACACACACACGCACACATCCACACTAACACAATAAATCAAACTAAAAAACTAAAAATATCCAGAAACAGTTAAGAGAGAAAGAAAGAGATTTTTAGGAAAAAGTGATGTCTGAAGCCAAAACCTGATTACAGTAAACCTGCCTACATTTAGTTTCCATTTATCCATTGATAATTGAATATGACCATCCCATTAGTGTTGTGTCTCTGGCCACCTAATACTGTAAATTGGTTAGGGTTACTTTTAGCAAGGTTTGGTCCACCAACTGTCAGAGCAGTCTGTCTGGGCTGGAAATGAAAACAAATGACCTAACAGTGGTGTGTAAAGCTGCAAAGTTGAGTGTAATGGCACTACAAGTGATGCTCTCAAGTTATCCAGATATTTTATTCAATGTAAATACCCAAAAAGTGTATCTCAGTGCAGAATGAAATATAACTCATAGCTAAAAGAATGCACGCTGAAAGGTTATACAGTAATGCCCAATTATAGCACTGAATTGGTCGACCCGACTAATTTTAGGGGGCTTTCACGCCTGCCTCATTTAGTTCGGTTGAATCATACTAGAGTTCATTTTCCCCCTTGGTGCGGTTCGTTTGGGCAGGTGTGAATGCGACAATCACCCTTGGGTGCGCATTAAAAGCGGACCAAACAAGAATATCAAGACCTCCTTGAAGAGGTGTTCTCGGAACGCTTTCAAACGAAATGCGGCTCGTTTGTGGTGAGAACGTAACCCGACTTCGAACCGCACCAACTGTGTGTGCTCCACAAGCCTGAGTTAAATCAGGTGTGCTTTGCAATCAGCAGTGTGGCAGTGCATGCAAACTGTAGCAGCATGCATGTTTCTCTCACAGAAATAGACTGCGGTCACTTGCATTTCCTTGGTCAAAGCTGCCGTCGCTAAAGTTGGAGACTGACAACGTCAAAGCAGAGCGAAGTCTCGGTGAGCGAAATAATGTCTGATTGTTTAAATGCTCCAAGTCATCAACTAAAGCAAGCAAACTATTGGCGCGAAAACGCCCTTAGATCCAAGCCGAATTTCTCCCAGATTGGTTGACATTTGTCGTGCACTTTGAGGGATTTCAGATTAATTAACTGGTTAACAATCTGGCTCTTGGAAAATTGTATAGGTTTCTGGCATGTCAGATATTTTGGTCTGCTTTTTGCAGTTTGAGCAGTTCCATGTTCCGGTTTCGCGCCTGGCTGCTGTCAAAAATACTGTAGTGAGCTTGTTTCAATATTATTGGAGTAGCATTTTTTATATTGTAGTTAAAACTGTAGACTGCTGTAATGTAAAACTGTACTTCACTGTAGAACAGACATACCATATTGTCTGCATTTCTGCATATCCACGTATCTGTATCTTATTCTTCGTTTCCTTTATGTTCACAGATTTGCACAAATAACATTTCCCTTCTCTTTGGGGCCCTTTTGTCAACATTATCTTGTGTGAATTAAGAAATTGTCACTAAACAAAACCGTTGCTTACATTCAGTGTAAGCAACCACATCATGGCCGGTCAATTTATCCACTCAATGTGAACATAAAAGTCACAGGATCTGGCCGTGTATAAGGCAAAAGCTTTGGGTGTGTCGGTGTCCAGGCCCTAGTTTAGCAAATTGTCGTTCACTGGCAAGACGTACGCTCACATTAGCACCAATCTCTACAAATATGCAGCCCATCTCCAATTTACTTCAACTGAAGCCCATACAGCTGACAAAGATGCATTTTACTGTTTGCAATACAAAAAGTGACACACTGTAAATGGAGAAGGCATTCTAGCTGTGTGTCACCACCTCAATTAGTACAATATTACACTACCAGGCTACAAACCACAGCATCACCCTCATAGATGGTTTCCAGTTGATGATTGCTCTGCTCCATATTACATATATCCACATCAAGTCCCTGATATCACATTATTTTTCTAAGTGCAGGGCAATTTACGTTGTCACTAAATCTTTACTAGCACACCTACATAAATATGGCAATCATTGGTATAAGTTAAACCTGTGCCACTCCTGCTATGACAAGTCAAAATGTCTGCTGTTAAAATACCTATACGGCAAGTGATGAAATATGTTTAAATATGTAAAATTCTGATGGTTGTCAGCTAGTTGTGCTAGTTCGTGCCATAACAGATCATGGTAATAACACCCTGCCCATACTATTTCCTGCTGTCCTGCTTGTTTTTCAGCCCAGCGTGATATTCAATTTTGTCCTTCCAATTTCAAGTCTGACTGCAGCTTAAACACCCCTACTCTAATTTAACAGTACCATTTGAGTGGTGGATGTGCAAGGTATACGTCAGAGCCATGTTGTGGTTTTTCCTAAGTTAAATATTAGTTGTCAGTTATAATGTTGGACATAAACTTAACCACAGTTAATAGATTATTTGATTACACCCTTTGAAGTACCTTTGTATACACTTGTACCTACTGACAAATCAAAATATAGAATCTCTCTACCTATAGTGGTGAGTTTCTTTTCACAATCTAATCATATTCTCGTATGCCATGTTCACTTGCTGCTCTTATTCTGCATTCATATTGCCATATGTTACATATAAAAATAACTAACTGAAGTGTGCTGATGAGGTTTGACAGTGTTATTAGATCCACTGATTCTCCATCCTCTTTTCACACATCACTCCATGAGCGTTTGGCCCCTTCCGAACCCTTTCCCCGACCACCTTTTCACTCCAGGTCTATGTATCTCACGCTAATGTGACAGTTATCTGTAATTACACTCTTACATATTGTAATAGAAAATGATATCCCTTAAGGTCTCCCTGTCATTTGCATGGGCAGCTCTGATGATAATCAGGTCCTAGAAAAAAACATTCTTTGTGACATTGGCTGTCATCCCAAATTAGCGGGCGCAGAATCCTTATCAGGGGAGTGACCTTCCAGAGAAATGCTGAAACTTGGGCAACATGTGGGAAGAAAATGGTCTCTGCATCTGCATAGATACATTTTTATTAGCATCTTATCATACCACTTCTGTAGTGCTTATTCTATTAGATAGGTGATAATTATTTATTGCAGGGTGTTTGTCAAGCTTTTATTCAGGGGTTATTTTATTGGTGCGTCTTTCTATTGTAAAAATATGTTGCAGCCAATCTCTCTGTACAATGGCCCATGCATGTTCAATGTGAACAAGTGGGCTTGTTTGGTCTGCTTGTTCCATAAAGCTACTCTTGTGAGGGTTACCTGGAACTCCCAGTGAGCTACATTAATTGGTAATGAGTGATCATGTGGCATGCTGCGATGAAAAACAGTGAAACTTGAAACTGCATAGTAGTGTGTTGTGCTGTGCTGTGTTGTGCTGTGCTGTGCAGTGCGAGGCATAAGTTAGGGATGATTTAATCAATCGGGAACTGAGTGACATTCATCCAAACATATATATTAACACTGTTTTTCATTGCATGATTCATCATAGCCACCTGGTCTCAGTTGTCTATAGTAGAGGTATTTTTAGTTCTATCATTGTTCCATACACATGTAGTATAAACCTGCAAGTCATAACATTTTGAACAGCTGCTTCTTGCTGCATGTCTTATCTTAACCATAAACAACAGAGTCTATACTTGTCTGAGTTAGTGTTGTGGCTTATTGACTTCAATGCAGTGTGTAACTAATTACTTATAAAACGTTATTAAAACATAAAGGTGATCAGTCAGAATGTAATAAGTCATGATAATAATGAGAAAAGCTGAGGGACAGTACAGGCTGAATTGTAAATATGAGCAAAGTCTACAAGAATTAGCCTGGTGTTTTATTGATTCATCATTGCTAGCATTTACATTTCAAAGGGGTAGATGGAGAGTAATTTGATTCTGTAATTGATTTTATTTTTAAAATTCAATTATGAACTTAATTTAAACAGGATTAGCATTGGCTCAAGTAAGCCTGATTGCAGCATCCCAAATTAGGGCTATTAGCCTATACCGTGTTTTACAGAAACCGTACTGTATATATACTCACATCTATTTTATTCATCATTTAACATCCTTAACACAGTGCTATCTCTTCAGCCCTTTCTTCAATCTCTTCTTCTCCATATCAGGGGAGCGCTTTGCTTGGGAATGAGATTAGATGAGTAAGGGAGTCGAGTGTGGCAGATTGGGAGTAAAAAGTGAGACAAAGCAATTGCATTTCATATTGAATTGGGAATAAGGGACAACATGGACTCCCCCTGCACAACCCTCATCGTTTGGACTTCCTGCAGAGATCGTTGCAGGTCCAGAGAAAATTAAAAGGGCCTTTATCAGTCAGTCTGATAACCCCACAAGTTATGGAGCCTGTCAGTCCTTCAACTCTGACATCAGATGCACTTTTTGCAGAGGAATGCAGAAAGAGAAATGTTAGATTTAAGAATGCACAACTTACACACATGTGGCTCTGCTCCTGGCTATTTGACATGAGGGACACACATCGTTTGGACTTCCTGCAGAGATCGTTGCAGGTCCAGAGAAAATTAAAAGGGCCTTTATCAGTCAGTCTGATAACCCCACAAGTTATGGAGCCTGTCAGTCCTTCAACTCTGACATCAGATGCACTTTTTGCAGAGGAATGCAGAAAGAGAAATGTTAGATTTAAGAATGCACAACTTACACACATGTGGCTCTGCTCCTGGCTATTTGACATGAGGGACGATTCTTTGACTTATGTTATGACCCAGCGCTTAAGCCACAACAAATAGGAGACACACCGCGATAATGTTGTACAAAAATATACTTTATTAAATCGAATCCAAAATTAGACCAAATTGAAGGATTATTAGTGTGTGGGGTGTAGTTGTCAGTATAGTCAGTCGTTAGAGTAGAGAGAGAGAGGCAGAGAGAGCTCAGAGCTGCACTGCAGGCTCAAATAGTAACCTCAGGTATCCTATACTTTAACGATTCACCTGCAGTCAGAGAGACAGGTGTGTCACTACCCGATGTGAGTCGAGTGCAGATGTGAGTTGCGCATGCGTCACTTTGCGACAATGACATTTTTGTGTAGTAACTTTTTTACTTTTCTGTAGCAAACTGGGTATCTTGCCTAACTGCGCCTTCCTTGTGTTCATCGTCTAATCTAATCTAAATCGTCCTTCTGCTCCTGTGTCTGCTTCTGAGTTTGTTATCTTTATCCGGCCTCACTACCAGAGGTTAAGTTATGATGAGATAGGTACATTACATAGCAGTAATTTATTATTTAGCGTAAGGCATCACATTTTCATGGCATGATCTCTGATGTCAGTTCTAGATTAGAGGCTGAAGTAGCCTACAATAACCTGCTAACGAGAGACTTCTGTAATGTCAGTACAATAAAAATTGACTTTTGAGCTAACGTTAGCAATCAAATAATCATAGATAGCTAAAATGTTTACCGGATCCGGATCCCTTGGCATTATGCCGTAAACCGTTTAAATCTGAGCAAGTGCAACTCACATCTGCACTCGACTCACATCGGGTAGTTACAAGGTGAATCACACAGACACAGCAGGGGTTGTCACAACTACCACTCAATTACAACATGTTTAGTGTTGTGCATTCACATAATCAGTCATGCTGTTGCACTTTGAAGCTGTCAGTCAGCACATATGTGGACCAATAGAGCTCAGAACCCATGCCCTGTCATAGGAAAATATCAATTTAAGGTAAATAAAAGTATAGAGTATAGGGTCTGTACACACAGTGGTAGTCATTATGAATTTAGCTTTTGTAATCGCAGTAATTGAATAATTTAAAAATCAATATTAGCAGTTTCTTTTATTAAAACTATATGCTACTTTACTAATTCTAAATCAGAAAATAAGAGTTAACAGAAAATAAATTAAGAAAAATATGATGCAGAATGTCCAGTCTGTCCTGGTGGGCTCTCTCTCTCTCTCTCTCTCCCCCCCTCTCTCTGTCCCAACCTAATCAGCTGCATCTGTCATCAGCTGAATGTGGGCGTTCACTCTTTCAGTTAAACCGACCAGATTTTGCCACAATCTCTGTCAGCTATCGCGTTGTTGCATTCAAACTTTAATCCAGTCTCCTCTCTGCTGCTGTCAGTTGTCATTTCAGGCAAAGTCCATGCGACCCTCCTCCATCCCATTCACCTCCAGTTCTCATAACTCCCAGCGCTCAGGGTTCATTACAACCAACAGTGTCTGGACTCCATTCGGGGGATATTTCTAGATATCCATGTCCTCTATGACCGCTTATAAATTTACATAGCAATAGATGTCTAATCGCCAAAGACAAACATATCAACCTATTATGCACCACGTTAATTAAACTTATTTCACTCTTAAATGCATTCTCTCTCCGGATTGAAATGGATGTATTGTGAATTGAACCTTTACATAACATTGTCTGCTGAAAAAAATAGACTTTAATTCTCCTCTGTTGTTCTGTTGCCTCCTGCTGTCTGATGATCCAGTTGTATTTCCCACAGCACAGTGTCTGTTTGGCTCCTCTTTCTGGATCACATCTGTCATGGGCGGCGAGAGACTGACAAAGAAAGGGAGAGAGGCAGAAAGAGAGAGAGCTTTGTGAGCTCCTCAGTGTGACATTTGCCATTACACTGGGACTTCCCTTGCATGCAGTTTGTACGGGGGAAAGAACGTAGGCTCTGTGGTCTGTGGGTTGGCTTTCTAATTTTCTCTTGATCACTCTGCTCACTATGAGAACGAATCTGCTTAATTTTGGAGTGGACATAGATAGATAGATAGATAGATAGATAGATAGATAGATAGATAGATAGATAGATAGATAGATAGATAGATAGATAGATACATAGATAGATAGATAGATAGATAGATAGATAGATAGATAGATAGATAGATAGATAGATAGATAGATAGATAGATAGATAGATAGATAGATAGATAGATAGATAGATAGATAGATAGATAGATAGATAGATAGATACTTTATTATATATAGCTCTTTTCTACTCCAATGGACAAAGTACTTTCTAATTTGCCTCGCATGCTTTCCTTGCCCATAGGGAGCAACTTTACAACCCTGAGATTAGTGGACAACCCACCACAGTCCCAATTCTATTAGGTTGTAAAATTCTAAATCAATACTGAGGTACTGAGGTAACTGTGAATGTTATTCACACTTTAAACACTATTGTACAAATACAAATTATTGTATTTCTAATATGTTCAGCATTCTAAGAAAAAAAGCAAAGAATGTCTCACATTCACAGGGAGAATGTTCAACCCAAGCAGCTGTCAGAGTAAGATGGTCAAGGAACATATTTTGTTTAGAATTCCTTCATGCCCACACTCAACTGGATTGCAGTTCCTTTAATATGGCAGCTGATTTATACAGAGAGCACATTTTCTAATGGAACTTTGTTTGGGTTTAAGAGGAGCAACTCTGACTGTAGAGAGGCCAGGCAAGGACTCAATATTCCAGTAGACAATCATATATGTGAAATGGGGATAAAACAACACTGAATTCTCTGTAAAATAAAACGCTTCTGGTCTGACAATGGGAATGATATCATATGTAAATTAACCATTGAAAGATCTAAATGTCTTAATAAAATCAAGTGTTGTATGCATTGTGCTTAAATCTCTTTCAAGACTTTAGCCAAACTGTGTGGCAGTTTCTGAGCCACTATTCACCTTCATCTGTGAGCAAATGCTGTCACTCTCCCTGGAGGATTTACATCTAAAGCAGAAGAATGTGTAAAAAACTGACATTTACTGGAAAAAAGCCTTGCAAAAGTTACAACACAGGCCAGCTCTGTGCTAACTGTGCATCAAGGAAAACCAGATTTGGCCTAGTGTAGCTGCTGCGCAAATCAGATGGGACATTTTGCAAAAAAAAGCTAAAGCAAAAAATGAAGTTTGCCATAAAATCACTGAACATGAACTGGTCAAAGATTCCACATTCAACATGTTCCGTGCTATAGTAACTGCTGAAGCAAAGAAGTGATGTCTGATAAAAACTACACTGGGAAGGATGAGCGCTTGTTGGATATTACCCCAGCAGAATGAGATATGGTTGAGGACATTGCAAAATGTGCTGAAACCAACGATGATGAACAAAACATGGCCTGTAGTCAGTTACACTGACTGAGCACACACAATGCTGCAAGCAACAGTGACTCCTGCTGAAGACAACAAAAAAAGAAATGCAAATAGATGTTTGACAGATTGGCCCAGGTACGGTCGACTAAACTGGGAGAATGTGAGCTTTCCAAGGCTGTCACATACTCTTGGTCCAGTTAGGAAAAGTGTAATACAGGATAAAGTTATAGCTACCCACTGACTATCTACCACCCACTTAAAAAAAGGAACTCATGCGTTAAATAGGTATATGTGTGTTATCACCCATTTTGGAAAATAATTTCTTTTTCAGTTAGTGCCCTTGACAGATTTGATTAGAGCCCATGCTAAGTATGTCTGGAACACTTTTTGACAAATGTCAAAAGGTGTCTGAAAATGTGCAGACACTGGCTGCTCCATAAGTAGAAGAACAATTTTGACTGCAGGTGGACACTTTAGTGTGGGAGCAGGTGCTGTAATGTTACGGTGAGGTTATCAGGGTGACACGAAGTTTAAATCACACCAACTCAATTATTGTGTTATAAGAAAGCAAATAAGATAATCAGTAAATCTTTTTTTTTTCCCTGGATAATTTTCCTGTAGGCCTATTCAAGTTGCTTCCTTACTAACAAGTCTCTCCTTCACCTATTTTTGTAAATATGTCTTAAGAAATGTCACGGAATTTGACAATTGGAAATACAATTGCTTCTCTTTTAGCTGCTGCTTTAGCACATTTAAATCATGTATTAATTCACACTGTAAACTAGAAGCTGTGCTAAAAATAGTATTTGTGTATGTAAGCTAAAATATGTACTGTATATGTGCACTCTCTGTAGCAATGAAAGGTCATACGTTATTGTGAAAAGGCCTGCTCTTAATTTGAATATGCTATCCTACATCTGCGCCAATTAGCAAAGTTTGATGTAACTTTAACAAAGCTTGGTTTTGATTTGGGAAAACAGAAATAGCATGGAACACTGACTATTCCCAGCGTGTTAGTGCTGTTTTAAACTCATCAAGAAAATGTGTGACGTAAAAAAGCTCCGGAAAGTGTATTGGTAATATGTCTATTTGTTGTGCATTATGATACACAGGTGGATATGTTATTGATATATTAATTACAAAAGAAAGAAAGACGTTATAGCTTGAAATGACAGAACCAATTGATGATTTTGGAGTCACACAATGTTTGCTTGAATAAATACAGGGGACAATAGAGAAACATGTCTACATATGTAATACATCTTAAAAAGATGTACACCCAGTCATGTGTGTATTACCCAATCACTGTAACTGGATGGAGATTGGGAAGCATTGGGTGAAACTCTTTCATGTTTACAAATCTGCATTGAACCATATGCTATTAGAAATAAAATGTGTGATATCTCTTTGGATTAAGGAAATGGAGAACAACTTTCACACTGTGATTTCTCCGTTTCAAAAATATTGAGTGATTTTTATTATAACCTTCATTCTTTCATATCCCCCCTGGCACCATTCTCTCCTTCCTCGCCTCCCAGAGGCCTTGTGGACCTTTTTATAAATATTTTTGACCTTTTCACCGGTTGGCTTCTCCAGTTGCGGACAAGGGCACATTACAGGTAAGTGATCAGATGAACAGAATGGCTGACAAGAGGTCAGATGGACAGGACGGTGGGTGGTAGAGAGCTTGGGGGCGGGGCTCGGGGGTGGAAAGAGATGAGGGCAGCGATTAGGAAGAAAGAAGGTGAGAAACACAGAAGAGTCAAGGCGCCCTGGCACGCTGTTCGCCGTCCAGATGACCCCTCTCACTTTCTCTCAGCAGAAGGGTGTGCCTGCCAGCGACTCAGTCCATCACGTTGACTCCAACAGCTGAGCAACATCTGTTCATTAGATTTGACAGATGAAAGTGCGGCCTGTGAAGATCAGATGAGGAGGATGATAGTGGATCCAACACAATATATCTCCCATATAATTAGGAGGAGCTCATGTAATGTAGCAGCCCTGGTAAGCTGTTGTGTTCCTCGGCCTCTTGTACATGTGATCTACACACCAGGCTGCACAGATAGGTAGCGGGAGTGGGAATTGTGAGAGGTAATCGAGGCATTTGCTTCATCCGTCACGCTTCATTCAGTTCTATTGTGTTGTGCTGAAGGTCTTTCTCTCCATTACATTGTTTTGTTGCTTTTTTCTTCAACCTCTGAAATGTCACAGGGAAATGAGCACAAAGCATCGACATGGATGAGAACCGATAAATAATGCAGTGTACATCCCCCCCACTCTCTACTCCCCCCACCACACACACACACACACACACACACACACACACACACACACACATACACCTCCTTCCATATGCCCTCGTGTGTTTATGGGGGACAAGATGGTAGAGGGCAGGTACCCAGGGGACACTGGGGCCAGGAATGCTTCAGTGCACATTAGATACAAAAACACATGCATATCATGCATATTTTTATGTAAATCTCATTAAAAATTTTAATACAATACTGCACGAGTAACACAACATGACCTAGCGAGAAAAAAATACTAACTGTCAAATAACATGCAGACAAATGAACCGGATAAAAACATGAAAACACACTTTTAACCTCATATGTCATTCTTCTCTACTACTATACATACGCTTTATTCAACATGCTTGTGAGGGCATGCATAAGGATACAGGCAGCAAGAGTGGCCATGAATCCAATGAATTTGATTTTATCACCCTGGGAACCGAGTCACACCACCCAGGCCTTTGACAAATACTGAGGTTGGGATAAGGGATTAGAAAGAAAGGTCAGCAAGTGCAGGACTGAGACAGAAAAGAGAATTAAGTCATCACAATAGCTATCTGAAGTTCAAACACAACACTCTGTCCACTGCCCTCTGTCCTTATCTCTCCGACAACAGCAACCCTGGTGACTGCGTGTTTATATATATATATATATATATATATATATATATATATATGTACTGTATACAGTATATATATTAGTGCTGTCAATCGTTGAAAAAGTGTAATCAAGTAAATCACAGTCATGGGCTGTGATTAATCACGATTAATTGCAGTTTTGAAATAAATAAATGCATGACAAACCCAGTTTAAAGAAACAAATTCAGTTTTATTATCTCGACCATTAACATTTATTAAACAAGTGTTCAATAACAATCTTAAGTTGTTGAGGTATCCTTATGAACTGCAGACATATTTTGCAGTAACTGTTAAAGTAATATCTGCTACAAAGTAACAAAAAGCTTACCTGTAATTTGTTTGCATAGTAACATCAACTCAAATGAATGCAACAATAAGTAGGCCTATTTCAGAAATAGAATGCCACAATGTATGTGAAGAGACAGAGGGAACAGTCTCTGCATTCTTGGTTAAAGATAATTACTGCCAAAAGTGTGCATCTGTGCAACATGCCTCCTGTCAACCAATCATACAGTCTAGTCTTCTTTTAACCAGTTGCTCAGGCAGACTAGCTTGTTCATATTTTCAGATAATAGAGCTGACCTCTTCTTCTGCAGAATGTTGCCTGCCAAAGAGAACAGTCTCTCACATGGCACTGTTGAGGCAGGTGTAGCCTAAAGTACCTTTTTGCAATATGGGCCAGCTTACCAAATGCACATGCTTGTGACAACCACCACTCTGACTCTGATCCCATCAGAAGGAGGGCCTTCTTCTTCTTTCAAGCCAGGAAGCGGAGTTGGCTTCCCGGGAAAATGCGTGTTCCTTGGGAATGTTTTAATCCAAACCACAATGTTTTTCTTGAACTTAACTAGTCATTTTGGTGCCTAAACTTAACTTTCGTTGCTGCATAATGGCCGCTTTTGGTCACCTAAACTTGACCGTAATGTCTGCCGAAGTGACCGGCAGCCCGCGCTGCTCTGTTCCCGCCTCAAAGTCACCTATTCGTGGGTTACTGAACCACCAACTACTGCTGATATGACGGAGCACCACGTTAATTTTTTTTAAATTAATTTCATGTGTTAAGATGTTAACGCTGACAACCCTAATACATCTGTTTTTTCCACTTTAGGCAAGAAGACAAGTCAAAATGGACGTATGGTTTTATTTAAAGCGGTTAGGATCACACCTCTTCCCTGAGAACTTAATTATCGTTAATTATCATTGTGGTGATGTTCCCAATCACAACAAGGTATTTGTCTATTAATATTTGAGAAATTGGTTTAATTGGTGTACTACTAGGGTTTCTGTTGATCAAAAAAATAATACATTCATAATTAGGGCTGTCAGTTTAACGCGCTATTAATGGCGTTAACGCAAACCCATTTTAACGCAGACAATTTTTTTATCGGCCGATTAACGCATAAACAGTTAGCTAGACAGGAAGTAAAATTACGAATCCCACTATGGCCACGCCAAGACCCGCCCTACGAAGCAGCTCGATTGGTTGGGGTTAGGGAGTAGTTAGGATAGCGGATTGGTCAGGGGATAGGACCTGAACAAATGGGGTTACGTTACCTTGGACGCTTGGCCAATAGTATTGAAACTGGCCGCTGTTTGGGCTTGCTAGCTTGCTAGCCGCGTAGCTAGATAGTAGGTTCGTCACGGCGATGAGCTTCGGAGCGAGCGAGTAGTGACTCTACAGTCAGAGAGAGAAACAAAGTGTCACCTCTGTTCTTTCTGACCATGGTGGGAAACCTGGAGCAGGAAAAGTTACCCCTCTCCTTGATTTTACGTTGGTTATGAACGAGAACGAGAACCAGGAAATGAGTCACGGGAAACCAGTCGCTATGACGACGGCTATGCCGCTGACGACCTTTTATATACTGTCTTTGCTGACGACGCTATGATCCCATAGACAGTAGGACCAGCCACGCTCGCCTCAGGCATGAGGCAGTACTATCTGCAATGGAAAATGGAGGTAACAGCGTTACATTATGTGACAGATTATTAGTTCCAAGTGTGAATGTTAGTGTGAAATTGAACACTACGTATATGACAATGATGTTTTCAATCAAAAAACATTTGCACAAAGCAAGCCGATCCACTTTTCCATGTTGATAAGAGCATTAAAATGAAAACATATAATGGGACAAAAAGAAATCAAGGGACATTTAGAATAGATAAAAATGTGCGATTAATTGCGATTAATCGTGAGTTAACTATGACATTAATGCGATTAATCGCGATTAAAAATTTGAATCGCTTGACAGCACTATTCATAATGTTTGCTATTACCTGCTACTCTGTAAACGGCAGCTGGATCGCGGGATAACATATCACACAAACATCCATCTTGTCAGGCTTCAAGTAATGCGTTTGTACCTGAACAGCTGCAGACCGTACAAATCAGCGTCCGATGAGGACCTACTGGCGTGGTTTAGGTGATAGTGACGACTGTTTGTTCAAAACAACAATAGCGGACGTGATAGACAGATGGTTCATCACCTGACAGGTGTTTTTATTTTTTGAAAGTGCCTGCCGTTTTCTAAAACGTTTTCCATGACGGCTTCTCAGATGGTTCTGTGTAACAAACCATCTGGCGCGTCAGGTTAGCTACTCAGTGGCGTAGCACAAAATTCTGGACCGTGTACAAAACGCATTCTCTATGGGCCCCTCCCAGCATCAACGGCTGTTCATTCTGTTATCTTTGTGAGCCCTCGTCACATGCGGCCCCTTTATACTCAGTCCCCTTCTTCTTCTTACCTTTCTTACCTTACATTACCTTCCAGGTTTCCCTTACTTGCACCTGCAACAATTAAGAACCAAATCAAATGTTGTTGCAATAAGCTTTTACTTTAGACGTTACATTTTTTAATCTAACTTATTTTGCATGAGGTAGGTTTTGCATACATTTTGTATATCCATTTTGTAGCTTGTATAACTCTTGTTCAAATTGAAGCATTACAAAGGGTTTAGTGATTTAGCTGCCCCTTACACTGTCTGGATTTTGTTTACTGTTCAGTGTTTTTATACAGACAAATGTACGCATTGATTGAATAGTGAAGGAATGCACAAATCAATGCTTTTATCTTTTTACATGCACTGTTCATCAAGGCAAATCCACAAGTTCCACTTCATGCACAGTACAAAGCACTTGTGTTTCAGACCCTCATCATTCCCCATCTGATCACCTGCATCATCTCATTTTGTCATGTGCAAAAAAGTCGGATACATCAGGTAACACACCTGTCAGCACAGCTTCTCCTTGCCGACTTTACTCATATGGCCGTGCTTCAAACAAAAGAGAATCAAGCCCTTGCCTTGGAAACGGTGTATTTTCTTCTTGAGTAGTTTGCTTTTCATTTTTCTACATGACGCTAAGTGAGACTCCCCTTTACAAAACAGACATTTATTTCAGAGCATTGAACATTTTGCACACTTGGCTGTCTTTCCCTTCACAGTCAGTGTACAAAGCACTTTACGCCATGTTGACATTTCCTTTTGTGATTTAAGCTCTGCGTGCATTGTCGTGTGTGATAGAACTGGTATATGGAATTGCATATTACTAAAGAATAAATGCTTGGCAGTTGATTTAATCAATAACATCTTTCAAGTCGACATACCTGTTTTGATGCTACGCTGCATATGCATCCAGTAGCAGATGTAGATGTAAGGCACATCTGTCCTGAGAGATTTAAGATTCTCTGACGCTAGACGAAGGTAAAAGTGTATCTGTACTGTGTGTTTTGCGGCAAAACAATACAGAAACCACATCTTCACCCATATAACAATGTTGGCTGACATTTGACATTTTGATGGAATAAGTTCAAAAATTGGATCTAAGATAAAATAATGTAGGAATGTTATTTGAGCTGTTACAGGCTGTTACAAGCAAATACAGGCTCCATAAAACTCTGAAACTGGTAGAACCACCGCTTTTGAGCTGGGAGTCATCATTCTCTGTTACATATTATATGAAATAGAAAGCAATACAACAAAAAGACAAGATCAGAAATCTGAGACAGCCCAGAAAACAAGACCCATATGACAAGAAATAGGGTCATATGGACATGCTGTGACCAGAGTCAGTGCTTGCCAAGGTGGCTACCCAAGAGGCTACTTGTTGACATTGGTTGAAGGAAGGAAGCTGTCTTCTCTGCAGGTTCGAAGCAAAAGCCCCCCTGAGGGAGGAGTTTGGAAAGGCAATGGGAAACATGGCTCAGTCACCCTAAGATATTCTGGAACCTTTCAGTAATTCTGGATATGAGACCAGCCAACGACCAGACTGCTCTCAGTAAGATTGGGGAATGCTAACACCAAGTGGGGATATTGTCAGAAAATAAAATGAGTACATGTGAGAAACTGCTGAGCCCCATAACATTGCTCTCTGGGCATCAGACAGACCTGCAAGATTTGGTAGCGGGAGTCGTGGTGTTAAGAGTTTGACTTTGTTTGATCCAAAAACGACCCACTCAAAGCACCCAATGTGGCACTCAAATCAAGAATCCACTTGACGTCTGCTGCTCTTATACAGTAAGGACCTCTTTATAAAGTACCATAGCAATTATGTGAACAGGATATTTCCAGTAAATAAATTTGCACGAGGGGTGAAAATGAGAGGGGAAAGTCCAACACTAGATTGGAAACCTACTACCAACTCAAGTTGATGTCTTTTCGAAATTAGGACACTTGTGATATAGCAGTTTTACAACTTCTCCTTTTTTAAATCAATGCTTTGAGTGTTGCATTAAAAGAGCAAAGTTAGAGTAGATTAGAAAACTGGAAAAATTTTGTTGTGAGAAGCAGAAACCATACAGAATATGGTGAGACATTATTATAATAGCTTGATTGCTACAGGATGTGCTTGCACTGAATCGCTATCAAACACTTTCATTGTCCATAGATGAATGACATGCACATCATTTGTGTTTGTTTGTGTTGCCAGACAAACTTTTGGCAAGGTAAAAAAAAAAATCTGGCTTTCTTGCATTTCTCTTTCTGTTTCATAACACTCCATTCTTACTCAAAGCCTCTTTCAGTGTTTATTTTTTTCTTTACCTTCCAACACTGTAACAGCATTCCTCACGCTCGCTTTACACATTTACAAAACCTAAACTGCATCATGTCTCTCCCAGAAAGCCCGAAAGGCTCTGCCTCAAAATCAGAGCAACAAAGGAATAGAGATGGAGGAGGGGGCAGAGAGGAGGCACAGATTATGGACGGCCATTTGTTACCCTAGGAGGCACTGTTGTTGCTAAATTGAGGAAAGCTAGGTTGCAGCCAATGTCATCTCATCATGTCAGCTCACTTGAGTATGGAGGCAGACTAAACAAAAGATAAATTCAAGTATAAAATACAGAATAGACAATTCTGAGATATGGCACATTACACATGACAGGAATGACCCCATTCTGTTAAAATATAGTTACACATGTATACATACATCAAACAACTGGTCTATACAGCCATGTTTACTGTACATTAAATCAAACCACTGGACTGCAAATCAAAGTGAATTTGAATATACCACAAATCAATACATGACAAACTGCCCCGGTGTTGGCATTGGAAATATAGCACAATACACCGGCACAGATTTAGCCCAGAAACCTACTGTAGATCACAAAAAATCCTCAAAACCCCCAAACCAGTACAGTATATGTCTGAAAAATGCCCTAAATGGCATTAGCACCAAGGCAACATTTTAGCATAAAACAATAATTTTGGGAATGTTTACTTGGAAGATCACTGGTGAGTGTGTTCAATTCTGGGTCTTCACAAGGACCAGAGATGGGAAAAGTACTCACTTCTCATATTTAAGTAGAAGTACAGATACTTGTGTTAAAAAATACTCTGGTAAAAGTAGAAGTACTGATTTAACTTATTTACTCAAGTAAAAGTAACAAAGTACAGGCTTAGAAATGTACTTAAAGTATAAAAGTAAAAGTAGCCTTGCGAATGACAACCATTTTTTATGCAAAGCTACCTGGACCACAAATGTTACTAGAGTGCAAGCTGAGAAACTTCAGTAGACATGGAGAAAAGGCTCTTTATGTATATATGCAATTGTCTACATTTTAAATGGATGTCTGCCAAAAGGCCTAAAACATCACATATATGATTATTGTGACAGAGACTGGGACTCCAGGTTAATAAGATTCTGACTGAGTAACAATATATGAATTCAACTGTGATTCTGTAATAATTCACAGATCCAGTTCCATTTTTAATCAACATTTAAAGGAATCTACATGTAAGTTCTGCATACTTTTAGAGTACAACTAACCAGTGGTGTAGTCTATTTTTGGTAGAGAGTATACTGTGATTTTCCCCTCCCAGCCTCATACTCGCCTGTACCATCACAGAGTGGCAGGCCTTAGTTCTTACTGATCTGTAAGCATGGGCGACAGCCACTGATCCAGCCTGGAGTGGCTCCACTGCAGTGCTAACAATGCCCAGATTTTTTTCCAACAGAAAAGTCATCGAAGAGGTTAAACGTTTAGCTATTTGCAGAGGGGAAACAGGCAGATCTGGTTAAGGACCCAAACAGGGCCAGAGGATGTGTCTTCTTCCAGGGCAAGATGCCAGCTGGAACTTGGCTCACAATTACAGGCTTCTATCCACATTTAGCGGGGCTCAATTTCTGCTTTGAGCCTGGGAATGAGCCTTGAACAGCTGGTTCATAAGGTGAGACATTTTTCAGGACACAGATAACACCTCATAATTGCAGGTTGGATTGTACACAGAGCTTGGCATGTAATTAGCTGCATTTATAAAGATTTACAAGTTGTTATATGGAAATAGTTAGTGCCTCATCATAAAAAAGAATGAAACAATGCGCCAAGTCTCACAATGTTGAAACATCCTCAACTTAATGTGTTTTTGCTACCATGAATAAACAGGTGTTAAATCCAGAATGCCGTAACATTTAAAAGGTCATAAACTATACTGTGGATAATTTAAAGGATTCAAGATTTTGTGTAGGTTTTTCAAAGCGCTATTTCTGTAAGTCTGTGTCTACACAAAAGCAGCAGCTTCTTTGAGTCTATACAGGATGTGTTCAGCATTGAGCCGTAGGTCACGTCCAATACATAATCACTGTAGTGTCTTCATATAACAGTTAAATGGTGCTGAAAGATCTTGCAGCATTACATTCAAAATCACAACCTCCCTGAGCATTTTGTTTGCCTGCTTGAGCTCCACTCAAGAGATCTCTTGGTCCATTGCCTGCTGCCATCTTGTTGATGCACCTCACTGTCACACCCCATGATCCTACTGGCACACAGTTCCCCCACATCTGCTTGCACTTCCTCCTGGGCCAGACAACATCAATGTTTGCTTTGGAAATGTAACATAATGCCAAGAGAGCAGAACAGCAGAACAGTTTACCAATAATGACTGCTCTTAGGCATGTATGAATAATGCAAAGCATGTATTATTTGTGTGTTTAACTTTTTTTTTTTACCATCATTTGATGATATTTTACATTTTTGGAAAATGACATGCTCTGCTATTTGTGTCGGTTAGAAAATCACAGTATTACTAGCAAGGAAAGAAAAATGGCAAAAGAACAATGCAATGCAGAGACATGTGGTTTGCACAGCTACCTCTGTGTTAACATGTTTTGTAGATTAAACATACAGTTTAAGAAATATAAATGGTGACTTGTTTGGACCCTATAAAGAGTCAGCTGACAGTATATCAATGGAGCGCCTAAGTGGAGACGTCTTAAATAAATTTTTATGTTACACACTGCAGGCAATTTGCATGTGGCAATACAGTACAATAATTGCTTTAGTTTTACAGAGTTTTAGTTGTCCAAACTGGGAGAAATTTAATAAAGCAGCTGTAGGGAGACAAGCCTGCATTGTGGTAAGTTCAATGCATCAGGAAACCAAGAGAAAATGGGAGGAATGGATGGGAAAAGTGACAGGGATGAAGGAAGGGTTGGCCATGGGGCTAAACAAACAGAATGTGGTATACCAACAGATGTGTGTATTAATGAACTGGCAGACATTTTAATTGCGACAATTACACTGTGCCACCATCTTGAAGAGACAAGTAATACGAGGTTGTCATATGGAGAAATAAGCCAGGATTGTCACGATTTGGGCAATGGTATGCTGATTTAAATTTGATTGAGTAATCACAAAATGACTTATCACTAATCACACTAGTGAATAGTTAATACGTTTTTTCTTTGTTATGTAATTTACTGTTGCATCTGTGATGTGTGATGTCTGAATCAGTAATGAGTGCATTCCTTTGTTTTTCACTTTAGTTAGAAACCACAATTGTAAAAAAACAAAAGAAGTTTCAGTTCAATTTCTCTGACTCTCTCCCAAATTGGTCTCTCCCTTCAGTTAGCTCTTTTGTTAATCAGTTATATAACTAACGTCAGCAAAAATCAAAAGGTATACAGTGTATGCAAACATGGAGGAAATAAAGAAAGCATGCATAACAAAACAAAAATATATACAAAACAAAGCCATAGTCCACAAATCCAAACTTACTCTGGTCAGTACCTAAATTCTTACCTGGGTTCCAAAAGAAAAGTCTCTGCAAGTCCCTGCTAGCCTTGTGACTGAATACATGTTCCTTATTCAGACATGAACAGTGATGGGTTAATGTCCATCTAACCTAACTCTTCACCAGTGTTTCTGCTGCTGCCTGCAATTTCCCCAATATTGCATATTCTGCTGTGCCACCTGCAACTCCTCCGGTCTGGCTGACTGGTGCTCTGCTAAACCTCTGGAATCCCCTGTTAATGGTAGACAGTACTACCAAGTTGGCTGTGGTGTTCCTGATGTGTGTGTAATATTTGGCTGACAGTGTTTATGATAGACTAAAGCATTCCCACCTGTGATGACCAAATGTCATCACAGGTGGGAATGCTTTAGTCTATCTATTAGTCTATGGCAAACAAATGTCTTCCCTTTTATTTGAAGAACTGCTGGATAAGAGAGAAATGCTGGCTGAGTTGCGCACATAAAATGTAATAAAGCCAGTATACTGTAACAGGGTAGATCTGTGAACACTTGGGTTTAATGTGTACAGTGATCAGTGAAGCTTGTGGGTGCGGTCTCCATGTGTGGTGTGGGGTTAATTGCATGGTGATGGTGTAGAGGTGTGACCTCCAATCTGCAGTATTTTACCAACCACACTCAGTAGGATTCATTCATTCAGTCATTCTGCTGTCCTCCTCTGTGCAGGTACAGACCATGTTTGCACGTGTAACTTTAAAGCAGTTTTCGCTGTTGTTAAAATGTATGTGGGTCGATGTCTAAGATGTGGTTCAAATGCTGGTGAAATGTTTGTAAAAGTCTTTCTGCTGTCCTTCTCTTGTGTGTAGTGTGTCGTGGGTGTGCTGGAGCTACTGCTGCAGGGGGGCTACACCTTGAGAGACGACTGGGTCCGTCTCTGAGGAGCGGCGTGGTCCAGAGCAGCAACTGGATCACAGAGTCCCCAGATCAGAGAAGTGTGAAACAGACCAGCCCTGAGCCGGTGATCAGCTATAGTGCAGCAGTCTTTGTCGTGACTTTTGGCTTCGCCATGAAGGGAATGAAGCCTGGCAGCACACCCCACCACGTATAGCCCTATAACTCCTTTTATCTAACTGACTCAGCCGTTTTAAATAAGTGACTCTCCCCCAGTTTCAGCCTCGTTTTTAAGCTCAGTTTTATCATTAGGAATTTTTAAAATAAAGATATATATTTTTTTGTACAACATGAAATGCAGTCGTTGCCCATCTCTTCACACTGGTGGGTCAATTCTGAACTTTGTGCCCCCACTTTACCGTACCGTATACAATTCAAACAGTACAGTGCCTACACATGTTCTACATACACTATGCTTACACTACCTGACAGGGATTGTCAACAACAGGGATCGAACGCATTACTTTTTAAACCAATGGGTCGGTTTTGATGTTGAAGATGGTGGGCCGCTCATATTTCGTGAAGAAAAATATTTTTTGATCAAGGTAGAAAATGAATCTATCTCTTAATAATATGAAAGACATTAGATGTAAAGTCCATCTTCAAACAATGTCATCAATTTGAGACGCTCATTTTGTTGACAAATAACTGGTAAGCTTTTTAATCTAAATATTACATTTTTGGTATGTGTTTATGACACATACCAAACACAGATACATCATAGATTTTGAGCATAACTATTGGTATTGCCACACCAAAGATAAAGATGCTGCCAATCTTCTCTCCTGCCACAGATTATACTGTAAATTAGTATTTATTTTTTTAATGGGAGATACCCCAGGTGAATAGGAAAAATATCTTAACTAACAGATATCACCATAAAACTTCCCATGTTGATTTGTTACATTAAGACAAATATATTTTGTATTACAAGTTTTCTAGAATGTTATGTTTAATAAATATACATTTCCAGAAGTGAAATCTGAACATTGTAAAATGCCAGGTTCAAATTCCTTCTTTTATTTCGTGGACATATTAGAGTAAAATGTTTTTACAGAGGGAATTTTGGATATCTCCTTTTATCACTCCATAAATCAGAATTTAGTGTCAACAGCCATAAAAATCCATTTTCGACCAGTGTTTTAAGTATTAAATATTACATACATTAGGCTATGAATGATATCTGAACACATCTCTCTGCATAACCCTTCAGGTTATAGATAGGAATGAAACTGGAAAGTTTGGTGTGTTAGTGCTACTTAAGTGGAGATTTCTGGCTCAGAGTATGAGAAAAAAAAAACATTTTGAGAAAATGGCCTTTAAAGATATGGATTAAGAAATATGAAACATTTTGTAAGACAAAAAAAAATTACTTACAATAAGACTTTTATGTTTAAATATGCAAATTACGCATTATCCAGTGGTAACTTTTGGTGAATTCCAGATTCCAGATGCAAATAGACAAAGTGTAGTAAATTAACACCTAAATGCGTATTTTGGATGTTTTTTTTTTTTGCTATAGTCTGAAGGAAGACATGCTATGGAAGTTAAATTGCCCAAAAACTCAAAATTAAAAACTTATGTTTTGCCTGGGGTGTCTCCCAATCATCCTTATTTTATTATTATACAACTAACTATTCTTTGTTTTGTGCATTTTATTATTCATTATTTTTGAACCATTATTGATTCACAGTAATCTTATTTATGTCTGCTTCATAGAATGCTTTTATGTCCTCTTAATCTAAGTGCACTTCCTGGTGTTAATAAGCTTACTTCCTTGTTTGCTGTGGCCAAAATTGAATCATTAGTTCTTGTTGTGTTGATAGGCCACACTCTAGCTTTATGGATCTTTTATTGTTTCAACTGTTTTAACACTATGCCAATGAACTGTTAGCCTGTTGGGTTTTACAGTATGTGCTATATCACCTTTTGTTTAATAAATCCCTTTTGAATGAGAATCCCCTGCTTTGATAGTTTTATGTTGGCTTCTGGCACACCCATACCATTTAAAAAACCTGTTTGTTTGTTTGTTTGTTTGAATCACATATTTTTTTATTTGAGGGCTCCTGTCTGTTAAACAGGGAGTGCCTTTGTTGTAGTTGTTGTCTTCACTTTCTGTATGCACCCCTTGTCCTCCGGATCAAAAATGACCCGCCTTCACTAAACCCCTAAAATAAAGCAGCCTAATTAAATATTGAATGCCAAATCTATTTTAGGTGAAGAATCAACATGTCATGTATGACAAAGTGTGTAAATATCTGAGTTTTCCCTCTTCACAGTGCAGAAAGACGGCATTTATTCAGTGGTGACACCACTCGTTTTAATTTCAACACAGCTGTCATTATGCTTTTCCTTACTAAAGTAGAGATTTATTATAAATATTGTTATAATATTAAAGTATTTCATACCATATGTTATCCAGAGATAGTAACTATGCATTTCTGCGTCGCAAAAACTAGGCGCAGCCTGGCTTTAGGACTTGTAAACACCTGCTAAGAATTGCAGCCCTATGTAGGCACACAGGTCAATTGCATCCATCCTTTTCCAGCCGTCGGGTAGAAAGTTGAGGCAATGTACTGGGCATGGGAAACAGCATATCTTGTGGTCCCTGGGGTCATCTTCATGACATGTTGTGCTGCCATACTGCCGTCGTTGGCGTATGGTGATTACTAAACAATGCATTGAAAAAAGGATTTTGTGACTGAAATGGTTTGAACTTGAGTCATGTATGGGGTTGAAGAAATGTGATGCTGTACCTGTGCTGAGAAAGTTTAAGTTCTGTCTAAGTATGTGTGCAGGGTTCAAAATTAACTTTTTCATCCACCAGCCAAATGGCTTGTGAATGTTAGAATTATACCAGCCACTAAAATGATTACCATTGTTTTTTTGGTTGGAGAATGAAGCAAAACTACAAGCCCCTTGCATATTTTACCAGCATGGGGCTAGATTGTGCTCATTTTAAACCGTGTGTGTGTGTGTGTGTGTATGTGTGTGTGTGTGTGTGTGTAGGTTTTGTAGTGTGTAACTGACTCTCTGACTGTGATTTTAACTGCCCAGTCTAAAATGACCTGAAGACAATCGTTGTACCCTGGTCGTGTGCAGCTTACATGTAAATATGACTAAAGGCATTATTTAACTTTTTCTAAAGTTGGGGTCATTCTAGGAAAAGTCATAAAATTTCAAATTGAAAAAAATGAATTTAGGTACTTTCCTCTGCTGTTAAACACAGTGGCGGGTCATTTCTAACCCGAAAACAACACAAGGGTTATATACACTGAGAATATACTTTCATAAAGTAGATAATTAATATATCTCTTAATAATATGACAGAAATTCGATGTAAAATCCATCTTCAAACAATGTTATCAATTTGCTTAACATAACTGGTAGGCTGTAACTCTTGTAAACCGTCAACTTAATTGAAAAGAATGCAATGAACTTGAGATGTTCTCAGTTCATGTGAGCTCATGGAGACAGATTATGTCCAGCTCCTGCTGCACCACAGTGAGGTGAGATGGCGCTTAAAGCGTAACTCTCGCCAAAATGCATCCTAGGGTCTTTTTGTGAATGTACGTGAGTCAAACTTTAGTTTAAAAGCACATTTACGATGGAATTCGCCACTTTTAAGATTCACCGTATTCTTGTTTTTGGGTCAAATGGCCTTTTGAATGGGAGAGCTAGGGGCACTCTCATGCTAGCCTCAAAATAGCTATTTTCGAAACACTAAGAAGGCTCGACACAACATGAAACTTTGCTTGAAGTATCACCAGGGGCTCTACACCTTAACGCAAGCATTGACAACATTCTTTGTGTACACAGATTTACTAAAAAGAAAGTTTTTTAGCAACTCACCGCAGCTCTTGTCGTCTCCGGCCGCAGCCATTTTCTCAGTCAAAACTAGTCGATTTCCGAATGCGACGTAACAGGGAGGAAAGTAAAGATGGAAAGCTCCTAAAGATTAGTTCCATATAAATGCATGGATGATTTTTTTGTTTTATCATTCGTAAAAAACAATATTGACCTTGTAGTTGAAAAAGGAGCCTCATATAAGAATGACATTTCCTTCTATGGAGTACGTTCATCCGCATTCGCAAATCGACAAGTTTTGACTGAGAAAATGGCTGCAGCCGGAGACGACAAGAGCTGCGGTGAGTTGCTAAAAAACTTTCTTTTTAGTAAATCTGTGTACACAAAGAATGTTGTCAGTGCTTGCGTTAAGGTGTAGAGCCCCTGGTGATACTTCAAGTAAAGTTTCATGTTGTGTCGAGCCTTCTTAGTGTTTCGAAAATAGCTATTTTGAGGTTAGCATGAGAGTGCCCCTAGCTCTCCCATTCAAAAGGCCATTTGACCCAAAAACAAGAATATGGTGATTCTTAAAAGTGGCGATTCCGTCCTAAATATGCTTTTAAACTAAAGTTTGACTCACGTACATTCACAAAAAGACCCTAGGATGCATTTTTGCGAGAGCTCTGCTTTAAGAGGACTGCTCCTCCATCGCCTGTTTGAACTGCTGCATGCAGTCTAGTCTTCTGGTGTGTGAGAGACACACTCCAATGTCTCATTTACTGACTGCTGCCAACATACTGTACATGAAAGTAAGTACAAACTTGGTTCAATAAATAGCATTATACACTTCTATTATGAAAATTGTTTAATCTAAATATTACATTTATGGTATGTGTTTATGTTTATCACAGATATTGAGCATAACTATTGGTATTGCCACACCAAAGATAAAGACTGCTGCAACGCACAATCTTCTCTCCTGCCACAGATATGACTGTAAAATAGTTTTTCTTTTTTAAATCATCCTTATTTTATTATTATACAACAAACTATTCTTTATTTTGTGCATTTTATTATTCATTATTTTGAACCATTATTGATTCACAGTAATCTTATTTATGTCTGCTTCATAGAATGCTCTTATGTCCTCTTAATCTAAGTGCACTTCCTGGTGTTAATAAGCTTACTTCCTTGTTTGCTGTGGCCAAAATTGAATCATTAGTTCTTGTTGTGTTGATAAGCCACGCTCTAGCTTTATTGATCTTTTATTGTTTCAACTGTTTTAACACTATGCCAATGAACTGTTAGCCTGTTGGGTTTTACAGTATGTGCTATATCACCTTTTGTTTAATAAATCCCTTTTGAATGAGAATTCCCTGCTTTTATAGTTTTATGTTGGCTTCTGGCACACCCATACCATTTAAAAAACCTGTTTGTTTGTTTGTTTGTTTGTATCACATATTTTTTTATTTGAGGGCTCCTGTCTGTTAAACAGGGAGTGCCTTTGTTGTAGTTGTTGTCTTCACTTTCTGTATGCACCCCTTGTCCTCCGGATCAAAAATGACCCGCCTTCACTAAACCCCTAAAATAAAGCAGCCTAATTAAATATTGAATGCCAAATCTATTTTGGGTGAAGAATCAACATGTCATGTATGACAAAGTGTGTCAATATTTGAGTTATCCCTCTTCACAGTGCAGAAAGACGGCATTCATTCAGTGGTGACACCACTCGTTTTAATTTCAACACAGCTGTCATTATGCTTTTCCTTACTAAAGTAGATATTTATTATAAATATTGTTATTTATTAAAGTATTTCATATCTGGTTAATTATATTTTATCCAGAGATAGTAACTATGCATTTCTGCGTCGCATAAACTAGACGCAGCTTGGCTTTAGGACTTGTAAACACCTGCTAAGAATAGCAGCCCTATGTAGGCACACAGGTCAATTGCATCCATCCTTTTCCAGCCGTCGGGTAGAAAGTTGAGGCAATGTACTGGGCATGGGAAACAGCATATCTTGTGGTCCCTGGGGTCATCTTCATGACATGTTGTGCTGCCATACTGCCGTCATTGGCGTATGGTGATTACTAAACAATGCATTGAAAAAAAGATTTTGTGACTGAAATGGTTTGAACTTGAGTCATGTATAGGGGTTGAAGAAATGTGATGCTGTACCTGTGCTGACAAAGTTTAAGTTCTGTCTAAGTATGTGTGCAGGGTTCAAAATTAACTTTTTCATCCACCAGCCAAATGGCTTGTGAATGTTTGAATTATACCAGCCACTAAAATGATTACCATTGTTTTTTTGGTTGGAGAATGAAGCAAAACTACAAGCCCCTTGCATATTTTACCAGCATGGGGCTAGATTGTGCTCATTTTAAACCGTGTGTGTGTGTGTGTGTGTGTATGTGTGTGTGTGTGTGTGTGTGTGTAGGTTTTGTAGTGTGTAACTGACTCTCTGACTGTGATTTTAACTGCCCAGTCTAAAATGACCTGAAGACAATCTTTGTACCCTGGTCGTGTGCAGCTTACATGGAAATATGACTAAAGGCATTATTTCACTTTTTCTAAAGTTGGGGTCATTCTAGGAAAAGTCATAAAATTTCAAATTGAAAAGAATGAATTTAGGTACTTTTCTCTGCTGTTAAACACAGTGGCGGGTCATTTCTAACCCAAAAACAACACAAGGGTTATATACACTGAGAATATACTTTCATAAAGTAGATAATTAATATATCTCTTAATAATATGACAGAAATTAAATGTAAAATCCATCTTCAAACAATGTTATCAATTTGCTTAACATAACTGGTAGGCTGTACCTCTTGTAAACCGTCAACTTAATTGAAAAGAATGCAATGAACTTGAGATGTTCTCAGTTCATGTGAGCTCATGGAGACAGATTATGTCCAGCTCCTGCTGCACCACAGTGAGGTGAGATGGCGCTTAAAGCGTAACTCTCGCAAAAATGCATCCTAGGGTCTTTTTGTGAATGTACGTGAGTCAAACTTTAGTTTAAAAGCACATTTACGACGGAATCGCCACTTTTAAGATTCACCGTATTCTTGTTTTTGGGTCAAATGGCCTTTTGAATGGGAGAGCTAGGGGCACTCTCATGCTAGCCTCAAAATAGCTATTTTCGAAACACTAAGAAGGCTCGACACAACATGAAACTTTGCTTGAAGTATCACCAGGGGCTCTACACCTTAATGCAAGCATTGACAACATTCTTTGTGTACACAGATTTACTAAAAAGAAAGTTTTTTAGCAACTCACCGCAGCTCTTGTCGTCTCCGGCCGCAGCCATTTTCTCAGTCAAAACTAGTCGATTTCCGAATGCGACGTAACAGGGAGGAAAGTAAAGATGGAAAGCTCCTAAAGATTAGTTCCATATAAATGCATGGATGATTTTTTTGTTTTATCATTCGTAAAAAAACAATATTGACCTTGTAGTTGAAAAAGGAGCCTCATATAAGAATGACATTTCCTTCTATGGAGTCCGTTCATCCGCATTCGCAAATCGACAAGTTTTGACTGAGAAAATGGCTGCAGCCGGAGACGACAAGAGCTGCGGTGAGTTGCTAAAAAACTTTCTTTTTAGTAAATCTGTGTACACAAAGAATGTTGTCAGTGCTTGCGTTAAGGTGTAGAGCCCCTGGTGATACTTCAAGTAAAGTTTCATGTTGTGTCGAGCCTTCTTAGTGTTTCGAAAATAGCTATTTTGAGGTTAGCATGAGAGTGCCCCTAGCTCTCCCATTCAAAAGGCCATTTGACCCAAAAACAAGAATATGGTGATTCTTAAAAGTGGCGATTCCGTCCTAAATATGCTTTTAAACTAAAGTTTGACTCACGTACATTCACAAAAAGACCCTAGGATGCATTTTTGCGAGAGCTCTGCTTTAAGAGGACTGCTCCTCCATCGCCTGTTTGAACTGCTGCATGCAGTCTAGTCTTCTGGTGTGTGAGAGACACACTCCAATGTCTCATTGACTGACTGCTGCCAACATACTGTACATGAAAGTAAGTACAAACTTGGTTCAATAAATAGCATTATACACTTCTATTATGAAAATTGTTTAATCTAAATATTACATTTATGGTATGTGTTTATGTTTATCACAGATATTGAGCATAACTATTGGTATTGCCACACCAAAGATAAAGACTGCTGCAACGCACAATCTTCTCTCCTGCCACAGATTTGACTGTAAAATAGTTTTTCTTTTTTAAATCATCCTTATTTTATTATTATACAACAAACTATTCTTTATTTTGTGCATTTTATTATTCATTATTTTGAACCATTATTGATTCACAGTAATCTTATTTATGTCTGCTTCATAGAATGCTCTTATGTCCTCTTAATCTAAGTGCACTTCCTGGTGTTAATAAGCTTACTTCCTTGTTTGCTGTGGCCAAAATTGAATCATTAGTTCTTGTTGTGTTGATAAGCCACGCTCTAGCTTTATTGATCTTTTATTGTTTCAACTGTTTTAACACTATGCCAATGAACTGTTAGCCTGTTGGGTTTTACAGTATGTGCTATATCACCTTTTGTTTAATAAATCCCTTTTGAATGAGAATTCCCTGCTTTTATAGTTTTATGTTGGCTTCTGGCACACCCATACCATTTAAAAAACCTGTTTGTTTGTTTGTTTGTTTGTATCACATATTTTTTTATTTGAGGGCTCCTGTCTGTTAAACAGGGAGTGCCTTTGTTGTAGTTGTTGTCTTCACTTTCTGTATGCACCCCTTGTCCTCCGGATCAAAAATGACCCGCCTTCACTAAACCCCTAAAATAAAGCAGCCTAATTAAATATTGAATGCCAAATCTATTTTGGGTGAAGAATCAACATGTCATGTATGACAAAGTGTGTCAATATTTGAGTTATCCCTCTTCACAGTGCAGAAAGACGGCATTCATTCAGTGGTGACACCACTCGTTTTAATTTCAACACAGCTGTCATTATGCTTTTCCTTACTAAAGTAGATATTTATTATAAATATTGTTATTTATTAAAGTATTTCATATCTGGTTAATTATATTTTATCCAGAGATAGTAACTATGCATTTCTGCGTCGCATAAACTAGACGCAGCTTGGCTTTAGGACTTGTAAACACCTGCTAAGAATAGCAGCCCTATGTAGGCACACAGGTCAATTGCATCCATCCTTTTCCAGCCGTCGGGTAGAAAGTTGAGGCAATGTACTGGGCATGGGAAACAGCATATCTTGTGGTCCCTGGGGTCATCTTCATGACATGTTGTGCTGCCATACTGCCGTCATTGGCGTATGGTGATTACTAAACAATGCATTGAAAAAAGGATTTTGTGACTGAAATGGTTTGAACTTGAGTCATGTATAGGGGTTGAAGAAATGTGATGCTGTACCTGTGCTGACAAAGTTTAAGTTCTGTCTAAGTATGTGTGCAGGGTTCAAAATTAACTTTTTCATCCACCAGCCAAATGGCTTGTGAATGTTTGAATTATACCAGCCACTAAAATGATTACCATTGTTTTTTTGGTTGGAGAATGAAGCAAAACTACAAGCCCCTTGCATATTTTACCAGCATGGGGCTAGATTGTGCTCATTTTAAACCGTGTGTGTGTGTGTGTGTGTATGTGTGTGTGTGTGTGTGTGTAGGTTTTGTAGTGTGTAACTGACTCTCTGACTGTGATTTTAACTGCCCAGTCTAAAATGACCTGAAGACAATCTTTGTACCCTGGTCGTGTGCAGCTTACATGGAAATATGACTAAAGGCATTATTTCACTTTTTCTAAAGTTGGGGTCATTCTAGGAAAAGTCATAAAATTTCAAATTGAAAAGAATGAATTTAGGTACTTTTCTCTGCTGTTAAACACAGTGGCGGGTCATTTCTAACCCAAAAACAACACAAGGGTTATATACACTGAGAATATACTTTCATAAAGTAGATAATTAATATATCTCTTAATAATATGACAGAAATTAAATGTAAAATCCATCTTCAAACAATGTTATCAATTTGCTTAACATAACTGGTAGGCTGTACCTCTTGTAAACCGTCAACTTAATTGAAAAGAATGCAATGAACTTGAGATGTTCTCAGTTCATGTGAGCTCATGGAGACAGATTATGTCCAGCTCCTGCTGCACCACAGTGAGGTGAGATGGCGCTTAAAGCGTAACTCTCGCAAAAATGCATCCTAGGGTCTTTTTGTGAATGTACGTGAGTCAAACTTTAGTTTAAAAGCACATTTACGACGGAATCGCCACTTTTAAGATTCACCGTATTCTTGTTTTTGGGTCAAATGGCCTTTTGAATGGGAGAGCTAGGGGCACTCTCATGCTAGCCTCAAAATAGCTATTTTCGAAACACTAAGAAGGCTCGACACAACATGAAACTTTGCTTGAAGTATCACCAGGGGCTCTACACCTTAATGCAAGCATTGACAACATTCTTTGTGTACACAGATTTACTAAAAAGAAAGTTTTTTAGCAACTCACCGCAGCGCTTGTCGTCTCCGGCCGCAGCCATTTTCTCAGTCAAAACTAGTCGATTTCCGAATGCGACGTAACAGGGAGGAGAGTAAAGACGGAAAGCTCCTAAAGATTAGTTCCATATAAATGCATGGATGATTTTTTTGTTTTATCATTCGTAAAAAAACAATATTGACCTTGTAGTTGAAAAAGGAGCCTCATATAAGAATGACATTTCCTTCTATGGAGTCCGTTCATCCGCATTCGCAAATCGACAAGTTTTGACTGAGAAAATGGCTGCAGCCGGAGACGACAAGAGCTGCGGTGAGTTGCTAAAAAACTTTCTTTTTAGTAAATCTGTGTACACAAAGAATGTTGTCAGTGCTTGCGTTAAGGTGTAGAGCCCCTGCTGATACTTCAAGTAAAGTTTCATGTTGTGTCGAGCCTTCTTAGTGTTTCGAAAATAGCTATTTTGAGGTTAGCATGAGAGTGCCCCTAGCTCTCCCATTCAAAAGGCCATTTGACCCAAAAACAAGAATATGGTGATTCTTAAAAGTGGCGATTCCGTCCTAAATATGCTTTTAAACTAAAGTTTGACTCACGTACATTCACAAAAAGACCCTAGGATGCATTTTTGCGAGAGCTCTGCTTTAAGAGGACTGCTCCTCCATCGCCTGTTTGAACTGCTGCATGCAGTCTAGTCTTCTGGTGTGTGAGAGACACACTCCAATGTCTCATTGACTGACTGCTGCCAACATACTGTACATGAAAGTAAGTACAAACTTGGTTCAATAAATAGCATTATACACTTCTATTATGAAAATTGTTTAATCTAAATATTACATTTATGGTATGTGTTTATGTTTATCACAGATATTGAGCATAACTATTGGTATTGCCACACCAAAGATAAAGACTGCTGCAACGCACAATCTTCTCTCCTGCCACAGATTTGACTGTAAAATAGTTTTTCTTTTTTAAATCATCCTTATTTTATTATTATACAACAAACTATTCTTTATTTTGTGCATTTTATTATTCATTATTTTGAACCATTATTGATTCACAGTAATCTTATTTATGTCTGCTTCATAGAATGCTCTTATGTCCTCTTAATCTAAGTGCACTTCCTGGTGTTAATAAGCGTACTACCTTGTTTGCTGTGGCCAAAATTGAATCATTAGTTCTTGTTGTGTTGATAAGCCACGCTCTAGCTTTATTGATCTTTTATTGTTTCAACTGTTTTAACACTATGCCAATGAACTGTTAGCCTGTTGGGTTTTACAGTATGTGCTATATCACCTTTTGTTTAATAAATCCCTTTTGAATGAGAATTCCCTGCTTTTATAGTTTTATGTTGGCTTCTGGCACACCCATACCATTTAAAAAACCTGTTTGTTTGTTTGTTTGTTTGTATCACATATTTTTTTATTTGAGGGCTCCTGTCTGTTAAACAGGGAGTGCCTTTGTTGTAGTTGTTGTCTTCACTTTCTGTATGCACCCCCTGTCCTCCGGATCAAAAATGACCCGCCTTCACTAAACCCCTAAAATAAAGCAGCCTAATTAAATATTGAATGCCAAATCTATTTTAGGTGAAGAATCAACATGTCATGTATGACAAAGTGTGTAAATATCTGAGTTTTCCCTCTTCACAGTGCAGAAAGACGGCATTTATTCAGTGGTGACACCACTCGTTTTAATTTCAACACAGCTGTCATTATGCTTTTCCTTACTAAAGTAGAGATTTATTATAAATATTGTTATAATATTAAAGTATTTCATACCATATTTTATCCAGAGATAGTAACTATGCATTTCTGCGTTGCAAAAACTGCGTCGCCTGGCCTTAGGACCTGTAAACACCTGCTAAGAATAGCAGCCCTATGTAGGCACACAGGTCAATTGCATCCATCCTTTTCCAGCCGTCGGGTAGAAAGTTGAGGCAATGTACTGGGCATGGGAAACAGCATATCTTGTGGTCCCTGGGGTCATCTTCATGACATGTTGTGCTGCCATACTGCCGTCGTTGGCGTATGGTGATTACTAAACAATGCATTGAAAAAAGGATTTTGTGACTGAAATGGTTTGAACTTGAGTCATGTATAGGGGTTGAAGAAATGTGATGCTGTACCTGTGCTGAGAAAGTTTAAGTTCTGTCTAAGTATGTGTGCAGGGTTCAAAATTAACTTTTTCATCCACCAGCCAAATGGCTTGTGAATGTTTGAATTATACCAGCCACTAAAATGATTACCATTGTTTTTTTGGTTGGAGAATGCAGCAAAACTACAAGCCCCTTGCATATTTTACCAGCATGGGGCTAGATTGTGCTCATTTTAAACCGTGTGTGTGTGTGTGTGTAGGTTTTGTAGTGTGTAACTGACTCTCTGACTGTGATTTTAACTGCCCAGTCTAAAATGACCTGAAGACAATCTTTGTACCCTGGTCGTGTGCAGCTTACATGGAAATATGACTAAAGGCATTATTTCACTTTTTCTAAAGTTGGGGTCATTCTAGGAAAAGTCATAAAATTTCAAATTGAAAAAAATGAATTTAGGTACTTTCCTCTGCTGTTAAACACAGTGGCGGGTCATTTCTAACCCGAAAACAACACAAGGGTTATATACACTGAGAATATACTTTCATAAAGTAGATAATTAATATATCTCTTAATAATATGACAGAAATTCGATGTAAAATCCATCTTCAAATAATGTTATCAATTTGCTTAACATAACTGGTAGGCTGTAACTCTTGTAAACCGTCAACTTAATTGAAAAGAATGCAATGAACTTGAGATGTTCTCAGTTCATGTGAGCTCATGGAGACAGATTATGTCCAGCTCCTGCTGCACAACAGTGAGGTGAGATGGCGTTTAAAGCGTAACTCTCGCCAAAATGCATCCTAGGGTCTTTTTGTGAATGTACGTGAGTCAAACTTTAGTTTAAAAGCACATTTACGACGGAATCGCCACTTTTAAGATTCACCGTATTCTTGTTTCTGGGTCAAATGGCCTTTTGAATGGGAGAGCTAGGGGCACTCTCATGCTAGCCTCAAAATAGCTATTTTTGAAACACTAAGAAGGCTCGACACAACATGAAACTTTGCTTGAAGTATCACCAGGGGCTCTACACCTTAATGCAAGCATTGACAACATTCTTTGTGTACACAGATTTACTAAAAAGAAAGTTTTTTAGCAACTCACCGCAGCTCTTGACGTCTCCGGCCGCAGCCATTTTCTCAGTCAAAACTAGTCGATTTCCGAATGCGACGTAACAGGGAGGAGAGTAAAGATGGAAAGCTCCTAAAGATTAGTTCCATATAAATGCATGGATGATTTTTTTGTTTTATCATTCGTAAAAAAACAATATTGACCTTGTAGTTGAAAAAGGAGCCTCATATAAGAATGACATTTCCTTCTATGGAGTACGTTCATCCGCATTCGCAAATCGACAAGTTTTGACTGAGAAAATGGCTGCAGCCGGAGACGACAAGAGCTGCGGTGAGTTGCTAAAAAACTTTCTTTTTAGTAAATCTGTGTACACAAAGAATGTTGTCAGTGCTTGCGTTAAGGTGTAGAGCCCCTGGTGATACTTCAAGTAAAGTTTCATGTTGTGTCGAGCCTTCTTAGTGTTTCGAAAATAGCTATTTTGAGGTTAGCATGAGAGTGCCCCTAGCTCTCCCATTCAAAAGGCCATTTGACCCAAAAACAAGAATATGGTGATTCTTAAAAGTGGCGATTCCGTCCTAAATATGCTTTTAAACTAAAGTTTGACTCACGTACATTCACAAAAAGACCCTAGGATGCATTTTTGCGAGAGCTCTGCTTTAAGAGGACTGCTCCTCCATCGCCTGTTTGAACTGCTGCATGCAGTCTAGTCTTCTGGTGTGTGAGAGACACACTCCAATGTCTCATTGACTGACTGCTGCCAACATACTGTACATGAAAGTAAGTACAAACTTGGTTCAATAAATAGCATTATACACTTCTATTATGAAAATTGTTTAATCTAAATATTACATGTATGGTATGTGTTTGTTTATCACAGATATTGAGCATAACTATTGGTATTGCCACACCAAAGATAAAGATAAAGACTGCTGCAACGTACAATCTTCTCTCCTGCCACAGATTTGACTGTAAAATAGTTTTTCTTTTTTAAATCATCCTTATTTTATTATTATACAAAAAACTATTCTTTATTTTGTGCATTTTATTATTCATTATTTTGAACCATTATTGATTCACAGTAATCTTATTTATGTCTGCTTCATAGAATGCTCTTATGTCCTCTTAATCTAAGTGCACTTCCTGGTGTTAATAAGCTTACTTCCTTGTTTGCTGTGGCAATAATTGAATCATTAGTTCATGTTGTGTTGATAGGCCACACTCTAGCTTTATGGATCTTTTATTGTTTCAGCTGTTTTAACACTATGCCAATGAACTGTTAGCCTGTTGGGTTTTACAGTGCTATATCACCTTTTGTTTAATAAATCCCTTTTGAATGAGAATTCCCTTCTTTTATAGTTTTATGTTGGCTTCCGGCACACCCATACCATTTTTAAAAACTTGTTTGTTTGTATTGCATTTATTTAATTGGAGGGCTCCTGCCTATATAACAAGGAGTGGCTTTGTTGTACTCCATTAATACACTTCGAATAGATTTTCTTTCTGATTAGATTATTACAACAGAATAGAGTAAGTCAACATATTTTGGCAAGTATTCTTAAATGGGCTCTCGCCCGTTACAAGTATGAATAGGTGAGCCTTGAAGCAGAAAAGGTTGCACTACATGCTACTGTGTCCCAAATATGTTGTAAGTGGCCAGGGGTCCGTTTCAAGTAGGAGGTAGGGCTGGGCGATATGGACCAAAAGTCATATCCCGATATATTTAGGCTGAATATCGATATACGATATATATCCCGATATTTTTTTCTGCAAAGTGAGAGCAAATGTTCAGTCAAAGTCAAAGCCAAATATGACGTCACAAGTAGTTTTATTGAAACCGGCTATTTCAGTGAACAGTTGCAAAATCAAATGAATAAATAATAAACACGGGTTTCTTCACCTGGTTCATGATTAAATGCTCAGCAATAAAATGTAAACATAAATACTGTATAACAACAGGAGTACCTTTTTTGAAATCAAATCTCCATAAAGTGCACATTTAAATAAAAACATATCTTAAATAAAAATAGCCTATAAAATAAAATAGGCCAAACTTTTTCTGAAATAAATATATGTATATGAGAAAAGTACTATATCAACATTTTTTTTTTATTTTGACAACTCTAAATGGCTTATTAAAATCAAATTACAGATTTTCTTCTCCTTTCTAACAAATCCACAGATGCAAATAACGAACATTACAAAATAAATAAAGTATTACAAACCCTAGTAAGGGCAGCGTTTATATATAAAGAAAGAACAAAATAAAGTGCTCAGTTTAAGACTTTTTTTTTTTAAAACATCAGCTTGAGATTACTTTTTCCTTTTTGTTAACTCAATTTCTTATTTGAACAGTCTCAACCAATTACACAATAAACACACTATCAACTCAATAAACATTTTGCCCCTCTTTTTTTACTTTGATAAACGGTAATGCCGTCTTGAGGTAGACATTAGAAGACAGACAAGCGTGTCCTCCGTTTAAAGATTTTGTGCGAGAAACACCAGCCTGTCAACGGCATCCGGCTTCAGAGATGCTCTGTGGCAGGTCACAATATTGCCACTGCAGCTGAAAACCCTTTCGGAGGGTGAACTGGTAGCTGGTACCAAGAGATACTTTTTTGCCAGGTGGCTCAGAGCTGGAAAGACAACTTCATGATCCTTCCACCACTTGAGGGGATCAGTGTCACTCTCCACACTTGCTGACCGCAAGTAACTTGACAGTTCATTTCCAATAGCCTCCCTCTTGGTTGGTGCAGTGGTGGTGGCTGTGCGCTGCTTGAAGAAACTTGCCAGTGTCTTAGCTTTTGGTGCTACTGCTGCTTCTCCATCTGCAGGCTCAGGAACAGTGGGTACACGCAGGTAAGGCGGTTGACAGCCGCTCTGATCAGCCAGTAGCATCTCCACCTCCAAGACAGCTCTATGCTTCAATGCATCAACTTTTTCACTTGGGGTGTAGGTGGCCCTGAACCGTGGATCCACAAATGAAGCCATCTCCAATAGGTCAGTAGTGGCTGGGTCAGAATACTTGCTGTTGAGGTACTCAACAATGCTGGTCTTGATCGATTTGCAAAGTTCGCTATCACCCTCTTCACATGCCAGGAGACTCGTTAAAAAGGTGCAGCACAGGTTTCACATATGATAGAGTGACGTACTCCTCACCTGACAAAGCATCAGTAAAGTCCTGTAGAGGTTTGAGGACCTTTTGGACTGCTTCTAGGACCTCTAAGTCCTGCCAGGTAGGGACAAGGTGCCTGGTCTTTTTGTCATTAGACAGGACTTTAGCCAGCGCTCCTTCTTGTTCCAGGACTCTCTCTATCATCTGCTGCCTTGATCCCCAGCGTGTGGCAGACTCGGTTATGAGTTGGTGACTTGGCAGACCCAGCTGAATCTGGACTTCAGCAAGATGTCTCCTTTTCTTCCAGCTGTACGAAAAACAGCTTACAATTCTCTTGCACAGAGAAATGGCCCGGGTGACGCGCTTGTCATTCATGCCATGTCCTGTCAGAATCATAAAAAAACTATTAAACAAATGTGCAAGAAATTTGACTCTGGTTTCACTTTAACACACTCATACAACCAAGTGCTTTCCAAAATCAAGCTTTAGAAATATTCTACATAATACATAATATTATTTTCTCATGTCATAGTTAATTAATCAACACCAGTCCTAATCGTAAATATCAAACATTATAGGCCTATTCATTTATTTTCTGAATTTTAATCCTGTGATTTGTATGTATTATTATTTTTGTATAATTTATAAATGACTATACTGTATGTACATTTTACTCATGTTTCGTTCTTGTTCTTAGTATTTATGCTACTTTTTAATGCTACTGCACTCACCAATAGCCAAGTGTAGTCTGTGACCGAAGCACTGCATCCTCAGCCACTCATTCAGCTCAACCGCTTTGACGATGTTGCTCCCGTTGTCGGTTGTTATAGCAACCAGATGCTTTTCTTGGAGTTTCCAGCTTGCAATTGCGTCCTGCAGGGCCTCAGCTATATGCTCACCGGTGTGATCCTGGGGGAAATAACTTGTTTGGAGACACGCTGTTTTCATCTCCCATTCTTGAATCAAGTGAACTGTCACGCTCATGTAAGGCTCACACGTCCTGCTTGACCACATATCGCTGGTCAGCGCAAAATGGGTCACGTTAGCTAGCCGGTCAGCAAGGCTCTGCCTGACTCAGTGTACATTTGTGGCAGTGCTTCTCGTGCAAAGTAGTTGCGACTGGGAAGCTCATATCTCGGGTCCATAGTTTTCAGTAGCTTTTTGAATCCGACTTGTTCCACAGTTGCAACAGGGACCATATCTTTAGCAATGTGATAGGTCACCGCTTTAGTTATAGAACACCACTTGTCACTTTTCTTTTCGTAAGGCACACTGCGGGAAAATGAAGTTTGCAGTGAGCTTTGTTTCGGGGCTGGAGCTTTTTCGGGTTGTCGATGGCTTGCGGCTGGGGCTTCTGCAGCGCGTAGTTTCACACACTCTTCGTATTGCAGCTTGTGCCACTGTTTGAGGTGGTGAAAAAGATTTGTAGTGCTTCCACCCCTGGCTGTAACTTGTTTATGGCACTCCCTACATATAACGTGATTTTGTTGCTCATCTGATACTTTGAATCCGAACCATCTCCAAATTACTGAGCCACTGCTTTTTCTTTTACTAACCAATTCCTCCTCCCCACGCTCCACAGACGTTGTTGCTTCCTCCATGTTTGTTGATGAGTGTCTGTTCCTGCCCCTCCCCTGCTGTGCATGAAAGGGGAGGGGCGGGGCGCGGGGAGCAGTGCAGAGAGCTCCGGGTCAGCAGCGGCTTGGAGCAACGATCACAGCGCAAATTTGAACTATATCGATATATGCGATATGGTCTAATTCTATATCACATTTAAAAATATATCGATATATTTTTTATATCGATATATCGCCCAGCCCTAGTAGGAGGTTCAACAAACTCTGAGTCTGAGCCTGATCTCTGAGTTGATTGAGCCTGAGATGGGAAACTGAGTTTTCAGTTTCACAACGGCTGATTCGAGTTGGTTCAATCAACTCGGAGTAGGTTGACTCAGGGTTACGCGCGTGCACCAAAGACAGCATGAATGGAGCCATGATACTACGATTCACCATGGCAACAACCACAAACAAACGGGTCGGCTGACATACTCATGCGCACATACAGCGAGTTTGAACATGTATTTTGTTAAAAAAGCAACACGCGGCTGCTGCAAAGAGAGAGAAATTGCGCTGGAGGAAATTGCTGCTAGAGTACATGCTTATATTCCAATATGATGTATATCATATTTAATCATAAGCTAATATTACTTCAAATCTATTTCAGTTAGGTGCAATACTGCGGGCGAAAAAGTCATAGGCTACTAATCTCATTCTGAGGCTGCAGCACCATCATTAACAGAATTATAATTCATAATCTTTTATTTCAAAGGGTTTACATCATTCACCTGCAATAATGTGGAACTCCTTTTTAATGTCTCTGACTGGTCTGTGTCCAGGGAACACTACAAATGTTTTAACTCTTTACTTTCACTGATCCGTAGACACTCACCCTCAAAGTGGACGCTGCTTAAACTTTGTTATAAATTTGACGCATTAAATCTTCAAAATATATGGTCATGCAGCACATCTATTGAAAGCTTAGACTGTCAGGATTGAATTAAGCTCAAACACAAAGCATGAGATGATTTATAGCAGTTATACAATGTTTCAGAGTGATCTCTTCTGACGGCGCTTTATTAAAATTATTATTATCACCAAGGTTGTAGAGACAACTGTAATGCAAGAATGTGCTGGGATGTAGAGCACGTCCACGATGGGTGACGTTAGTGATATGAGGACGGATAAGGTTATGTAGCTTACATAACTGATAGACTGGGAAGAAAAACCATACCGCTCAAATAGGAAGTTATCTGGAAATTAAAATGCGTCAATATCATCTTCCAACATGTTTAACTACCTGCCATACAGCGTCTTCATCAACGGATCGTCGATAAAAGGAAATGTCATGTTTTGAGAAAAAACAATGTTTTAAAGTCTGCCTAACAGTTAATGAACTAACAATGTTTTATTTTATTCATGCCAATATAACAAACTGCGCTGAAATGCGCCTGATCCAGACTGAATGAACGAATGAGGAAATGAAGAGCGCTGTGTCAGAGGGAGGAGCGTTAATTCTCTTCATACATCCATGGGGAGGAGTTTTCAAGAAACTCGAGGTTTCTTGAAGAAAACCTGCTCCCGACCAGGTTAGGTTCATAGGCTCAGTTACCATAGTAACTGACTCTGAGGTTAAGTTACCTCTCTTTCTGAAACGGAAAACTCAGAGTTTCCCTCATCTCAGGCTTAACAAACTCAGGGCCAGATGTACGTACATTTGCGAACGTAGCGTTATCAGCGCCATGGCTCACCCGCAGATAGCGAACGCAATGATACCGTAGTTTACGCCATATTTACAAAAACCTGCAGGTCATCCGTAATTAGCGCCTTTCTCCGCCCACTATAGCGTAAACTGTAAGTACTTGTGCTATGATACGGCTGAGTGCAGACTGCGATATTCCCACTGCTGATGCTATGACTGTTTGAAATTATCCTGATGCCAATATTTGTAATGTAGCGGGGAGTTTAACAACTGCTGGAATGTGAACTCTGAGTCGGAGATTCGATGTCATCTTTGATTTCTTCCAGTAACTGTAATCTTGCATGGCTGCTTAATCTGTGATCCTTGTGGCAAAACTCCTTTCAGCTCGTCTCCTTGGCCTATGTCTTCGTCTTGCTCGGATTACTGCTGTCATTTCACCAGGAGGCATATGTGAGGAAACCCGCTTCCAGGTTTACACCTGCTTTTAAGAGGCGGAGAATTTTCACCGCAAAATAGAGGCGCGCTATCACTGCCGGTGTTTGTACATACCGCGGAATACGTAATTAAGCGCTCTTTACGCTTCCCCTCCCATCTCTTTACGGTAAACTCCCACTTTCCCCGCGACCCTCCCATGAATAAATATGCATGACACGAAAAACGCAATTTGCCCTTTTCAGCTCCCACGACATGCAGTTTGCGCTTTTACATCATTGCGGCCTGTTTGTACATACCTCGCCATGATTTTACGCGCACGTTGCGACACAAATACGCCTGAAGTGGGCGCAAAAGCGTTAGTACATCTGGCCCTCAGAGTTTCCACTAATCCTCCTACCTGAAACGGACCTCTGGTAACATCATGCCTTAAAGCCGTAAACTAAAACAAACGATCACCTTTCAATCATTAAAATATCACATGATGGTCAGTAAAATTACATTTTTATCAGCTGCTGCCTAAACAGAGAAATATACACTGATGTGTGTTTTCCTTCATGCTTCGTTCTTCATTGTTTGTGAATATCTCAAACTCCCTGTCTTTGAATGTTTTGGTTCTAGGAAAAGTCAAGAAGTGAAACATCTGCACAGCTTTAGAATATGAGATTTAGCCACACAAATTAAAACTAGCCATCACTTCATGGTTGGTCTACCTGGTGTTAGAGTATAATTGAAATGAATGTTTCATGAGTCGACCCATACATAACACAACACAGCGCTGGATACAAACGGCCCGACTAAAGTCAACCTCAATGAATACATCCCCAACCCCCAACCTTACATGAATATGTGAACTACACTAAGAATGCATTACATAGCCATTTTGCTCACTTAATTAAACATGAAAACAAGCATTATAACAGCGATAGGAAGATGACACTGAAGAGTCAGGCTTGGGGGGGTGGGGGGGGGGGCTCCTTTGAAACAGGTGGAGTCTTGCGTTGATCAAACAAAGCTAATCACTCTTCAGCATATCTAGTATTACGATAGTCTGCAGTTAATCATTTAAAAACCAATTCATTTACAGCCTATTTTTTCTCTCTCATTTTGTTTTACCTTGGAGGCATCCACATTTTAATCATCATTACCATGATCGTAATTACAATTCACATCATCATAATCCTGAAGACATTAAACAAGCTGCTGCTGCTAATTCCTTATGACAAAGAGCTTGGCGCATTCACCGACTGCACTCTGTTCTTTAAATTGGTTTCCAACCCCAAATGCTTGCTCAAATCCCAAATGAGGTTGGCACGGAGAACTGACAGACCTTTTACCCTGGCTATTACAATTCAGATGCAAAAAAAATGCTGTAATTTAATCAGTCATCATTTTGACAAACTCTAATTTGAAGAAAAATGTGTTAAAGAGAACCACAACATCACAAGTTTTTTTTTGCCAAATAAGCAAAAATGTCAATGTGTTTGATGAATTCACGTAATTAGAATTTGCAAAACTTTGGATTATGATCTTTTGTTAATATTGATGGTGGTCGGGTTCTACTCAAAATGTTTGACCCAAGTGTATTTTAAAATGGTAATTAGGGAGTTTGCTTACCGGCTGTTGAGAAGCAGCAATGCAGAGTTTGGATTTTTTTTTTTTTGACTGAAGATAGAATGATTTGTCTGTAGTTTTTAGGACAGTGAGTGACAGTGAGAGCCGGATCTACACCATGTTTCTTGGACGATAATGATGTCTGTGTCTTTGGGGTTTTCTTTGAATTCAGGGGTTTCACTTTTACACCCAAACAATGAAGAATGAATTATTATTATTATTATATGCATTATTATTTATTTATTTATTTGTTTATTTATTTATTTATAACTGCTGATGACTTAATTTAGGTAATACAGTTTCACAATGTTATTTTCTGTTTAGCTATTTGCAGATGAATGCAGTCATGCAGAGGGTTCGGTGTGTATACTGTGAAAGACTGAAACATATAATGAATTATTGTGATGCCAGAGATGGACTCCTCATTTTTAAGTAATGACCAATAAGAAATAGGCAAAACCATTCTGCACTGGAAGACAAAAAAAAAAAAAAATAGATAAAATGAAGTAATAACAAAAAACATAATTTGTTAATTTATAATTTAATTAAACATTTAATTTATAATATAATTTATTTCTCTCTCTCTCTCTTTCTCTCAAACACACCCACGCACACACAGCCATGCGCGCACACACACACGCACACACACACACACACACACACACACACACACACATTTGGAATTCAAATTAATGATGAGTTGATACACACCAAGCTCTGTATATCACAGTAGCCATGGTGACACAGTGTCAATCATTCCCCGGAATCCTGAACCACAGACCATAATTCACAACTGCGATCAAGATACATACTGTAGCCTGAAGCAGTACAGACACCATTGTGTCTCCTGAAGAGAGAGTTAGAATACCACGTACGAATATTTAAACACATACTACTAGTAATTCGAAATTCATGCTCTAAGTCTTTGGTGTGGGAAAGAGTAAAATAACGGCACAACAAGCCAGGTGATGAATACAGCTTCAAACACAAACAACAAAATACTGATAATATTAAAACTCACCATAGATTAGGGGTCACATTTTTGTGGCTCATGGCATGTTGTGTCTAGGAAACAGGTGGCAACCGTGAAGTCTCTGGTGTCACAAAGCACTTTACCGATCACATCATATCTGTGGCACATTTGTGGCACCACCAAAAATGATAAAAGGTTTGTTTTGAAGAGGCCACAACAGGTGCAATTTATAATCTCTCCTAAATAGTCAATAAGCTGTATTTTTGTATTAGGCCACATCTGTTGCAAAGGAAATTCACTGAGGGCAGGAATCCATCCAATTGCCTCAAAACCGCTCACTTGTGGCTATGGACCAAGTTTGGTGTAAATCAAACAACAAACATAGACTTGCAGAAGAAAATAAGTTGTTTTTGGGTAATTTGTGTGAACATTATGGTTTCTGTGTAAAAGTTTGCTGAAGGTCTGCTGGGGGCGGTGCTTCTCCTTTTACAGCTAATCAGTACACTACAATGTGTTTCTAAAAAACATTTGCGGCGAGGGATAGGCAATGCAGAAACAGAATCTTGATTAATATTTGATCATACTGCTTAGCTTTACAACTACTTGAATTGAGTTTGACCGCACAAGCTGTCATTGACTATGTTTACATGCACACAATATTCCAGTTTTTGCCCTTATTTAAAAAAAGACAAGATGTTGGGATGTTTGCGCATATCCAAAAACCTGTTGATATCCAAGTCTTTCTAATGTTTTAAAAATAGTTGTGTTTTTTTCTTCTTTTGAGCATGCATCTCTACCGCAGCCAAACTCACTTGAACTGTTGGCTGGTTGGTTTGTGTACAACAGCCAGAGCAACACACAGCTGACCGTAAGCCGTAAACAGGCTGTAAACTGTTGCAAACTGTGGTAAAAACCCAGATTGAGACCCATATTCCAAATGCTCTGTATACATGTCCAAAGAATGTCTCTAAAACCCAAATAACACTGGCATATCCCACGTGTCTTAAAGCCCCAGTGTGTAAGAATTTCTCCCATCTAGCGGTGAAATTGTATATGACAACCAACTGAATTTCACGTTGTAGCCCCCCCCCCCCATTCCGAGTGCGTTATAACTCCTACGGTGGCCGAACCCGAAATTAGCGACAACCGTCCGTGAGTGTCCCTTCCAGTGTAATAATAGTTTGACATTATTTTGGTACCATTTCATTGCTTACATCAGCTATCAGGTTCCCAAACATATGCAAGCTAATGTTAGTAAAGTATCAGTGCTATCGTTATTCTGTATATTGTACAAGATTAATAGTGTAAGGCAATGTTTACAGCATAGGAGAGAAGCAACGGAGGTTTGTGTTTTTAATATATTTCTCTGAGCAGCATGAACAATGTCAAAGAAACTGAAATGATCTGTTAGTGTCTCCATTGTTTACACACAGCTGTTCTAGCTGTAGCTAGTCTGTGTTACAACTGCATGACGTGAGTTGTCTGCCAAGGAAATCACGGCATATATGATTACATTTATGTTACAAGGTAGACAATCCTTTTTCATCATTGACGCGAGGAAAAGTATCCTAGATGTCGTTCTAGCGTTATACACAACCATGTTATATTATACTATAAATTATAAAACTTTTATACAAATAGGCTGTTACCTGTTGAGAAGAAAGCAGGCAACTTCGGCCTTTTAAAATCCTTGCTCCTCATCAGCTGTTTCCATCTTGGAAAAGCCACAACAATATTAACTTTGGTCGCGTTGCTTTGCCTGTCACGTTGTCGTTTTAATTTCCTCGGCGATTCAGTTACATGTCCTCGATAATTGACGCAACAGGCTTTCAAATCTGCCGGCAGTGAGTGGCATGTAATCTTCTCCCCCCTCCCTCTCTGGCATACGTCACAGTCAGTGCCACTGAGTAGAAAGCGTGAAATGCGGAGCAATTCGGAATATTGACATATTTGCAATAATAGTGAAATATTAGTTTGCATGTAAACATACTCAGCGACACTGCGTTAGAGGCTCCTCGGCTCGGATTGGTTGTTATAGGATTAGGTGCACTAGGGGAAGGCAAAGGAACATCATTGTGTCCACAGAAATTTTGCCTTGTGTCATACTGTCACAATATCATGACAGTTTAAGCAAAATATGACAAACAAATATTTTTATAATAGTTCCCTACTATACATTTAAGGAACAAGCAACACACTTTTCAGATCACTTCAACCTAGTAAGTGGTTGATGAAGGGGTTTGGGTGGAGTATTCTGCTGTGAGCCCAAAGATTATTAGCTAACCCACTAATCTCGCTTTGTGATACATGTCACTGCTTCAGGTTTTACCTCAAACACGATAAATCTTCACTTTGCTTTTTGATCTTATTGTGTGCATGGCTCTGGCTCGGGAGGTAGAGTCTTCCTTTAATCACATGTCAAAGAGTCCTTGAGCAAGACACTGAACCCCAAGTTGCTCCCGTTGGGCAGGCTAGCGCCTTGCATGGCAGCTCTGCCACCATCGGTGTATGAATGTGTGTGTGAATGGGTGAATGAGAGGCAAATTGTAAAGCGTGTTGTCCGGTAAGGTAGAAAGGCGCTATATAAATACAGTCCATTTACCATTTTGCTTTTACCATTTACAATGAAATTCATAAAAACAGTACATACGAATGAGGAAGGGTATTTATTTTTAACAACAACATGTCATACAAAGTAGGTCGACTTTAATTTGTACTGCTGCTGTTGAGGCCAAAACGTCAATATAAGTACATTTAATGCAATGCCACTCCTAACAAAAAAAGAAAAACAACTCGACAGAGAGAAATGAAATAATGTTTTCTCTGAGAAATGTTGTTGTGAAACATGCAATCATGCCCACTGTCACAGAGCAGGAGAAGCGCTATGAGGTCTGCATCCAGTGCCTTTGGGATGCTGAGGAGACATCACTCCAAACTAAATGTGGCAGCTCAGATAGATGTTGATTTATGGTGCCCCTCTTGCCCTCTGCACCCCTATCTGTCTTCACCATCAGGCTGCATTTGCAAAGTTTGTACTCAATATGAAGTGCCAACCACCCATGCAGTCTTTGCGGGTAGGTTTGTGAATCGCTGCAGTGATAGATAACAGATAACATAGCAGGGAGCCTCATATATATGTTTCTGCAATTTCATTTGAGAAATTCACCATTCTGAATTTTTATTTGTATAATCACTTCCCACCTGGAGCATGCATACAGCAGTGATTGTTTCACAGTGTATTATTTAGGTATGTTGCATATTTGTTGTGCCTATTTCCTTTACATCTTGTCAGTCAAAGTCATGACTCACTCTCTGGGCTGTAAATTAACACTTTATCCTCAAATGAGCCTTGTACAATAGTCAACCTAGCACATCCTTGTGCTGGGCAAATATAAAAGCAAACAAAACCTTCCTGTGCTGAAGCCAGCTGGAGAATTGACTGGTGTCTTAATACTTAGACAAGCTGGAGTTATTCTAATCTGTGCTTGTTTTTTCTTGCAAATTTTAAATGATTAGACTAACTTTAATGACCACAGTGATAAGGTGATGGGTAAAGCTCCTTTTGTATGAAGACATGCAACTGATCAGGACACAGACATAAAAAGAGTAGCTTCTTATTGCATAAGTGGTGCAGCGGTGGAGAATATTAATTAAAAGAGGTTTGTAATTTATCTCTCCACTTCTTTTACAATTCTCTTGTCATAACGTTTTTCTGCCACAAACACAACCTTTGTCTCAGCTTCCCCCAGCATATAACACCGCAGCTTGCTGTTCTGGTGTGCAGGATTTGGTGACTGTCGCGTTGGATCACGGCACCCAAACTTTAGATTTTCTTTTCCAAGACAATTTCAGTGAAGGTTTAAATCCCTCCTCAATGGGACACGGATCATGGAAAGTGCAAATTAAATCTGTCATAGGGCGGTTGGATTTATTCAGCCACTTTTAAAAGATTTATTAAAAGCTTTTTTCTTTTCACATTTATATTTACAGCATTAGGCCTATATGTTGATATTTATTTTTTAATCATTAACTTATTGGGAGAAAACAGGTAGTTATATGTAAAATCAGACATTGAGCACCCCGATACCTCTAGCCAAAATGCCCTCTCCGAAGACTGTGAGATTGGTCACCCATACTAACAATATTTAAAGTTTAAATATTTAAAGACATTCGGAAACATTTAAACCCTCAAGTACAAGCAGAATAATGCAGCATATTCAGGGGAGTCTGGACTAGTTAATGCACCTTGAACAAGAGGTGAAGTTGTGGATTCTCTATACTCTTTCCTCATGTACCTTATACAGTTTGTTGCGTACATTTATGCCTTACATTTAAGCAATTTCTTTTTCTGGTTTCCTGAAATAAGACACATAGATGGTAGTGGTCTGTTAAGGTCAATGTGGTGAAGAATTCAGAGCAAAAAGCCCCAAACAGACAGCTGCAGTTCAGGTTTTGTTTTTGTAATTTACTCTTATGATATGGGCCATTTCTGTCTGGCTACAGCAACAGAGACAAGGTCAACATCACCCAACATCTGCTACAACCAAAGTTGGTGCAGTATTTAGGTGTACACTGTTTGGGTAGATTGTGTTTACCAGGGCACATGCACCAAATGCATGATCCTACTAAATTGCTATTCAAGTCACTGGTTGACTGTCAAGAGTGGTCCCACCCTTTAAGCAATGGAAGTCACACATAATCTTCCTGTACAATGGTGATTCTGTCAAAAGTGATTACAGAGATGGGTGCATTGCTATTTTTGCTAGAAACAAACAATTAATGGAGTCAATATGGGTGTTCTGCAAGGTTTTAGATTAGCAGTGGTGGGAGTTCTGTAGTGGCACCAGTATAAAATCTCACATCCGCTGCCAAATGTATCATCATCTGCCCTCCCACTCTCTCAATGCAAACCACTTTTGCTCCAAGCACAGGCTTGGCAGTCAAAGCATTGCATGGTAGAAAGACGGAGAAAATGAAAACCATTAGTGGTATTTTACTGTTTAATGCTTTCAAATTGTAATTCAGCGCAATAAGAGAATTGAACAAACCCTAACCCAAAATGTCCTTTGTGTTACTTTACTACTTTTGTCATTGTTGGTTTCCACTCAACAAGAAACTCAGTCACTTGTGTCAGTAACACTAAATGTAGGCCGTACAGCTAGCTGTTACTTTTGAACCAACAACAAATGCCACATTCCGTCTCATACAAAAATGTAATTCATAAAAAAACACCTATCCTTAGTACAGCACACTCGGGGGTTCTGTCCCTACAGTTTCACTTGTTTAGTGGCTAATGTTAGCAAATGTTAAAGGTCCCATGGCATGAAAATTTCACTTTATGAGGTTTTTTTAACATTAATATGAGTTCCCCCAGCCTGCCTATGGTCCCCAATTGGCTTGAAATGGTGATAGTTGTAAACCGAGCCCTGGGTATCCTGTTCTGCCTTTGAGAAAAAGTAAGCTCAGATGGGCCGTTCTGGAATCTGCTCCTTATGAGGTTATGAGGTTACCTCCCCTTTCTCTGCTTTGCCCGCCCAGAGAATTTGGCCAACCCATGAGAGAGAGACATCATGGATTTCAAACGAGCAAAGTGGCAGTTGGTCAAGGCTACACCCCCACCCTCCACCTTGCCCCCCCCCCTCTCTCCTCCTCAATAGCTACAGACACAGAAATGGCACGTCCTAAGGAAAGCTCACTGTGGGACTGGCTCTAGTGGCTGTAATTCTGCACCAATGCTAAATTTCGGGAAAGAGACTTCAGATATAGTATTAGGGGACCACTAAGGCCTATATAAAAGTATCCAAAGAGCACCATGTCATGGGACCTTTAACTAGCTGACCTTAGCTACATATTACTGTATAACTCATGCTCTAGAGTCAGTTTATTGAATCAGACTTTCTTTGTCAAAAATGTGAGACACGTGCTTTCACAAAGTATTTGAAATCTTATGCTACACAAACAAATGTCAAATTAGTAAAAGCGACAACACCACGTCACAATGAAAACAGTGTACAAACAGAGGTAGTATGAAGTTAAGGAATTTGGCCTTAAAAAGTTGATAATTTACTTGCTGAGTGCATTATTTTTGGTATTATTTTCCAGTCAGATTTGATCGGAGACATGCACTAGTGTGTCATGCTGACAGACTATATATATATATATATATATATATATATATATATTATATAATTTATATAATATTTTAACAAGGAACCCAAGAAAAAAACTAAATCCACCAAATATTTCACCTCAAAGTACTCTAAAAAAAGTGCTATCTATCAGGGACTGCACCACCACAATGCTCAACTCCTTCTCTGCACTCTGAAAGTAAAAGGGGAAACATAGGTAAAGAAATTAAAATGCAAGAGCATGTAACTGTGGGGCAGATGTAAGCTAGGAAAAAAAAGTGTATTGTGCTGTGAAAATTACTGTTATTATGCTTTGTTGATTTTCTGACGTGTGTTTGTGTGGGATTATGGTGCTGGACCAAGAGCTTCTGCAAAGTGCACATTACGCACATCCTTTAATTTGCTGCAATATTCCTTGTTACCATTATAGTGGTTTATTGTACTATAGCAATTACTGAAACTTACCATGTTCTTTTAATACAAAGGTCATGTCTCACTCTGTTTCACACAAATTGTAAATGTAATGTTCTTTTCCAAATGACACTTAGCTTTAAGAGGCAAATTCACTTTTTCGCCAATAGTGAATTTGACACTCTTTAGATAAATTAGTATTAGCAGATTGTGAAGTAATTTAATTTTGGTGGAACCAAACTAAAGTAAAAGTTGGATTTCTAGTCTTTTCCTTCCTTATCTTAGAGTCATTTAAATTTTATTTATTTATTTAGTAACTTGACTATCAAAAACAGGCTTTCTCACTGTCAGCAGGTGCTCTTAAATCGCTGGATTACCTCAAGAAATCTCAGACAGCTGTACCTCCCAGCAGGTTCAGACCCAGGCAATATTAAATGAGTTCCATAAACTACGCAATTCATTTTACACCCTTCAATTAGAAGAGTTCTTTCTGGTAACCCTATGAAGGACAATTTAGAGTGTAAAGCCTTGTAACTGAGACATGTTCAATGTCGGTATTGCTTTTGACTGCAATGGTATTGGCTGAATATTGGGTCTACTTCTTTAAAGGGCAAATATTATATAGCATTTTCAGGATAAAACGTGCATTCTTTGTTTGTACTAGAACATGTTTACATGCTTTAATATTATTATTATTTTTTCTCATACTGACCGGCTGCTGCACCTGTATTTACCCTCTGTATGAGACGCTCTGTAGGAGCACCTGTCTCTTTACTCCCTCCTCCCAAAAAGCCCAGCCTGCTCTGATTGGCCAGAGTGTTTCACTTGCTAGTATCTGCTGGAGCTACTGCAACAGAGCACTTTGTACCGTGAAGAACCACCAATAAAGGCTTCTAAACCAAATATTACACAACCGGACATGTCCCAGGTTTAAAGTGACCGGAATTTGGGGAGTAATGACCAGGATTGGCCGCCAAGATTATGTTACGTTAGCATGCAGCTATTTAATAGTTAGCAGTATGCTAACGTTAGATGGAAATGGAACAAAGCAGCACTTTCTACAGCACTTTTCGCGGATAAAGGCTTTTAAACCAAATACTACAGAAAATGTTTCAAGAGTGATGTGACTCCGAATTGGGGAGAATTTAACAACACTGGCAGCCAAGATGACATTTTACTGCCGTTAGCATGTAGTTACATGCAACAATGTTAACACAGTGGCTTAAAAAAACACTCCAGTTCTGCCTACCTGGAGCAGATGACCAATCATAGAAGGTCGCCTTAGAGTTGCGTAACACTTACCTGTGAGCAGAAAAAACTGTTGAAACTGGAGCGTTCAGAACAGTTGGAAATCTGAACGTTTTAGCTCACGGGAATTTCTCTAAAATACGTTTACCTCGTTATTTGAAGTTTTGGCCACATTTCACATGGAAATCCAACATTATAACATGGTAGATATGACTGAAAATAGGGAAAAGCATAATACGTCCACTTTAAAGCATTACTTAGAACCTTAAAAGCAAATCTCTGGTTGTTGCAGTATGTGGTGGTAATTAACCACCATGCTGTGTATGTGTTCTCTGTTTCCCTCAATGTCTTCACTCCTCTGTGAAGCCCCGTGGCCTGTGCGTGCCCTCCCAGCAGGTGGGCATGTGTCCTGCCTCTGTTATCTCTGTAGTTATTCATTGCAGCAGGTGCTTTCTCTGACATTTGTGGGGCGGGTCTTCAGCCTTTGTCTTCCAAGCCCTGGGGGAGTGCAGCAACCATGACTTTACTGCACCTGATCCCCTGTATGGCATATGCATTGGTCCATTACTCTCCCACCCTCCCCCTGGTGTCACTGCACCAGTGCAGGACACTGATTATGTAAACTGGAGGCTGGGATGATTAGCATGCAGAGAAGCATGGGAACTCCTCCGGTATTTTCATATGAAAGAAACTTTCTGGAACAAAGTTCAACATCAGAGTGGTAGATTAATGTAAATTCTGCTTTGATGTTTATGCTAAGCATTCCTTAGAGACAAACTGGGCAGGGGTGGAAGAAGGGACTCTAGAGACAAGAGCTATGTTTTATCCCACCACTTAGTACAGCATTTCATTGATACACCACAACTGACTTGGGACTTTTGTCCCGACTCTTAGCATTAAATAGATACGTATCATATTGCACACCTGTGCATCTAAACCGAGTACAGGAGGGAGTTCTTTTATAATGTACATTATTATTCTTAAAGGAACACACTGACTTATTGGGACATTAGCTTATTCACTTATGTATAGTCACAGCGTGTACAAATAACAACGTCACATGAGACATAGCCATCTTCTAACTGTATATAAACTGGGAACTTTATTCACAGAAAGGCGAAGCAGTGCTACTTGGGCGGAGTGATATGAGAGCAGAGCTGCAAGCATATCACGCCTTTCTGAGTTCCAGTTTATATACGGTTAGAAGATGGCTGTGTCTTATGTGACGTTGTTAGTTGTACACGCTGTGATTATACAAATCACAACATGTAAATAGGAACATGTTGGCGTTATTTTGTCACTTATTCGGAGCAGTAGGCTAGTTGGAGCCAGTTACCTCCAGGATCTGTGCTAGGCTAAGCTAACGGTGGAGCCGTCAGACAGAGTTACGACTCACACAGAGATGAGAAGGGTATGTATCGACTTGTCTAACTCTCGGGGTTACGGTGAATAAGCTAATGTCCCAATAAGTCGGCGTGTTCCTTTCAAAACCTAATAACAGAGCATTTTAAACACAAAGAATTTGCATTAATTACTTTGTGTGTATGAATCTCTCTGGTTATGTATGCATGTTCATATGCTTTGATCAGAAGTGTGGTGAGTTATTGCTTATCCGACAGCCTGAATACTGTAAAGAGCAGCTTAGATGAACAGTTGGTCAATGCAGCAACATCCCTACAGGGATCTTACTGTTATTGTTCCAACCAATTTACCAAGGTGATTTCCGTAATTTTAACCTATTTAGAAAATGCATAAAACATGCATATTAAGAAACAAAGCACATGTTTCCACAGTTACGTTGAGGATTTGTTAATATCTAATTTTCTGCGCATTGCTCTTATAGTTTTTGAATCAGTCTTTGAGTCAGTCAACAATCCACAAATTGCAACATGTAACTTGTAAAACTATATTTTTATGATATATCCAAGTTTTGTGTGAAACTGTTTTGATGTAGGGACTGTTAGAATATATTGCGGAGTCCATTTGAAGGTTGTTGTAATGATTCATATTTTTTTTCTATAAAGGCTTTAATTGTGTCCTTATCCTGAATGGTACCTTTTCTCAATGCAATCATGCCTTCAATTGAGCTTTTTGATACTTTAGTGAAATCGGCTGTGGCATCAAGGGTCCTATCTTACATAAGGATATGATTCCTGTCATAAAAGACACCATACTGTGATGATTGCCTGTAGGGACCAGCATATTAAACTGGTTCATGTACTGGTTGAAAGACCACTGGCACTGCTGATTCCCCATAAAATCATGAGCTGTCCTAAAGGAACTGATTCAAAGAACTTGATCAGATGGAAATTCCATGCAAAATATGATATTTGATGTTTTGTTTTATAGCCGATCACGGCATTTAACTGTTTCCTTTTTTTTATTCAACATCTGAATAATATGCAAAAAAAACTTTAATTAGATAACTACAGTCTTTTTTATATGACAAAATATTGCTAATATGGAATTGAAACTTATATGGTACCCAGCCAAACAACAAATGTCTACTTCAGGTCATCTGAGCTAAGCTGCCATTATAGCACTTGTGTTTAAACCTGAATTCTTTTTTTTTTTCACTTGGGGGCAGTGAAAAGAAATTGCGAATGTCAAACCTACTAGCGAACAATTGCTTATTTACACGTTTCTGTACTGGCAAATGGCTCTGTTTTTAGTTTCTACCAACTCTTGAAGAAAACATCTGGCTCTTTAGCTGCTAAATGCCCCATTAGGGTGACCAGCTAGTGTACAGTTTGTTCTTAAACTTGAAGCTCTGTAAAGCCGACGGGAGCTGCAGATTTGGGTGATAACTTTCTACAGTTCATCACTACGAGTGACCCCTTTCACATTGTCATTTAATGTGTTGTTATTAGAAAAACATATATTATAACAACTTCAAAAAAACAATGCATGCAACTATGGATACATTCAATTCAAAAGGGCTTTTATAGGATCAGAAAAAAACAATGATACATTTGATTAAGTTGTAGCGGGTTAATCTATACATTGTAAGATCTATATTTTCAGGACTGATAATATATTTGTTGGGAGAAATTACCTCTGTGAAATGAGAGATAAATCACTGCATGATATACTGATACCTGTCTGTAACTGATAAACTATTTGAACACTACACTGTAATACTGCTATAACAAGATTCTGATCACGGTAAAGATAGTATAGTCACTTCCCACAGAATCTGAACACAAAACAGGAAAAGGACCACGACGAAGATTTAACTCTCCCTTGCCGCTTCACTTAGCTTCTTTTCAAACTAACTTCCAGTCCTTATCAGTTCTATGCCACATTCCATCCCTCTTATTCTTTCCCATATCCCTCTTCTCTCTTCCGCTGATCTAGCATCTCAGCATCCCCCTTCCCTCTGTCTGTTCACCTCCATCCCTCCATACCCTGTCCCTCCATCCATGCCAGCTTCTCTGACACCCTGCATTACTCTTGCAGCGCTGGGCGCTGCTGTTGGACAGGTTCCCAGCACCGGACATCCTCCAAGGGGAGAGTCAGTGTGTCACAGCAGATTAATGCCTTGCTCGCTGACTGATCAACTCCTGCTGGTCTGGAACCTGAGTGTACTGTGGCGTGGCCCAGATAGGGAGGTGATGCTATCCCAACTCATTGCCACTTAGGTGGTCTGGAAACTGTGATCTATACATTTAATCTTCCAGACAGTGTCACAATGGAGAAGCAGGAGGCTGTTGTGGAAAAACCTTTGACAGGTCTGCGAGCGGAGGAGAGTAGTGGGTAGGAGGTAATCAAGCTAAGTGGCTGTTTATGAAGAAAGAAAATGGTGAGGTCACTACTTGCGTGATTTAACTGCAAATGCAACATAAACTTGTTGTGTATGTGTATGACTTACTTCTTTAAAGAAATATATCCTGCATTTAAGCTCTGTCCTATCGTTATGCGTATGCATGTCTCACAATATGACCGATACGCCTGCATATTTAAAACTATTCATTTTTTATGGTGGTGCTAAGGGGTTTAAGAGAGAGAAGAGAGGAAGAGACACACACTGAGACATAGATATATGTTTCACCAATTATTAACTCATTAACTATATGGCATTATCAACTTGTCTGTCCCATTCAGGAAATAATAGTTTTTGAAAAACAGAAAACACCTGTGCATGTTTCAATCACTTGTGAAATTACTACCAGCAGGCCTGTCTTGTCATGCCCCTTATTAACCGTAAAGGGAAGTGACATGGAAAACATGAAAATTCTCATATCTGGAAAGCTGTGGCAATAATAAAATAATAGGGGGTCATCTATTATCGTCCCTCACCTCAAGATGATGGTGTCTTTTCAAACTCAATTACACATTAGCAGGACAATTTCTTTCTTTATCTATCACACTTCATCAACTAGGGCTTGGCAGCATACTCTATCCTCCTCATTAGCAATCACTCCATCACTCACTAATAATGGCCTATCAACACTGTCTCAATGACCAAAGTTACAGCAGGGTAGAATGGAATATTAACGTATGATGTTAACCCAGGGTCGTGTTTCAATATTGTGGAATTAGATCAGATTTAGTCAAATATCATCATAAATCAAATAAAACAGTAGTTCAAAAAGAGACTAAAAATGAAAACATGACCTTTTAAAGGCATGGGCTGATTACAGCAGCCACGACTCAAGTATAACTGAAAAAACACATCAGTTCTGAGCATAAGAATGTTGATAAAAAGAATAAATTAAGAATGGTTTAACACATGGAGAAACAGCGCAGTGAGGGGAAAAAAGGAAATAAGCAGGACCTGAGGCAGGCACCTTGGTTTGTGTGCCTCACCATTAGCATAAATGGATGCTGACTGCCTGCAGTCAGGACCAAAACACTATCTATAAGAGCTCATTTCTCTCAAATTTACTTTGCCACTGGTGTGACGGACTATCGCTAGTCTTAGCAGCCGAAATCAGTTCACTTTCAAATACCTCTTCAGGCACGCTTGCTATAGCCAGAGGTGCATGCAATGAGTGTCACATCCCCACCCCCTGTTGTCCTCTCCCATTACCCTCACAGATGTCATGGCAAATAGCTGGCTTAAGGTTACAGACGCAGGTCTGCTGTTTTATATTCGTGTCAGGATAGGGGAGTATTGGGAGCATTCGTTCAATGCAACTGCCACATGAGAAACATTTCCTTAGGCCGGTGTAATGACAATTTTAAAATGAGGTGAGAACTATTATCTGTCTCTCTCACTCTCTTTGACGCACACACACACACACACACACACACACACACACACACACACACACACAACACACACACACACACACAAACACACACACACACACACACACACACACACACACACACACACACACACACAAACACACACACACACACACACACACACACACACACACAAACAATAGTAAATGTCCACATCTGCCAAGAAAGCACTTAAGCAAGCATGGTGAATTTTAATACTACTTGATTAGTACTTTGCATAAGTATTGCAACCAATGTCAAATAGACACTTGAGAATCAACAGCCATTACTACGTCTCCTCACGTAAACCTAGGGTTCATCACACCACCGATCTGTCCTCATGGGACCGTCCTGTTTTAGAGCAACTTAATCTATGCCCTTGATTCATTTTATGGTATACAGTAAAATGTGACACCGCCTTGTTGCACTCTTTCTTCCACTGAGTAATTATCTCTCTGACGAAGTACATATATTTTCTTGCAGAGTGGTCTGATGCTGAATAATGCAAATCAGCCTCCCTTAAACTGATAATTTAATAAAAGATTTATCATAGCATGAGAGGCAATAACACTTTGCATGCGAAATATCACCTGATTGGTTGGATGTGATGTGTTTCCTCAATAATTTCTATCAAACAGATAAGATTATCAAGCTCCAGTCTATAATTGGCACGAGTTCTGCAGAGTAGTTGTGTTTGTTGTTTGTTAAGAATAATGCTGTATTCTAAGTGCTTTGCACACACACACACACACCACACACACACACACACACACACACACACATTTACCACTGCATCCTGGACTTCCCAAATGCTCACCTTGTACTCCATTAAGAGGTCAAGGCCCGACACCTGCTTTTCCAGGTGTGAAGGAAGACCCTGATGATGCACTCTTAATGACTTGCCAGAAGGAGAGGGCACTCCATGCAGCTGCATACTTTACAGCCATGTAAAGGCTGGTCATTACCATCCATCTTCATATATGTCAGGATTCAGAGAGTATGCTTGCTGTTAGGTTTTCCTTGTTAGGTAAGAGATGTGTAATGAACAAAAAAGTGTGTTGATCACTGAACATGAGTAATGTCTACGTCCATATGGCCTGAGCTCCAATGAGGCATGATACACGCATGAAGATCAATCAATCAGAAATGGTGAGAAATGTGCTGCATGTATAGCATATAAAATGTCACAGTATGCAAGGGTCCGTGCAGAAGAGTAATCGCTGGATTCTTCCTAGCAGACTATTGAAAACAACATTATTGCCAGCCAGTCTTGTCCAGATGAGCCCATAAAAAGATGCTGCATACAGGCCTGTCATGATTTAGCCCCACCAGTGCTACAGGTGATCCTGCATCAGATCATTTCAACTGAGTGATACATCAACATCTTAAATCGTTATTTATTATTTAGATCAAAGCATTTAAAGTGCTTGTGGCAAACTCCATTTCTCTTTTTGTAGATGATGCCGATACAAATGCCCAGGTTTTCCATCAGTGTTTCTAGACTGTAGGACCAGTTGGGAACACGCTTGCCTCAACATGTGCTCAGTCTGCCCTTCATTTCAGTCACTCTGGCTCTGGTGAACACTCCCTGACCTTCATATCTTTTTTGTTCGACTTATCAGCGAACAAAATTTGCTCCAGGCCTGAAACACCACAGCTTTTCTAAAAGACTGCAGCTATACTAATCCCAAGCAGAAAATCAATTCATGAATTAATTGTTGAGCATGGCTTGCAGATCAATCTTTCAATATTACCACAGCGAGTGAACACTGGAGGCAGCCATGTCTATTCATATCTGCCAGCAACAAAATTGGAATGGTTTTAACCTGTTATCAACTATGAAATAAATCTAATGCGACTATGCCTTGGGTGTGATGTGATATGCGCTGTAATATCATATGTACATATCTATACATTTGGATATAGTAGCTAGGGTTTTCTTTCTTTCTTTCTTATTTTTGTTTTCATTTACATGCTGAATTTAAAATATATTTTATATTTCATAGAAGGCCTTTTTGCTAAAACACCTATAGCCTATTTCACAACCATTTATTCACTTATCAAATGTTGGAGTATTCCACTTGGGTTCAAGCTTACAAGAGCAGTCAATAAGAAAATGATAGATACATAAATAAATAAAAGGAAAAAGAAAGACTAAAATGCAAAGCCAGTAACACTGTACATTTTTTCTTACTGAAGACAGATTAGCTGCAGTGTTCCTATCAGCCTTCGCATCACCAGCAGGATTTTGCTCAGCCACAACTTGGAGGTTATATATTCTCTATAATGTATGGATTTAAATGGGACAAGTGGGTTGAGAAAAACCTGCTATTCTGTGTCTCTCCAATCCCTTTGTACACACTGCAGCAACTTCCCCGAAATATGCTGTGATAAGGGGTGTTGTGCCCATACACCAAAGACGTTTTCCTGAGGAAGGAGTTGTACAGTATATCAGATATATCAGTATAGAGTATATTTGGGGGAGACATCCCGCAATCCAGTCAGAAAAAAATAAATACCATAGGATGTTAGATATTTTTTTGCCTCAGGAGATGCTACATTTGAGTTTTTTGTTTTGCAGTGTTGTCTTTCATTAAAGGTGAAATATAAAACCCGTTTCAATCATGCAGAAACAATGTCCCTGCTCTTTTCAAAGCAGATCAATATTTCTTTAATAGAGTGTCTTGCATTTTAATACAGATTTAACTCAGAGTCTGTTTTCTTTGCCAATGTGTTGACCAATGTGAATAGAACTGTGTATATTTTAGTTTCTTTATGTAAAGCTTTCCTTTCAAATGTACTTTGGGGAAGCTGTGCTTGATGCAGAAACTGTGATGTGCACATTCTTATCTATGATTTTGCACCAGGATTTGGCTGGAGAAGCTGACACTTTGGTCTCCCAATTTGAGAAAAGCCATTAACATTGTCTGCCCTACTTTATAGTGATATAAGAAAAAACAAGACCCTGGCATTTCAGAAGCTTCGAACGCACTTGTTTTTCCTAATCTGTTTTCTCTGTCTTGTTACGAAACAACAACTGTTGTTCATTAAAATGCAGGTCAAAAGTCCGGCCTCCATGTAGCCCTGCTCATGGTTACTACAGTTCGGCAGCATTCATTTGTATTGTTGAAACAAACCACAACCTAACCAACCACAAACTCTCTCTCTTTATCTGTCATTCACACAGCAAGGCCAACAGATACTTTCCTCTTTCCCCACACATTCCCTTTCCTCTGCTCTGACCTTCAACCCTCCTTTCTCTGTATCACTGTTCACTTGTCTACTTCTCTGACACTCACAGTCTCCTCTCACCGCTCATCTCATCATTTGCACCCTGACCCGTTCTCTTCAGCCTGAGCTCATCTCTGGTGACAGCACCCGATTGACATTAATGACACTACAGAATAGAAAGGTTAATTAAGACCAACTGTTCCCTGCCCATTCCTCAGCACCATCTGCTGTGCAGCTCCAGTCAAACGGATACAGACACGGAACTGACGATGTAATGAAACAAATACCGCAGATACGTATTTATTGAGTAGCTACAGCCTTTTCGGGTCACTTGCAGTTCTTTATACACCTTCCAAAAACAACAACTTATATATAATATATATATATATATATATATATATATATGTATATATATATATATATATATATATATATATATATATATATATATATATATATATATATATATATATATATATATATATATTATATACTGTACATATTATTATAGCCTACAGTAAATGTAGCATATACATAAAGATACAAGATACATACAAATGACTATATGTCAGTTGAAAATGACATGTACAATTCTTGTTAAATTAACAAATTGTATAGCATGTATCAGGCTAATTCTGCCAGGATATTATGACCTGACAGTTGCATATTGAATGCACTTGATGTGATCCAATAGTAGGAACTATTAGTACATTTTTAATAGACTGTATACACTGTTGAAACAGTGGCCCTACAGAATCTGCAGGAACCATTGACTTTAATAAAAATCATTAATACAAATCATAAGGATCTAAGGTTTGTCTATTTGACAAGAATTACTGCAACCATTTTTGTTCTGATTTTAAGTAATTCTTTTGAATTTTGTTTTCAAATTGGGAAAAAAATGTGTTTGTTACTTAATTTGCGAGAAAGAAGAAATTGCACAGGAACGTGGGCAAATATTTGTTGATGTCATGACTAAGAAGCTGTCAGGTTACTTAAGCAGTCCAAACAAGGCTGCAGGGTGCAAAACCTCCACAAGCTTAGAAGAAACTAAGGTTGCGGTAAAACACATAAACAAAGTGATGACAAACATCTAAATATGGACACTTGAGGGGATTTCAAACTCTCTTTATCTTAGCTTTCATTTCCTCTCTGGTTTTATCTCCATTGGGATTTCCCGCTTTGATCTTTGAACCTGTAAAATTCACACACAGAGGCACTCTTGACAGTAAGAGAAGAGGCAAGTGCTGTGCAAAGGCAAAATGAGGGGGTGAGTGGAGTATTAGATATGCAGAACATGGACGTCAAGGGCAGAGGAGGCAGATACAGCTGGAGGCAGTCTATCTGAATATGGGTAGCTTTGGAACTGCTCCTAAACTATACAACAGTGTTCTAAATGATGAAATGATAGAGCGAACACTTGTAAATGCATCAGGAACAATTCTCGCCCACAGTACATCACATCTGTGGACATGTTGTACTGTAGGCATCTTTTTTGGTCTGTATCCAATAAACTAGGTCAAGACATAAGACAGAAAACACTTCATGATTAAGGGATGCAATTTTGAAGTAACTTATATGAAAAATAAAATTAAAAAAGACACTGCAATGGTGGACCATATTAGGTTGCATCCAAATCTGAGTTATTTGTCAACCTCCTCTGTTGGTAGTTTTGAGTTTGTGATTGCTGTGCCTCTTTATTCATGTGAATGGTCTGCATTAGGCATATGTTGTCACGATTTCCATGACTGCTCTGCTTGACATGTTGAATAATGTTGTAGTTTTTATATTTCACAATGCGCTTGCAATGTGGAACAATATGTGAAACAATGCGGTTGTAGATGTTAATACGTTTTTGATGAATTGATTTTGGTCCAAATGCTTTGCAACTCTTTCCCAGAAGGTAAGTTAAAGGGCTATTGGAGTGTCCTCCTGATTAAAGAGCTATCTAAAAGAGAAAGTCAAATTTGGAAGGAGGATGAACACCAGCCAAATGGGTTTTTTACAACCAGGCAAATCAAAAGCTGTTCTTATTAATTGCTTAACTGATAAAGGATTGCTAAAGGACCGTGCTGGAAATAAGTATTTATTTTACAGACAACACAAGAGCACATCATTTAATGTGTTCCTCGTGATTTTTATTGTTGTTTTTAAAAAAAAAAAAACTAAATTCCTATTGTGGTTCTTGCAATATATTTCAAAAAAAAGTTGGAAGAGTAAAGCATTTACCACTCTGTAATGTTGCCATTCCTTTTTACAACACTTAAAAGACCTTTAGGGACTGAAGACACCAAGTGATGAAGTGTTTCAGGTGTAATTTTGTCCCATTCTTGCTGCAAACAACTCTTAAGGTGGGCAACAGTACGGGGTCTTCGTTGTCGCATTTTGCGCTTCAAAATGCGCCATACATTCTCTATTGGAGACAGGTCGGGACTGTAGGCAGGCCAGTCAAGTACCCGTATCCTCGTCTTCCGCAGGACTTTGTAATGTTTGCAGAATGTGGTTTTGCATTATCTTGTTGAAATATGCATGGACGTCCCTGCAAAAGATGTCTTCTTGAAGGCAGCATATTGTGCTCCAAAATCTCTATGTACTTTTCAGCATTAATGGTGCCATCACAGAAGTGCAAGTTACCTTTGCCAAGGGCATTGACACAACCCCATACCATGACAGACCCTGGCTTTTGGACTTGTTGCTGGTAACAGTCTGGATGATCCTTTTCTTCTTTGGTCTGTAGCACACAACGTCCATTTCTCCCAAACAATACCTGAAATACTGATTCATCTGACCAAAGTACACGTTTCCACTGTGTGATGGTCCGTCCCAGATGCCTCCGAGCCCAGAGAAGTCGACGGCGCTTCTGGACACTGTTAACATAGGGCTTCCTTTTGGCACAGTACAGTTTTAACTGGCATTTGTGAATGTAACTACGTATTGTGGTACTTGACAAAGGTTTGCCAAAGTAGTCCTGAGCCCATGTGGTGATATCGCTTATAGATGAATGACGATTCTTGATGCAGTGCCGCCTGAGGGATCAGAGATCACGGTTGTTCAGTTTAGGCTTGTGCCCTTGTCCTTTACGCACTGAAAATCCTCCACATTCCTTGAATCTTGTAATTATGTTATGCACTGTTGAAGGTGAAATAAGCAAATGTCTTCCTGTCTTTCTTTGAGGAACAATGTTTTTAAACATTTCAATAATTTTCTCACGTGTTTGTTGGCAAACTGGCGATCCTCGGCCCATCTTTGCTCCTAAAGGACTAGACCTTTCTTGGATGCTGCTTTTGTACCAAATCATAATTACAATCACCTGTTGACATCACCTGTTTCAAATCACATCATTATTTAACCAATTTACCTGATTACTAGCGCTAAATAGCTCCTGTCCCAACCTTTTTTGGAATGTGTTGCAGGTCTGAATGACAGGAAAGGATGTATATTTACAAATTAAATTAAGTTGACCGGACAAAACATGAAATATTTTGTGTTCACATTGTCTGCAATGAAATACAAGTCAAAGTACATTTAGAAATCACTACTTTCTTTTTTTATTTGTGTTTTGCATACTGTCCCAACTTTTTCTCATTTGGGGTTGTATGTCCTCTGCATTTTATTTCAGCTGGTGATTCCCTGCATGGTGAAAATTACTTTATTTTTTTCTTGAGTTGTTTGCTGTGCTTACATGCATGATTAAAGTCAACCAAGGCACAATGCCTTCTATTTGAATTCAGTGATTATAATTGGACAACAAAAAGGAAAGTCACATTCTTTATCTTGTTCCCCCCCTGAATGCACTCGCCTTCATAGAAAACAACCAAACAAAGTCTGTGTCTGCCCAAAATAGCATACATCTTCAATAAAGGTCACATTTAAATGACACATTCTGTCAATTCAGTCAGTTGGCTTTTTGCAGTAACTGAGGCATACAGTTTAACCGGAAAATCCATTCAGCATGCTTTGCCAGAGAATGCTGCAATGATCACCATTGAGAAGCATCATTGCATGCCTATTCTGCCATGCCTTCACATTGTTTCTTATCCTTTCTTTCTTTTTGCCTGAGGATTAAGTGATGCCTTACACCCACTGCCAAGGCCTTTCTCCAAACAAACCATTCACAAACAGAAAAAGCAATCAGGAAAATGCAGTTAGCATACAAAGAGAACTGAATGCACGGCTGTAGACGGTGTAAAGACATTTAAGAGTCACTGCACTTGTTAGAGCGATCCAGGGCATGAATATTCATTTACCCAATTTTCCTACTGTGTGTTGTATTCATTTTTCATATGATGTTTGTGTTTTGCAGACACAATGGAAACACTGCATCTTATTCTCCCTCTCTTTTTCAGTGCCATAATTCTATTTGGATCTAACATGCACATAACTACTGCAAAGTCATGACCTTGACTTCAACCAACTTTCTAACATCTTAAAAAACAGCAGTGCAGTCAGATTAGAACCTGTTCAACCTGTTGTTGTTGTTGTTGTTGTTGTTGTTGTCGTCACAGTTCATTATTTCAAGCTCAAAACTTAAAAGTTGGAAAGTTTGCCACTGTAATTCACTTCCCCAGGTGGGACATGATGCACAGGTTGTACTATCTCTGAATGCCAGTTGCTGGTATAATGAATGAGGATGTTTTGCAGACGCTCATTGTTGAACTCATTCATGCTTCCCTGAGAACAGTCCTCTGGTGACTCCCACAGAATTCATGAAGGTAACAAGTGACTCAAATAGATATGCAGCTGCATCTTTTATTTTCATCTCATCTCTGCCTTCCATTTTAGATCAGAAATGTAGTTTAAATCACTGCGTCTACTGTATCCTGGTCTGAGCAACACAAACCTGCCACCAGTTCCCATTGTTCTTATTATGGTAAGGTTTTATTTAGTGGGTGATAAAAACTCACTTTTTCCTGAAACATATAGACATATCTATAACTAATGCTAAGCGTCTTTCACTGCACATGGCAGTCAGCTGACCAAAGACAATTTGATGCAAAAAGAAGGGTGCATATAGTCTGTTGGTCATCAGTAGGTGAAGTTGACATATGTGATGAAAGAGCCTTTACAATTACATGAGGTTAGAGACACTGGGAGAGAGGTGCCATGTTGAAAATGCATGAGACACCCATCCTGCCATCGCAAATGTTTTTCCTGTCCATTCATCCTGCATGTACATTGTTAGATTATAGAATGTCTTTTATTCTCAAATTCATCCATTGAAGCACGCACACCTATCAAATCCACCCACCGCCGCCCCAGGGGTTTGTGTATTGAGTTGATGGTTGTTAAGTACAGTGGACGTTAGGCGGTTAAACCACCCACCATCTAGACAGATAAAAGCTCAGCCATAACCGTCAGACCCATTAACATTCTATCCTCAGTGTGCTCTCCAAGTGTCTTGTTGGCTTTAATCCCTTGTCTTACCTTGATAAACTTGAATTGATTTTACTGAACCATCAGTGTTGCCGCCTCTCCAAAGACAAATCTTTAATGTTAACATCTACAATTTTTTAACAGTCACCTGCAGTGAAGTACATAGGGTACTGACACAGGAGAGAATAAAAAAAGGACATAATAACCTACTAAAAAGACTTTTATTTATTTATTTTTTGTCCTGCTTTCCTGCTTGCCTACCCAATCCAACACAAAATATGATTTGAATAGAAATTTATATCTGATAGCCACAAGGCACAAGCAAAACCTTGGCACCAGCCTTGCTTTTGTAGTTGTAAACAGCCACTGTTGGCTCAACAGAGATCTGGAATCTGTTGCATTGACGGTATCTGTCCTTGCTGAAGGCAAGAATACACATAATCCAGACTGCTCAAAAACTGCCAACTGAGTGGCATTTTGGTTTGAGCATTTTACTTTCATAGCTGTGTGAAATGAAATCCCTTCCTATTTTCTTGATGCTTGCCATTTAGCATTACATCGGGGGATTGGGAGTAATACAGGATATAGACACTTTGACTGTATAAGCTTGTGCACAGCTTGGTTGTTGCTGAGTTTACTTACAGTAAAAATGTCCAGAAGCCGGAAATTGCTGCACAATCAAGGCGCTATTTTTGTCAAGGCAAACCCAGCAGTGGTGCACATGTTGCCATTTTCATTCATGCAAGTCCAGTTTTTGCATTTGAATGAATCACGCTTCTGCTGACTGTTGTCCAGCAACATGAGCAAGAAAGTGTTCTCCCACTCAGACCAACTCTTTTTTACAAATGCAAGGACACAAAGCATTTTTTTGTGTGTCTTAATTTGTTGGACACACACACACACACACACACACACACACACACACACACACACAAACAAACACACACACACACACACACACACACACACACACACACACACACACACACACACACACACACACACACGCACACCTCTCATATCACATAAACCCTTCCTTTTTTCCATCAGACACTTAAATTAACACCATGCTGTAATACAGTTAAGGCAGAGTATATTCTGGATTAGATTAATGGGTGATTCCTACCAATAATATTGTTCATGACATGTTGTAGGATGCATGAGGTTGTTCCCTTTCAGTTGATGAAATACCTGTAGTCATCACACAGCAGCAGGATTAACATGTACGTTTCATCTACAGTCTCTAATTTGAAGGATGCACTATGTGTGATGTGTAATTATGCACAGGTCAAACAGCACACAGTAGGTGCCCTTAATTAATGAGTCTAATATCCAAAGCAGAACAGAGATTTAACCAAATAGGTGCATGACCTTCTCTGGTTTTCTGCCGATCATAATCGTTAAAATGTAACACACAGATTTCAAATTCACACACTGAATCTTAAGGGGTATGTAGGAGGATATGTCCTGAGACTTTTGCAGCATGATTGTGTGCATATATATATATATATATATATATATATATATATATATATATATATATATATATATATATATATATATATATTATATATATTTCAGGAAAGGCATTGCTTAAGGTAGTTTTACAACTCACGTTTGATAATGAATTGGGAATTTGATCTTGAAATAAACTTTGACTTAGTTTTTATCATTTTTCTAATGTAAGTTTCCAATATTTTCTGGGAAAGAGCTACATTATATCCATCTTAAATTCCATACACTGTAAACCTCTTTGGCAACTAACATTTAGCTCTGCTAGGCTTGCCAATTGCAGATTCATTTACACCCTGTTAAATTCATGTCACACTAAAACAGCAGCAAGGCAATGCTATGAAAGTATGCACCATGACAAACCACAGTTGTAAGTATGGTTGGTCGTGGTAGTTAAACTGACCAACAATTCAACCTTTTTTTTGTGACGGAAAATAACAATCACTCTGAGTAAATGTCCTGCCATGGAAATGCTCGCCAGGAGGTTAAGCACACATAAATAGACAAAGAGCCTCATTAGTGCAAATGTAAATAAATAGAGACAGATGATGCAGACAGAGAGTCGAAGAGGACCACAGGCCTCTGTGTCATGTAAATATCCACCTTGGCAAAGCCAGTTATCAGAATTATCTGATAATTTAAGTGGTGGGAATTTCCCCAAATACCCATCCCTCATCACTTCTGCACAATTGTTCTTGTGGAGGGAGGAAGACATTTCCATATATCCGTCCACCCATTCACTCATTTTAAAATATAATTTATTCTACAGTTAGTGTTAACAGCAGAAATTAAATCCTAAATCATCAAAAAATAACTGACTGCTGAAGAATGCCATGTCAGTCTGGCTTAACCATTTCAAGTAGTGATCTAGGTTACAGTCTTTTTAGCATTTTTTGCATGAAAGGAGTGTAGATTTTGGCTTCTATTTCTTACAATATAGTCACATTTAAGGAGTAGCCTATTTTACTGGACAGCACAGATTACTCTTAATGCCAAGACCATAAACTATGCCATGTCACACGCACAAAGTTGCTTGCATTGAATTATGTAACAAAGATATCAACCATTAATTTGAATAATGTCTTAAAGTGAATTGCCAAAAATGTAATTGGTTCATCTGCATTGAATTGAAAGTTACATTGATTTAATTTAATAATTTTAATTTAATAAAGCCAACACACGCATATACACAATGTAGGCATTGACAGAAATAGAGGTAAGTAGTTTATGACTCTCTTTCTATTTTACTGTTTCTTTTCTTTTATTTTAAGGTAAACTGTTTAAGTACAGTAGTTGTGGGCATAGAACCCTTCATTCATATTCAATGAGTTTAAAACAAAAACGTTACCACCTGCCTTAGAGGATGCATAATATGAAGGCTCACATCTTCTCAATGAATTCAAGCCATTACAGACTGCTTATAATTGAAGAAATATCAGATGTTCAGGGCTCATTTTAAAGATCTAGGCTGTCTGTCAGTCTTTGTAGGAGCCTCCCCAAGGGAACTTTCCCTCTGTTTTGAAGAAAAGAGGCATATGGGAACGTTCAGGTTCTAGCGTCCTCATGTATGCAGTTTCCTCTGATGGTATTATACAGAAGTCAGCTAACTGTACTGCAGGTGTGCCATAATACTCGGCAGATCTTCAGCGTCTTACACCGGGATTAGAAGTTGTTTTGATTAAGTAAGCTTTAGGTAACTCAAGGGATAATATTCTGCAGATGCCCCTTGCTTACTTCTAAAGATTAGAAATAGAGTGACTTGTGGAATATTACAAACGCAGTCATAATTTGTTGGCCTCCAGGGTACATCCCTTAGAGCTGCACTGCACTAAATCTAATTTACATGGCTTGCTGTTGCTCAAAGGACTTTATTTGTCTATGTTTGGTATGAGCTTCTCATTACACTGCTGTTTATTGCACTTCAAGAGAACTATCTTCGGCAGTGTGCAGTTTAAAGATCTAAGTGACACTACAACCTCATCTTTAACATAAGAGATGTCTCAGCATGGTGAGCTATAGTAAAGTATTTCAGAGAAACTCATATTACAGTGTGCGCAACATTATAAAAACACATTGCAGATAGAGATTTTTGTTATTTTATTTACCTTGACATCACAGAAATCAGTGATCAGTAAGGCTAACAAGAGATTTTCGAAGGTAAGACACTTTTTATTGAACCAAAATAGGCTACTAAAGAATAGTAGAGGTACTGAACTTGACATTTTAATAGGACATATTGTTATCCTTTTAAGCCCTGTTTGTTAAGGGCATGTAGTTGGATCACTGTATATATATATATTTTTAAACATTTAAAGTGCAGGTCCAAATTACAGCAACAAAAATCGAGATTCGGTAGCCTATATACTTTTGATGTGATTAATTTCCCAAAAAATTCCCAATATTTAAAAATCTCCCCAATATCTTGTTGTTATGCTCTGTAGCCTACTGTAGGCTACTTAAGAGTATATCAAAATGCCAGTATACAGTATACCTTTTTCGATACCACGGCAAATGGGGAAAAAAAAGTCCTAGGCACACATTTATTACCAACCTGCACACAATGCTAGTACAGCAAGTCACTTCTAGATAACAGAAGGGTAGCCTACTTTAAGTAACAACAGTTTTAGTTTATCAGAGTTTAGGAGGTGCACCTAAATGCACCATGACGCCCGCGCGCTTTACGTTCGTTGTCTGTTTACACAGCTCACGGGGAAGGCTAATTACTGCTGCCACACCGGTAACTTCATGGAAGCGGGAGGATTTTCCAGTTGTGCTGTTTCACCGTTAACTCCGACTCTGGCGGTGGTCATGGTGTCTGGAAAAGTGTAGCTGCAGGCTAATGGTAAGCTAACGTTCCCGGGCTTTAGCTGCATGTAAGCTAACGTTACGCTGCGTCGTCTATGTGTGGTGTTTTTAATAGCTTCGGTACTTTCGATACTTTGAAATATATAATTAACAGAAATAATTGCTTTTAACAGATGGTATCTAAGTATCATAATTTGACAAACGTAGGCAATATCAAAAGCACTGATTACCTGGACTTTTCACATTGGGGTTTATGCATGTGCGCTCCTTATCCAAGGCCATGCCACTATTTTTCTTTTATTCTGTGTTGAATGTATGAACACACTTGTTTCAACTCATGCATGATCGCTTTCTGTAATGATTGCCTTGTCTCATATGATTGTTCATACCCCAGATGTTGGAAATATGGAGCTCAGAGGAGCATAATTGTAATTTTAAGACCCAGCTATATTTTTGATCTTGCCCTAATATAATGGGACAGCTGCTTTAGGAAACAACATCTGCACAACTCATATCACAATGAGGTGCCTGGTGCCACCTAACAGTTTTGTTTAGGTTACATGTTTTGATAGTCAAGGCTGTGCTTATAATCTATTCATTAGCCCTTATCATAGTAAAAGGCCTGTATACAGTGGGTTGGTTTAGGAGAAGGGCCACATTGGTGGTTCAATGGCAGCTGTTATTGGAAGCTGTGTAGTTCGGAAGAAGGCTGCATTCTTTGTATTGTTGTGCTGTTTATGGCTTTATTCTGTGTAATTAGCACTGCTGTGCTCTACTAGACTGCACTCATATAAACTGCCCCCCTTTTTTTTTTTTTTTTCCAAATATAGGGATTATAGTGAAATATTTTTTGCCTTTTATATTCATGTTTGTGTGCTGTGGATAAATAAGATAAAATAAGATAAGATAGACTTTAATAATCCCACAGTGGGGAAATTCTTGTGCTACAGCAGCTCAAAATAATTTTTATTACACACATCACCCTAACACAAATACAAATTACGGAGAAAAAATGTACATAAAGTATAAGAAATAGAAAAATATAATTAGTTATAGTAATAATAGTAATAAAACAAACATATTTACACAACACCCATATACAGACAGTATAAACACAGATTTATTTTTAAATACAGATGAATAGAAAATAAATATTGCACAGTTGGAGGTAACAAAGAGTGATAAATAAATAAATAAATATGCATAGTGCAGAATATTGTCCAGTGATGGCTCATATTGCAGAAACAACTAGCAGATAATAGATAGCTAGCAAATACTTGCGTAATATTTAAATCAGATTCCAGTGCATTAATGTAGCTTCCTACAACTGGCCTCCATTACAGCTAAATAGAGTGCTTATATGCAGACTCTGATTTGTGTATTCAATCCATTTTAGTACACTCCCAAGGAGGCCCAACAAACCATCTGCTGTTTAGACAGACTCTGACCTCTATGCCTCTCAAGACCAAGCACACCACCAGAGCATATCCATCCATACAGGTTGCCTGGTTGTTAATCTTTGAGCAGAAGACAAGGAGGTTATCATCACATGCCATTTGAAGGGACGGACCTGCTGGCAAATCCCCACGGAGGGCCTTGTTTCACTCAGTGCACTCTCTCCCTGTAACTTTCCGGGCACAATATGTGATTAATACATTGTCATCCTGTAGCAGTTTGACAATCTTGATGGCTGCACATCTAGGGTCTTCAGGGCATTTTCTATGTCTGGACAACATCAGGAAGGAAGTGGCTTTTTTGTATCTCTAAATGTGTGAAAACCAGTGAGGCAGCACAAACATTACTTTATTTTCTGTTTTGTGCTATACTTATTCAACAAAGCTTTTTATTTGACTGTAATAACTGTGACACGGTAAATAATGTACTGAATTCCTGCAAAGCACGGAAATCCGAGACAGAATCCCCAATGCTGACCATTAGAAATGGTAAATAATGAGGGTAATTTGTCTAGATTGCAAGATCTTGTCAAAGGCAGCAGCATTTTAGAGGCCATCCACATGAAGACGCGTTTGGATGCAATTTTTTTGCATCGTTTGGGCTAAGGGTGCTCCGATCGGGATTTTTGGGGCCGATCACCGATTGCTGGAAGACGTATCGGCCGATACCGATCACCGATCACTTTTATGAACTGAAAATTACGCCATTACGTAACAGTCACACATGTTAAGAGAATGTATCAGTAATTGTTTGGCTTTTTGTCCTAGCTCAAAATCTAAAAAATGTCCTTTCAATCACTGCAGACATTTCTTCAGCACACACCGACACACACACACACACCGACACACACACACACACACACACACACACACACACACACACACACACACACACACACACACACACACACACACACACACACACACACACACACACACACACACACACAGGGAAACAGCTGTTTGAGTGGCGCCGGAGATGCTAGCTACACGACTCCGCTCTGCCTTAGCGTTAGCTAACTTTGAAAACTCCTCATACTCCTTTCTGTGACTAACCTTCAAATGTCTGATGAGGTTGGTGGTGTTAAAATGTCTTTGGAGCTTTCCGCCTCGTGGTATTTTCTTGGCACACACGTTGCAAATCGCTAATGTATCGTCTTTTTCCCAGATAGCAATGAGTCGGCGGATCACCGGCGGTGCTCCAGAGGCAGTAGAAGCGTCAGAATGGCGTAATCGCAAACACGTTTGCCGAGCACCACCGGTGGCAGCCGCTTTTTAAAAGCGGTAGCCGCCTTCCTACCGCCTTCGTTCCGCGGCCGGCCGCGGGCCAACTGCTGTTCTGCCGCCGTTCAGACAACTTGTAGAACTGCCAGACCGCTGAATGTAGGGACGCCGCCATTTTAGCTCCATGTTGAAAATGTTCTCAGGAGTAGTGCGCTCTTAATACATCCATGGTAGTGTGTCATCTGATCGGCCTATCTGATCGGCATTTATGTAGACCACCGATCAAACTATTTAAAGCCATTATCGGCCGATACCGATCGGTGACCGATCGATCGGAGCACCCTTAGTTTGGGCCGATTGTCCACACGAATCCTGTAAACGCACTGCCTGTAAGTACGCACTTTTTTGAAACCTGGTCCCAGGGTGAATAAAAAAAAACGGCTCACGTTTGGCTTCGTCTGGACGGTAAAACTGCATACGTGCGTATCAATGATGTCATCCCCACACACCTCGGCCTCACAGCTGACTGCCTTCAACCCAGCTGACTGCTCTAGCAGGGACGCAATGCTGTTTATAAAGTGGAAGTAGAGAACTTATCAACTAGCTAGCTAATCTGTCTGCTTATCAATTCCTTGAACGGATTATAGTAACTTTTAGCACGGCTTATTGTAGAAAGGCTACCGCAAGAAAAATGTGTAACTAGATTATCAAAAACACATCGGATCATTGATATTTGTTTGACTGCCGATGTTAGCTAGCAGAGCTACTGTTAATGCGCTAGCTAGCGTGCTAACGTTAGCTCTGCTAGCTAGCACGCTGCAATCATGTCCGATAGCAGACAGAATTGCAAAATAGAAAGCAATCCAACAGCACATTATACAATGTAACGTTTTCTAGCGGTGGCCTTTATATAATGAGCAGTGGTGAAAGTTATTAAAGTCTAGTCCATGGCTGTATTAAGAGAACTATGGTATCATGTTATGAAAGGAAGTGACTGAAGGCTGCTCTTCTTCGTTCCGTTAATTTCTGTAGCAAAAACAGCGCCGCCTAGAGGCCTGGCATATGAAGTACCGTGTTGAGTCATTTACATATGGATTCATGTTGAACCGAATCCAGGGAAGACGGATGCGTTTTCATCCTAACGTCTTCGTGTGGACATGGCCTTAGTGTTAATGATCTTAAAACATCTGGCTCTGCATACGCATGTAGATTGATCCGAACTCCTCCTCTACTGACAGAAAGAGTCTGGATGTGGTGCCTGAAGAACTGCTCTCCTCTGACCTGAATTCTCCTGCTTCTCCAGCAGTGGTGTTAGTGGGCCACATTAGCATTTCCACCATTTCTTTGAACCTCTGATGTAATTAATTTAGAAAATGGGGGAGAATGATGTATAAACCACTTAAGGGAAAACGTATGTGTCCTACTAATAAGTAATAAGCACAGGGAGAAAATAAACATTTGTTTCTGCCTACAAAGGGGTTTTAACAATAGTTTGTCTAATGGTAGCATGTTGAAGAAGAACTGCATTTGCAGCACAGTGCCTTGCATTTTTCAGACTACTGAAAAATAGGATTTCAAAATAGACTTGTCTTGTAAAAGATAAACAGCTGTGAGTGACGGGTGTCCATGCTTTGTGCATACCTACTGTATTTAAAAACATAAATAATTATTTAACCTTTATTTATCCAGGTAAGTCGATTGAGAACAAATTCTTCCTGTCACAATTCGACCTGTCACATTCACACAGTTCCACATTCATACCTGGAAGCTGCCCAGTCCAACCACAGTCTGACCTGCTGGCCACTGAGCAGCTCCACTGGAGCCGTTGGGGTTAAGGGCCTTGCTCAAGGGAACCTCAGTGGTGGTAATATAGGGAGAGACAGACTCTTTTCACTTTCCCCACCCAGATTTTATCCTGTCGGTCTGGGGATTGAACCGGCGACCTCCCGGTCACAATCTCTTTCTTTAACCTTGAGGCCACCACTGTATACAACTGTAATCAATGAGACCATAATTCAAAAAAATTAATATCATTCTGTATTGCAGAAGATTTAAAACTAGAGATTGAGACCATAAACTCATTATGAAAATGTTTACTGAGGTAATAAATCAAGTGAGGAGTGGGTCACTTTCTCATAGACTTCTACAGAAACCGACCTCCTTTTGCAACCGCACGTGTCGCCCCCTGCTGGAATTCAGATAGAATGCAGGTTTAAGGCACTTGCGCATTTGCAGCACTTCGCCGAACCGGATGCTTTGTCCATTAATATTTACAGTCTATGGCTTGTACTGATCGCTTCCTTTAATCCCACACGCCGTGCGCCACCAATGCACCGCCTCCCTGCTGGAGCTGCTCCCCCCGCGACCCGACACTGGATAAGCGGACGAAGATGGATGGGTGGATTTTTGTAAACCAAAAATGGTGTGCAGCTCTATTATCTGAGCAACTAGAAGTATCCGAAGAGTATCGGAACTCTGTATCGGCAGATTTCAATATTTATAAAATCAGGTTGGATCGGGGGTCAAAAAAGCTGATCGAGACATCCCTAAGGTCAAGCCTCGCTTTATAGCTTATCACTTTTTTTCTAAATTCTGCTTTTGTGAACTAGACCCCTGGTCTGAAGACTGTGTGGGTGTTTACAGACTGTGCTTGATTGACATCTGTGTGACCCTCTGATTAGTTCAGATGCACCTGTTTAGGTGGGAGAGTTTACACCTTTTGTCACTCTTATAAGTTTGGTGACCACATGTAATTCCAGCATAGCTCCACCCAATTTCCACCTAAGCACAGGCGTAATTAGCCAGAATTACATCTGTGTGAGTGTGCTGAGCTATTAATGTACAATAAACAAGCAGTGGTAAAATGCAGTTACACGAAACAGTAACAGTGCGTTTTCATCCACCTCTTTTCATGTGTATATTTGATTGCGCATATGTTGTGCATACAAAAAAGAACTTGAGTGTAAATGTAGAAAATAAAAAACTAAGTGTGACGAAGTGCAATGGAAAGTTTGGAGGGAAACCTTTATTTTATATATTTTTTATTATTTGGCCTCTATAGCCAACCATGCACAGCTTCATAAACTGAACTTAGATTGCCAGCACAACACCTTTTTTAATAGGACAACATTTATTTAATTTCCCCCACCACTCCAACTGCTAAAGAATGGTCCTTAATTTTTATTGTTTGGTTAGTCATACATAGAGGCTGTTTATAACAAAATACGTTAGAAACGTCCATAGCTATGTTTTTTTACCCAAGAGGAACTTTTTTCCACCAAGGAGATACTGATTTCATCCATTAAACTGTCTGTCTCTGTGCTAATCTTTCTATACAAATTGGTGGGCAGACAGGCCACGTACCAAGGGACAATTAATTGGATTTTGGTGGTGGTCAGGCTCTTAGTTTTCTGTTGATCGATGTTTCTTGCCAAAGTTATGAAGGAGAGATGGACTCCAGAGATTCCAAAGCCTAAATGGATGTGCAGCATTGAAGAGTTAAAACGAGGCAGTTCAAATGAAAATTTAAATGAACAACGAACAAATTTCTTTTAGCAAACGAGCTGGAGAGATTTCCATATGCATTCTTCTATGCCTTCTCTCAGCACCATAGAATTCTGATGCCATAGATTCTCAAAGGAAGCTTGGATTGTTGTGAAGCAGAGTCAAACTTCAGCTGTGATTCCTAGTGGTTCTGATCAATGTGGGTCCAGGTCGGGTTCAGGAAATGTCAAGCTGTAACAGATGTGGTTCAGTGATAAAAGCTTATCTCTACATTTGACATCTGAGCCATTTAGCTGATGTTATTTCCAAAGGCGACTCACAATGAGTGTAACTGCAAGAGAGTTTTAATTCCTCCTTAAAGACCCTACCTGCATAATATTAACCTCAATAACTCATTCTCACATTAATACTATAGAGTAGGCTAATTGATGTTGTAAATGTGAAATGGAGCCTCGACAGAAAGAGGTTTTCCTTATTTTTATTTATAACATGGAAGAATTATAAATAAATAGATAATCAAAAAAAGAATACTGTCAGATAATAAAAAGTACAAATACTATATGTTCTAATCTTTTCTCTAGAAAATCAAATTGTGTGCACATGCACAGAGTAATGAGCATGTGGGCGCTTTTCAGATATAGAAAGAAAGAAAATGCAGCAATGGTAAGAATATCAGACCTATTCTGGTGATGATTAGCCGCTGCTCGAGAAGTGAACAAATTTTACTTAATTTTAGGTTGAAGCTTTGCCTTTGCTCCTTACATCTCTGTCATATAACACAACAGTATAAATGAAATAGTACCATCAGTCTCAGAAGAACAGACAAATGGAATATAGCAAGTTGACTAATGACTATGGCTGGGGCAGTAGGCTATGGATTTTTTCTTACTGCGGTTGAAAAGCAGGAAATTCCTGCAGTAGTGCGGTGTACCGCTTTTAAATCCCTTTTGTCTCAGTGGTTAATGAAGGCTATTAGGTACAATATGTAACATTTCTGCATTAAAATGTCTAAAAACGACCATACCTATGTTATATATTTTTTTGAGATGTGTAGTTACACTCTCCCAAATGTTTCCACCAAACTTCAAACCCAGAGAAATCTGTTATTTTATTTTCAGACACGTCACGTTTCCTTTCCTTCCTAGTCGCCTGTCAGTGGCGTCATATAACCTTTCACCCTCTAGTTACTCGTAACTTCCTTCAAAACACGGCACCCAGATGATACGTTTGAGCGTAAATCATGTAAATCATACAATGTCACAGTGTCACAGAAAAAAATACTCCTAACCACAATACTGCTTTTTCTGCCACGCAGCATCATTTTGTGATTTAATAATGTGCCAGTTTGCAACACAGTAATACAGCAGAGATCTTATTTATTGATACATATCAATATCGATCCAGTTTAACTTTACTACAATGTGTTGGTTGACAAGTAGATAACATTATAGGGTTACCACATCGTTCAATACGCTCATAAAGTTATTAGTAGCATCATTGTTTTCACCACGGATGAGTTTACCAGTAATGTTAACGTTAACTGTATAGATAAGACGACTAATCTAATGCTAATTTAGCAAGCTAGCACGCCGGTCTGTCTGCCTGGGATAACAGCTGACAACACAGCTGTCCCGGCTATTCGTTTGGTGCTGGGACATGTAGCAATAGCCAGATACCGTTAGCCCATAGCCAGCCAACAGCCAGCCACCATTACAGCAATCCATACAGTATAAGTACTATACAGCACTTAACTCCGGTGCCGGGTGCTTACGACACTAACGGTAGTTTAATGAAGCGTCGGGAAACAGACCATATCAGACCCAGATCCGAGTCGCAACAGCGGCCATCCATAGCTAATGTTAGCTAGTCTCCGTTAGCGCTAGCTACCGGTGTTCGTGCCAAAAATCTCCTCCCTGCCGAATTTCTCACCACTTTGCCTTTAGCTGTCTTTACAGTTAGCTAAATTAACCCGACAAGCACCAAAACGAATAGTTAAGATTAAAGAAAAGGATCGTTCCAGGCAGCTTGGAGATGTTCACATCGGCCATCGGAGATTCCCCCGACAATCCCCACCAGCACCCACACCTGTCTCTCAGGCTTGTTGAGTAGCTAGCTAGCGTTACAACAAACCCCGTCCACCCCGGTGTTGAAACCATTCAAAAGGTGACAGTGACATGTGAAATATATTGTGATAGTCACTGTGTTTTAGCTGCTGGCTAACGTTAGCTTGCTGGCTCACTAGCTAGCTAACTGGTCAGCTACCAATACAGATCGAATCAAGAAAAACGTAATTATATTGGGGAAAATGCAGCTATGTTATTAGAATGACATGAATAAACGTTACTACACGTAAAGTGAATACATTTGAATGGGTAAATGTGTCCGTGAACAGATGCATTCTAATCAGCGAAGGTGTTTACAGCTCCCATAATTCCACGCAACTTACCAACGTCATCAAAAGTCCGTGTTTACAATCCATTGTTTTGGTTGAGAGACCCCTAGCGGCAGAAAGTTACATATTGTACGTACATATTGTGCCCTGGTGGGGCAATCCTTTGAACAAATTAAAACACATTTAGCATAGACTATGCTTTAATATAATAACATGATTTAAATAGGCCTACTTCATTTATGATTTACATATCTTGTGTGCTCTTTTGTCTCAGTGGTTAATGAAGGCTCCCTCAGATACCTACAGAGTCGTGGACGACTACGCAAGGGCACCTTTTAATCATATTTTAATCATTTAATAACCATAAGATCAATCGTCTTACCTCTTTCGGCTCCTAGCAGCTAACAAGCTAACGCTAACGAGCGTCTCTTTGCTGTCCTTCTAGCCTTCACGGGAGGTTTTGTATCCAGCCTGGAACTTGTGCCTTTTTTCGGGGTGGTTGAGCAATAAATCCAAACTCTTACATCCAAGATTGATAAACTTTATGTCCATAATTTATGATTTTTCGGCCGTATTTCTCCGCCGATCGGCGTTTGCTTTTGTGGTATGGTTTCCCAGTATGCATTGGGGCTTTGTTATTGTCTGCAAACCAATGGAAACCGGTCTTTCGAGAGCAGAGATCTTCTACGATAGGGAATGGCTGGGCTCACTACAAGCCAGCAACTTATAATGTTAATTATGTTTATTTTTTCACAGGGTGACTCCAAATATATATATGTAGCAGAACTGTGAGTGTTATATAAATAAATATGACATTATTATTTTGATTATTGGCATAAGTGCATGTCATGAGGGCAAAAGCGTCTGGACTTTTTTTGAAAAAATGTAGATATTTTGTCAACTGTATAAGTTATAATGTTAATTTCTTCACAGTTTGACTCCTAATACATATGAGAAGTGATTTAGACAGGAGATTGGCTTAGGTTTTATTGATCTGTGTGTCATATCAATACATATCTGTGAGATTCCTGTTTCCGTTTTATTTATTTATTTATCTTTAAGGTCCTACAAAATGGTTTAATATTCAAGTGACCTCACTGCAGCCCACATATTCTAATAGCCCAGATTTTCCTGAAAAGAATGATGTCCATAGATTGACTGTGGACAACATGGTTGATGCTTTACAAGCTTTTTTAGAAAATAAAACCAGACGGACCAGAGGTTGTCAAACATCCGTCAGGAATCTGTTAATTTAACGAAGTGTCGCTGCTCACACTTCCGTGATTGTAAGCCTGCCTACAGATGGATTTATTTTTCGATAGCGTTTTAATGAAATGACTTCAGCTCCCAGACTTCAGCTCCCAGTTGGTGTTCAAGTAATGAATGGTCATGCTCATATAGGAGATCATGTTAACGCTTGACCACATATCTGTTGTGACAGAAAAATGGTCAGCGTATTTTAACTCGCGAGTCAAACTGCCCTTTATTTTCACATACTTCTCTGGTACTGCTAAGTATTTTCTGTCAGGGGGAACATATTGTTTGTCGAAGGCCTGTAGCATTGCCTTAAAGGCTGGCTTCTCGACTAAGTTAAATGGAAACTTTTCCTCACCAGAAGGCGGGTCACGCTATCCGTTAGGGGTGTGCAAAAAAATGGATTCGTATTCTAATCGCGATTCAAGCTCTACTGATTGATTAAAATTAATATTTGAATATTTATATTTATATATTTTGACCATGAAATGCCTTCAGTAAGACCTATATTGGTATCAAACTTACGTTGTATATGTTATGCCCAGTGTCCGTAATATAGGACTCAGTAGCCAAAGAACTCCACCCATCAGTGGTCCGTGCAAGTTTTTCTCCGTGCAGCATTTCCCTTATGCCACCTTTGGTTGTGTCATACTGTTACATAGGGCTGCAGCTATCGATTCTTGTTGTAATCAGTTAATCTAGCACTTTATCGATCGATTAATCGGATACATTTTTTTTTGCGTTTTTAAACAACCAAAACAAATAATGCATAACGAAAATTATGTGGCTGTAAAATTATCAAGCATTTGGCTTTTATTTCTCAAAAGAACAGAGGTATTTATTCCAACTCCAACATTTGGCAATATAATTTAATTAAGTTTCATGCTGTCAATCTAGCCTTGACATCAAAGTAAAAATCTGTTTTATGTAGATTTCTACACCTGCAGCATTTACCATTAGGCTACTAACAAATAATATATAATTTCCGGGGTGAGCCTATTTGCTATGGTAACCTAGCAACCTGTGTGTGTGTGTGTATGCACGTGTGCCGTGCGTGAGGAAGAGTGAGAGAGATGAGGGTGCATGCGCGCGCGCGTGTGTGTGTGTGTCAGAACTGAGAGAGGAATCTTTCTCTTTATTATGATGTTTGTTATAATTGTGATCTACAATACAAATATAAAACAGCCATCTGTTTATAGCCTTTTTTCAAATTTATAAGACACATCTAAGTCAGATCTTTGTCCCTTTCATCTTTTGAAAATCTGGTCATTTGTAAGCTGTAGAGTTGATGGTTCAGGAAAAAGATCTAAAAGCGCAGTTAAAATATGCAATATACATATAATCATAAAAGGCTCAACAAGGCTTGTTTCCAGGTAAAGCAGTAGCACACTATACAAAATGAAATGAAAATACATCAACACAGTCCAAGTAAAACATATGTGAGCTTTAGCTGTTATGAAAACAAGATAATAGGAAGCAAAAATTATCATAGATGAGGAAATCCCCTGTGCCCCCTGGAGATGGAAAATCAAAATGGAACATTAAAAACAGCATCTGGAGGTTATCTTAACTTGACCTCTGTGATCTGTAATGTTTGCTGTTTCTCAACTTGGATCTGAAATAGTCCTTTTAAGTTTGTTACAGCTTTTACACAGGAGCAGCGTTGTACAAGATAGCACACGAATGTTTTTCTTTAATCTAAGAGGCACTTACATCCTTCACTGGTTTTTTTTTGTATTAGCAGGCTTGGCTAGTTAAAGGTTTGAGCCATTGGGTTTCTTACACGTTATTCCTATAGAAAATAAATGAGATAGGGTAGGGAAAATAAGTTTAGTAAGGACCTGAATCCCACTCTACAGGATTGTATTAGTTTGACAGCTGGATAAGAGCAGTCTATAGCCTAGAATGAAGTATCTGCCTTCAAAAGATTATTGTACATTTTTCTAATATTTTCAGAATCTTATCTGCATGTGTAAGGCATTGCTGAACATGATACTGTTCTCATTAGCTTTCTTAAATCACAACCTTCCCTTAGTACACACACAGTTAGATATTTCAACTATACAGCAGGAATTTATTTGTCATATTTGTCTGTCTGTACGAAGGTACAGTAAGGCAGGACTCAGGCCCAGGAGCAGATCCATCTGACAATGTAAAGTTAACAGGCACTTAACTAGATAGTCCGTCATGCTTTCAGTCTGCAGTGGGTAGGCAGGATAAGCCAAACAAAGCCCAGTAGAATCAACTGGCATGCAGAGAAATCAGATAACAATGTAACTAGAGTGACTCAAACACTAAGAGTGTGTATTAAACTGGTGCTCAGTCAGTCTTCTGATGCAGGTAGTGAGCTGCCCAGGGAGTCTGCTATTTTCTATCCCTTCTCAAAGACATGTTCAGTTCTCAAGCAGAGCTGTATCTAATAACATTAATGATGTCTGCATATTGTTTGACGTATGCCAATACAAGGGCTAAGTAACACAAAAGTCCATTATTCAAGGTAACTGCCCTAACTTAAATTTGAATGCATATCATTTTTTTCAAGTGCGTTTGGGGTGTCATTTTAAAGATTGCTCTGAATTAGTCATCAAATCGATTTCTGTACTTTTAGCTTTTGAATATCTTCCAATATGTGATCTGGGGCCAACCACTTCCTCTGGGAGAAATTACAAAATGTAACCATAATTTTTCTCATGCTAGTTAAGCCAGAAAAAGTATCAAACCACCTGTTTAAAGGCACAGAAAAGAATACAGAAAATAACATCTACTCTACTCAAAATGTTACCATCTGCCAACATTTAGGTTACCACTTAGCAAGTGAGTGTGCAAGAGAAAGAGAGATTGATTCATGTTTTTTTGCACTTATGTTGCTGATACAAAACATCATAAAACTGATTGGCCTTTCGCATGTATTTAAAAAAACGGTCAACGGGCTGGGTTTACACAGTCATTGTTGCAGCTCTCATAAAATACCTCATATTTCCAGAAGAGTCATGCAGAAGGCCTTTGTGGTTAGGGCTGTTTTGCATGTGTTTTTTCTTCCAGGGACAGATATGCCACTATTCCAAAACTAGTGTCACTATGCACAGACCCAGAATCAAACCAGGGTTTTTCAACAGATGTCTGTTCTTTCTGAAACAAACTTATTTTTTATTTCTCTCTCTCTTTCTTCTAGATAGAAATAGTCTGCAGTCCAGATTCATAGCCAACACTCGCACACAGCTAAGTCCATTGGAGGTAAGGCAGATCAAAGACAGGGAAAGGTATCTAGAGATTACATCTACTTCGTCCATCCACCGCTTTGACTTTGGCTTAAAAAAATCACCAAATTCAAGGAGCACAATCACGTCTTTAAGGAAGACAGCCTATTTGTATTCTAGGCTCCCACTCTGTCTCCTCACGTGTGACTGAGTGCAAGTGAGCGAAAGAGAGTGAGCAAGGAGGGAGGAGGGCAAAAAGAGGGAGGGAGTGTATAAGAGAGAGGAAGGATGAATCTAATGCGTTGCAGCAGAGAACTGTGACAGACCAGGCATTTATTTGAGCAGAGACTGCTGCTGTAGCAGGAAGGACTCAGCAGCAGCAGCAGCAGCAGCAGCAGCTCTATCACTCAGTGCCTCCACCACAGCTGGAGACAAGGTGTGCACCAAGAGGCGGAGGCACAGGGAATACACACCGGGAACACAACACCTCTCCAATGCCACCAGCAATATGATTACTGGAATACTACGTTGGCGTTTCCAGCTTTGCCTTGTAGCATATCAGTTCCCTTTTCCTCCTGATACTCTTCAGTCCATATATTAACCTTTTTCTCTGTCTTGATTTGAAGGGGTATTCATGCCAAGGGAAAGCGTGGCTTGAATAAGAATCAGCGGCGGTCTCTCTACAGGTCGGACGGTGGTACCAGTAGAAGACTTTAATAGGCACATTATGTGAATCTCCTAAGTACTCCTCTGTGATCTCCAGGGGTTTTAAAGCACAGCTCTGTGTCTCATCCGGTGGAAAGAAGTCAGCGGAATTATTGGCGTTGAGAAGTACATAAGAGAAGTTGTACAACATATAGGCCTCAGCTTTCCTTTTTTGTCTTTTACTGTATGGCTATTGAGTTTTTGTTTAACGTGGGGAGGAAACAAAGACAAGTAAAGCAGCAGAACATAAGTAAATTTGCTTCATAAGAGGAAGAAAACGGCAACGCAATTTTCTTTTTCTTCAGTTCCAATCTTGTGCATTCTTGTGCATTCCTCCAGAGGGACGCCCAGGACTAAGATGTGAAACACACTGGTGAGTAATAGAAGTTTCCAACTTCTATACACACACTTTATGACTGTTGAACTGTTATCTGCTCAAAGTCATTACTTGTTTCTTGCTTAAACACCTCACATATCAGTGTAAAACAATGTGTAGTCTGGGTGTTCTTAACCAGGCATATATTACCCACTGACACTGGACAAGGTTCATGTTACAGAATATATATTAATATGCAACACCTTTTTTTTGATGCAACACATGATTTTATCATGATCATTTTCATGATTTTATCATAGCAATCTGGAGGGATCATGTGGGCTCCCTCCCAAATGATTGTTATTGTTAATTCAATTTTTGTTATTGCTAGTTATTTTCTGTCATCCTTACAGCCCTGACTGCAGGGACTGATGCTCTACAGTTACACTGACATAACATTAACACGCTGATGCATGGCAAGGCTTTCCACCAAAATCAACTGGTTGCAGTTTCGTTGCTAAGCTACAGTTCCCGTCTGCGAGAGTAATTATGCTACTTGTCGGGAATGGCATGTCTGAGAGCTTGTGTTGACCATTTACATCCATATACGTGGAGGAAAAAGCTGTTAAGCTTGCGTCCTTCAGAGTTCTCTCCTGTTTGTGGCTGCACAGAGCTTGTTGAATTGTATTCACTGTCAGAGCCGTGCATGGTGGAGCAGTTGTGAAAGCACACACACAACTTCTTAATTTGGAACAGATCAAAGCGTGTGAAATGTCACTAAATACAACACTAGCTATATGCGTGGGCTAGGTATTGATGTTGGTCATAAAAGGCGAATTGTTTGAACATTTACTTGGACCTCTGTGTGAGAGAATAGCTGCTCGGGTTACAAAATAAATGACTGCCTGTCCCTTAGAGAGATCTATATTGTCTCAGCTGGAAGCACTGCCTCTTTTCTGTCTTATTAGTTTCATGGAAAAAGCCATGTGATCAATATCCCGGCAACTAAACGTCAATCACAGGTCCCTGCCTCTTGTTCAGTCTTATCTAACCTAACCTAACTGTATGAACTGTAATTACACATTACCAAAATTGTGAAGCACTAGACTGAGAATCAAGTACACCATACACTGGTGCCCTGTGTCCTAGAGGACTGGAGTACTGGTGGTGGGCGGTTTCTATTTATCGCAATTACACTCCTGTCACCCACAAGCCTGTTGAGATAAGAGGGAGCATGGCACACGCATTCAGATTACACCATCATCTGTTTGTATGCAATCAAGGCCTCTGAGATACTGGACAAGTGCTGTACCCCTCGAGAACATGCAGTGATGAGCCATGTGTGCACAACCCTTGATGCCACTTGGGATTCTTGAAGCAGTGAGGTGATGATGAAAGGCTGGTAATTGCTGCTGATTAAGATATTAGAAAAAGCATTCACCCATGCATAATGAAATTAAATGCGTCATCAAAATCAGAGCAAACATACTTCAATTAGTCCAATTGATAAAGTCCTTCCATCAAGGCGGGATCACTTGAAAAAGTGAGCAGACTTTGATTCATTCACTCGCCGTTCATTATGAAAGAATGTGTGTCGCATGTCATTATGTCTGGCTGAACTGAATACATGAATGATTGTGGCAGCGCGGCACAATGTTTTAATCGTCGCACATGGGTTGTTATTCTCAGTTTGCACAGTTTAACCCTCAGCCACTATGTCTCCATACTCGCTGACAAAATAATACAAGTTGCATAATATTGCTTATTTTCTTCTTACGAAACCCAAACTGCACTAAACCAGCAGCCCTATGGGGAACTGAGCATGCCAGCATTGAACAATAGAGCGTCAGCCATTCTTTTGAAGCTTAATCCATCACAAATCCCACACCAAAAACATTAGTCTCAGTAGCAAGCATATGTGCCATATAATATTAAACAAGGAAAACAATAGGAACAGCATCAAAAACAAGTGGGAAACAGGGGCACACCAGTGGACCTCTAGAGTAAGCCACAGCTGTTTTTTACCTAAATCTACTGATGTGTATTCATGTTACAAACCAAGTACTTCGACAAAGTAATACTTTTGCTGTAATAATAGATCAAATGCTGTTTTTTGCTTTAATTCTTTCAAACAGACCTACCTCAAGTTATTAATTCTCTCTTAATCAAGTAAAAGTATTACTGTAATCAGCCCTTATCAGAATACGTTTACGAAGTGGTTTTCAAAGAACAAATGCAATGAATTACATATTTAAAAGGGGTAAAAACAAAATGAAACAAGCACCTCTCCAATGAAGAAAATCATATCAACTAATTACAACTTATTTAACTAACCAATGCATTTACTGAGTACTCTGAACATGCTACAATACAGTCCAAAGGGGGCGAGAATCATGAGTGGCCATATATGTTGTAAATAAGTCAACAATTTATCGAGATAATCCTAAACATTTTATTTGGAGATTTTAAAAAATCCCTAATTGAAAACACCCAATTACGCCAGGTTCAACAGGAAGTTCGTCTGTAGATATTACAGTTTTGCTGCTTTTCTTTGTTTTATATATTTGGGTTTCGGACTGTTGGTTGGACAAAACAAGCAATTTGATGATGTCACTCTGGGTGAAAGTGTGATGAGAATTTTCGTACCGTTTTCTGGAATTTGATAAACCAAAGAATTAATCGAGAAAATAATTGGCAGATTAGTCAAAATGAAAATAATGAGTTCCAGCTCTAGTTGAAAACACCATTGTCATCATCATCTGACTGCAGATGTTTCTTGACTCATCTGTCTACTTTGAGGCAATGCCTTTGCTTTTCTACAAATTCAACAGACAACTACAATGGCTACTCTGAAAATATCACACAAGTTGTAATACAACTTAATAATTAAACACAAGATGTGTGTTTAAGTGTGTATGTGGATTCATATATGCCTTAGAGTGGGGGTTCTTGCTGCCTCTTTGCTTACGGTGATATCTTTATTCTGAAGTATCAAATTGATAATACAGTATTTGTGTCTGTGGTTAGGTTATTTATATACATAAAAATTACTCAGCAGACCTTTGGCCGGATCCTACAAGAGTTTAATGACATGCAATTCATTTAGTAAGTGTCACCTCAGACCTAGCCTTATGGATGATTCTATGTACAGTACATCTCAGTGCTTACCTAGGCACTGCACTCTCCCTGGTGAACAGAAAAGTGGCAGGTATCACAGGCTGTCAGGGAGCTGGGGACAGACAGCGGAAAATAGACAACCGACCTCCTCACTCCTCTTTTCTATGCCTTGCTGATGATATTGCCGTCGCCAGCTTGGCAGTTGTAGTGTGGGACAGGTGCAATGAAGTTTGGGGAGTTTACAATGGAAGCCATGAATGCCTTTGTCACTGCAAAAGGTGGTGAAAATGAGAAAGTGTAACCTTTATGCACTCATGTCTCTCTGAGAGCCGTGGACCCTGAAATGAAGGGTTCATAGCAACCACAATGACAACTCCTGTAATGTTGTTTTCTATCTCGTCAAGATGGTATGGTTGACCAAAGTCAAAGAGCCGTGTTGAGGTTCAGCATACTTACACCTTCTGCTTGTAACTGTTTTATGTCAATGATCAAAGACAGCACTGTACATTTTCAAGGGAGGGATCTTTTGGACAAGCTGAACACATCACTCCCAGTCTTTAAAGCACAATTTATGCTTGTCATTTAATGTGCCTTGTATCCAGATACTATAAAAACTATGCATCTCCATTATCCATGCAAACTCTGGTTTGCATCCATGTTGGTTTTTTTGCACTAAATGGGAATATGTTTAGGCTTCTGCAGATCAACCACTATGACAAGGGCACAAACCCAGAAACTGGTTACTTCCCCACACCAAGGGGTCCTGCTTGGGAGGAGTTAAGTTTATTGATGCCAACATTGGTACGGGCATTCACGGTTCCCTGTGGATTAATCTGTGTGATTTGGTGAGCCTCTGACTTTTCCTGTAGCACCTCCACGAGGTGGTTATGTGTGAGTGAAATATTTTGAAAACAAGAAAAATGACAGCATTAGATGTTTGTTTAATGTGCAAAATGTGCCGTCATTGTTACAGTAGGCCGTTGGCAAGAGTAAAAACAAGCACAGACTCAGAAAGTAAGTGCAAGTGGATGTGGCGATCGAATTTTGGTAACACAAAGTTAAGCACAACCCTGACAGAGTGCAGTAGTAGTGGAAGTAGCTTTATGTTGTTTGACTCCTGAGATTTTATTCACATCCCTTTTCCTACCAACAGTCAGCAATCTTTCTCTTACCTTGATCAAGTGTGTTAGTTTCTTAATCCTAAGAATAATTTAACCATATGTTGTATGTTGTAACCAAGACCTTTCCCCACTCTTAAGCATTCTGTAGTAGTCATGTGTAGTTATTGTAGGAAGCAAGAATATTATTAATGTTGGCATTTGGAAAACCCCCCCAAAAAAATCCATCCCATGATGATGTTGATCACCTGCTGCCATCATCATAGCGTAAATATATGACCCATCCACAGCATTTTTGTTGGGTCAAGGAGAACCCCCAAAATCCCAACCGTGTTGCAACCCTCCAACTCAGTTCTCTTCGACTCTTTGCACACATTGGCCATATTGTTAATTTGAAATCATAACCAAATGAGACATGTTTAGAATCTTAACCTAATAGGACAGGTCCTCCCTATGCTAATGCAGACAAGCCTGAAAAGGTCACATCCCCAGGCGTCCTTTGTACCTGCTGCCATCTGGAGTAGACATTTGAGTGTGTGGGTATGCCAGCACAGAACAGGTCTGCCGTAATTAGGATTTCATCATCATTACACAGAGACTGCAGATTGATCCTATTTATTTAGTGTAATGTTGCATGTAGATAGTGACTGAATGAAAGAAAATATCACCCTATCATAGTGTGACTTATATCACTTAATGCTGGTAACTGCTCCTTCCCTAAAGTTGAAGATATTTTGAAAAGATAAAGAAATACAAAATGTGGAAGGTGCAAATTAAACATCATGTGAAAAATGAATAAAATATAAAAAATATTAAAAAAGAAAGAAGAGACAGTGTGATGTGTCTGCTATTTATTTCTAAATTTTGCCAATGTGTTAACATCAGATACTCAAACCTGCAATATTTGTATACCTTTAACAGTAGATGATACACACAGAATCTCTGGGGATGATGAACACTCAAGCAAGCCTTGGAAACAAATTAAAGTGCAGAGAAACAGAATGGCAATACAAGCTTACTTGACAAGTGTTAGAACAAGCAAGTGGAGGTGTAAGAGCTAGGCCATCAAAATCCCCTTATGCATAAATTCTCCGGTTGATTTAGGCGGAGAAATACATCTAACAGGGCTTGCATATGGCAATTTTATTATTTTAGAGTAAAGCCACATTCTTGCTAATTAGCATAGGAGCTAACCTGCTGACATACTACTTATTCTGTATTTTAATAATCTTCCAAGCAGTGCTAAAGTAGACAATTGTAGAAAGATTGTTCATGGAATATTTGACAATAAATGAGTTAATTATTAATACAGCGGGCCGGGTAAAAACAAGCACAAACTCAGAGAGAAATTGCAAGTGGATGTGGCAATCTAATTTTGGTAACACAGAGTTAAGCACAATCCTGGCAGAGTGCAGTACAGTCTGGGAAAAGGGGCTGAAGCAGGATGAATACATTGTTAGTGGGAGGAATATATTATCAGCAGATGAAGTTGGGGCAAGCTTTCATAGCATCCAATCACATTACTTCCTCTCATCCCCTTTAAAAGCAGCAGACCGTTTCCTAATGGGAAAGAAGCAGAGTCCATAGCAGCTTCTGAAGAAAGGTGTTATGTATAGGATAACACCTATAGTTCAGGATGTGCAAATAACTGAAGCACATATATAGAAAACAGATAATTTACAGCACCCCAAATGTCTTGCCATGGGCCACACAGTCTTATATACTGAATAGCTATTCTAAATCAGTGATTTAAATTTAGTGGCAATGTTAGGAGATAAGGAAGCTGTGATGTTCACAATGGGCCTCATTCACCAATATCTTCCTAAGTTTTCTCTTAAATATGTTCTTAAGAAAGTCCCTAAGAAAAGTCAATGTTTGATTCATGACGTGTTCTTAAACAGCAGAATTGTTTGCAGGTGTGTTCTTAGAATGACGAATCCCAATGTCCTTGTAAATTGAAAGCTTGTGCCCGTTGCTCCTATCTAGCATAGGTAAACGCCCCGTTAATTCCCTTGAAAAGGCATGAGATGGCAGGGCCGTGTCCTGTGCTCACCTAAAGACATGTCCAAAAGACGTGGCAAAGACGGCGCAGGCCTCGACTCCAAAAAAATTTTTAGTAATTCTGAAATGGAGGTACTGCTGCAAGAAGTTAACGAAAAACGAGACATATTTAGTAGCGTCAGCACTGCATACCAAGCAGCAATGCTGTAGAAGGGTGCAGAACCAATGAAGTAGAAAATAAATGGTTTGATCTGAAATCTGAGGCAATTGTTTTTATTTCAAAACATAGAAGATATTCTTGGCGTATAAATAGCGTGATCAATCACTTATTATTGGATGGCAGGGTTCCCCGTTAACATAACTGATGTGAATTGAAGGCAGATTCTGTTCTCACCTAAGAACAAATCCCAAATAAAAAAAACATTGGTGAATGCCAGAATATTCGTGAAAACCGCGTAAGTGGGGTTTGAGAACACATTTGGTCTTAAGAACGTTTGGTGAATAAGGCCCACTGTTCATAAGGATAACGGTTAATGTTCTAGAGGTTTTTTGTGGATTCAACTTTTTAGTACACAATATGACCCTTAAAAGGAAACAACAATAATTTAATAACAAATGCTTTTCCTGAATCTTTACAATGTGTGTGGGAAGTAATATAACCCATAACCAGAATGGCTGCAATGTCCCTTTAAACAAATACAGATGCATTTTTCAAAAGAAAAGTGTGATTTTAAGAAATAAAACGACAAATTATGGTTTATGCATTACTAAGCATTTGTGGAATTACTTGAACAAATTTGTATATTTTGTATTGTTTAAAAAAATATTCATTTTATTTTTTTATGTGTACATCTTGCTTTTTTGGGGCTTTTATACCTTATCACGTTGCATGCATGTGCATTAATGGTAGGGTGGAAAATAAAGATTACCAAACCAAAACCAAACCCACAATATACAACCCATAGTGATATATTTTATCACTGCTCTGTGAGATTATAAGTGAACCAAAGCCTAATTGGACCAAGTGGTGGCATGCCACTGCAGTATTTACAAAACCTCTGGCAGCCTCTCATCTCCTGGCTTTTGGCACAGTTACAGTGGAGAATTGCAGCCTGCTCTCTCATCTGCAATGTTAAATATGGCCATATATGTTACGTTGTAATTAATGTGCCTCATTGTGCATTTGTCCTTGGAATTGCAAAGTATATGTCACTTACTACTAGGTCTGCACGATATGAGGAAAATATGAAATTGCGATTATTTTGACTGATATTGCGATTGCGATATGATTCACAATATTGGAGGGAAAGATCATTTTTTGTATCATTATTCTAATTTTCATTGAAAAATATTAAAATGTAAACAATTAAAATGATTATAGTGTGATTTTTGCGAGGATCTATACCAAACTAAATATGATTTAGACTGTAGAATACGATGTGTAGGCTGGGATGTCTCTGCAGCACCACAATACTTAAAATTGCGATTAATTGTGCAGCCCTACTTACTACAGCATATCAGCACATTGGAAACAGTCTCATAAAAATGCTGTGTGTTCATCCTCCATAAAGCAAACACGGAATTTTCCAAGAGTAAAAAATAGGTGTTGCAGTATAGTAAAGGCATGGCAATAACTTTACATTTTCATCATAATACTGTTAACCTATTGATAACTTCTGCAGTTTAAAATGCTGTGATACTGTATGTGTTCTGTTGATACAGGGGCTGAATGTCACAAGCATTGCCAGTTTGTCTTATAGGGTCAGACTGCCAGCAAACAGCCACTTGTAGTACTGTAAGATATTGTAATGAGGCTTAGAAAGCCATTCATTTCTCAGCAGAGGAGTGCTAACAGCTTGAAACATATGGATGGAAAAATCGCAAACCAGTGTTGCTGGCAATTCAGCAGTGATTATTAAGGAACACCTGTTTGGCTGGCTGGCAAGGCGACTCAGGGTCCTGCTGAATAGCAGCAGGCTAATGAAGGTCTTCTCAGCTTAATTGTTTGGGCTATAAATAGTGACGGATAGAAGGATAGAGTGCAGCCCCACTCTCATCCATTATTTTTGCCATACGTACAGTCAATGCGCTATTAGAGGATTGCTGTTTTGAATAGGGCAGAGGAGATGATTGTGTAATTACCAACATTAGCATTTACAAAGTAGACATTAACAGTAAACTGTGAAATTAAACTTTGAAAGGAAAAAAGCACAGAGTAAGGGTTGCTTTTTTAAGTAAGAGGGAGACCAAGAGTCTTTAATACACATCTTAGGTTTAAGGTATGTTAAAATGCTATTTGAACACGTACAATTGTATTTGATTGTAAAGGTAAACAGAAGCTTTTAAATTACAGGGAAGGTCCAGTAAAGGTCTCTCTCATTAACAATTCAAATAATGGCCAAAGTGATTTCTTCTCGTGTTGGCCTACGCAGTCCCCAGCCCTCATATTGCTTTTGCTCTGAAAGAACCTCAATTTAAGGAAAATTAAATGCAGAACACACCACTAATTGCAAAATTACCCACAACTATATCTTCAAAATGACTCTTTGACAGAAGGACGCAATGAGAATAAATCAGGATCATCAGAGTTTCAGTTAAATAGCCTTTAAGCTTTGCCACTGTAGTGTGCACCCTGCTGTTCAGGGGTCACCTTCATTGATGGTGTTGAAATGAGTTTGGATGGCAGTGTTTTCCACGTCATCTCTTTTTGAGAGGGCGGGATGGTATAACTTTCATACGCCTTAAAGTTCCACAGCAAGCATTAAAAGAATCATTGAAATGTTGTTTTTGAGGAGCCAAACAGAGAGAACAATATGGCTAAAATTTATTTTACACGCAGCAAGAGCTAACTAATGTCACCTTGCCTGTGCTTGAGCTCGGAACTCCGGCCTCTAGCATGGCCCACAGTCTCAGGAGCAAGCATGATTATTATAATATATGCAGGGTCTGCATTTGGATTGGGGCCAATTGCCCACTGATTCACCAGGAACCTCCACCGTTGTCACGCATTACTGCATTACAGATGAATATGCAACCACTTTACTAATCATGGTCATCGTCTTGAGATCACAGATTCTGGATTCATTTACTAGGAAGCAGAGCTTTTACTTGATGAAGTTTGCATTCAGCACATTCTGTTTTGTCTATTCCATTAACTATTTAGCTGTAGGTCATTGATATAGTATCATTAGATAATGCATGCAAGTCGACACTAACTGTGTTAAAAGTAATTTATATTAATATATGACAAAATGGCAAAGAGAAACAATGCAAGCAAATAAAAAAACCGGAAATGATTGAGCATTTTTAATCAAGTAGGGAATTTAATTAAGCAGAGACATTAAGGTCTACATGGTACTTGGTTTACACATTCTAAAATAATCTGCTGGGATAATTAAGCCACTGCTACCATTATAGTTACTGTTTCCAGTGCTTTAATTTAGAAAAGCCAGAAACTGAATGTTATATGTATATTGCGTTGCACTCTAGTATTTGTGTATTTTACACTTTAGATTGCTATTTGCAGATGAGAAGGAAGACTGTACAATAGATTCAAAGTGCTGATCTCGGTCTACTTGTGGTTCTATACTAAAATTGTATGGCATTTTTAAACAACCGAGGAATAGAGTGAACCATTTTACAAACGTTACTGGTGATAGCTCTGACACCCGAGACAGGTTCAACTGAAAGAACTAGGCTAATTTCAAATCGATTGTTAAAGCAGACAATGCAGATTATGAATTCTCTGTTGCATACCTATTTAGGCCAAGCGGGCTGTTTCATCGATTGCTTGAAACAACTTAGCAAATTTGTGTGAGTTCCCTGATTAATCGCGATTAATCAGGGAAATTGTTATACGCAAAATTGTTATACGCAAAATCCAATATTGAATTCAAAAGTAGTGTATAGCGCAATTTTATTTAAAATGTTCTGCCATATGAACTAAAGTGCCATAACATTTGTTCTGCAAACACTTACAATCAGCATTTTGTTTATACAGTAGCAGTTAAATAAAATATGTAGTGTAAATCTCAACTTAAAGGAACACGCCGACTTATTGGTACATTAGCTTATTCACCGTAACCCCGACAGTTAGACAAGTCGATACATACCCTTCTCATCTCCGTGCGTCTCGTAACTGTCTGACGGCTCCACCGTTAGCTTAGCCTAGCACAGATCCTGGAGGTAACCGGCTCCAACTAGCCTACTGCTCCCAATAAGTGACAAAATAATGGCAACATGTTCCTATTTACATGTTGTGATTTGTATAGCCACAGCGTGTACAAATAACAAGGTCACATGAGACACAGCCATCTTCTAACTGTATATAAACTGGGAACTATATTCTCAGAAAGGGAAGCACTGCTACTTGGGCGGAGTAATATGCTTGCAGCTCTGCTGAGCGCTATTTGGGCGGAGTGATATGCTTGCAGCTCTGCTCAGAGCTGCAGCATATCACTCCGCCCAAGTAGCAGTGCTTCCCTTTCTGAGAATATAGTTCCCAGTTTATATACTGTTAGACCTAATTAGTGTATGGGGAGATACTTCAATCAAAATAGCCAATTTGGCTCTCTTTCTCTTCATTCTTCTCCTCCTCAGCACCTGCTCATTAATGTTACGGCTGCCATTACACAAAACATTTTGAAATAAAAGCGAAAATGTTTACTTCCTCCATAACCTCCCTAACTTTAGTGCAACAGTGTGCTGCGTCTGATGTCATTGTTAACTGTTCTTTTGCGCATGCGGGTCAGTTCGAAACCCCAAATAGGCCCATTTTAAAAGGTAATGTGAGCAGCCAAACAAAAAATCGGATCTGAGCAAAAAATCCGAATTAAGCATTAAGACTTGCGGTGTGAACGTAGCCTTGGTCAGTTAGTCATGACATTTACGGAAACATGGGGCGAGGGGTGAGCTTCCTCTGTTTTGTTTGTTTTACTTGGAACATTAACGGAAGTGACCATGTAGGAACTCACAGTGCACCTTTAAAATATATCTTTTTTTGGGAGTTCCTGGTGGATTTGTGTTACAGCAAGCTTGTCTTTCTCTCCAAATTTCCTGTCACTCTTTACTGTCAATTGTCGAAATAAACAGTAACATGAGGTTTCTGTGAGTCATATCTTGCTTTACCCATTGGAGGTATTAAGAAAAGAACAATACTGCTCACCCGGTATCAGGCTTAGCTGCGGTTCTGGAGCTACAGCCTATACAACTAGTGGAAAAGAAAATCCACACACCTCATTGGAGATATTAAAATGCTCAATAGCACATAGCACCCCCATATCCACATTTCCTCTCAGGTCACTGCTAATGTTTGATGGAAATTGATGTAACTGCTGCATATTATGGAGCAAGAGAATGAAATAAAGACTCTTCTCCTGCCACTATACACACACACACACACACACACACACACACACACAGACACACACACACACACACACACACACACACACACACACACACACACACACACACACACACACACACACACACACACACACACACACACACACAGTGCGGAACATGACAAAAGGATGCTGTTGTTGGACCTAACCCTGAACATTCTTCTACAATCTTTTTCTCAGGGTTTTGGTATTGTATTATGCATGCGTTTTAAACATGCAGGGCTATGTAAAGGCGGTCTGCATTCCCTTTGATGTTCTCCTCTTCTCTCCCGATGCATGTGTATTATTATCCTGTAGGTACAGAGGCATACACATACTAACTGTGTAAATATATTATGTGTATACTGTTGAACAATCTTTGGCGAGAACTTCAATGAAGAACGAACAGCAACTGAAATCGGACTTTATTAGAAACTTGAAATAGTAAAGTCTTAATTTCAGTCAGTGGTATTCTGAAAAGGAAAGGCTCTGAAACTCTTATTATTATTTTTTTGTATGTACACGACAATCGTGATCATGTTGTTAACTTCTTCTGTGGGAGATAGTGTTCACTTGTAAGGAGGCTGCAATCAACTGAGAAACCTTTTTGTGCTTTAAGCCAATGCATGGAGTGATTTGTTCTATATTTCCCACTTATTTCAAAGAAATAAGAAAACCAAACCCAAAACAATGCGTTCTTTAGATATGACTAATAGAGAACAAATGCCATGGCAATAGCAGGCATTAGTCCTTCATTTTTTTTACTCCCTCTGTATGTGTGTGTGCATTGGCTCTTGCCATGTTAAGGAGATTCTGGCAGGCAGTGGGAGTCAGCTCCCCCCTGTCAGAAACAAGAGTTTGCAAAAGTAATAATAAGAAGCTAAATATTTCCGGCTTCTGTGTAGGAGAGAAGAAATACATGGAATTCGTGGCAAGTGTGCCACAGGGTATGTTCTGTCACCCGTGGAGGAGTATGTGATGTTAAGCTAATTGCCTCAGGAAACTCCAAACACCATACTCCAAGCATAAGGGTCCAGAGGATTTGAGAACAAATATCACAATTTCTGTCACCATAGGTGTCTCCTAATGCTGATGCAGTGATTAGATTACACTTGTCTGTCGTTTGTTTTTTTAAATTACTTGAGAAACACTTCTTTTAGCTGTAGATGTCAAAGAAATTTTGCTGTACAACTGAAAGTACATTATTAATGCCTGTAGCAGAGGGGCATATTGCTTTTTGCAACATTACTGTTACTTATCATTCCTATGACTTTTATCTGTCACAGCATATTACAATTATGATGAAAGTAATTGAGCAAGTTATTGGTTATTTGATGCATACTACACAGCAGGGATGTTTTTTTCTAACATTTGAAAACGTGTCATCACCACATGAAGTTTTCAAGTGATTAAAATACTCTATTAGTTAAAAGAAAGCCAAGTTATACACAATATGACAAGATGACATACCATAGGGGAAGGGGAAGAGCAGTACATGGCTGCTAAAGCCTTGACTAATGAAGCTCTAATCTGCACCCATTTCCACACTGAATTTCCAGCCAGGCCCACTCCAGGGAATCCAAGGGGTTTCACTACTCACTCTTTTTGCATCATCACGAACATACAAACTGAATGTAAAAATATAAACACCTTATTAGTTTTTAATAGTTTTTTATTTGTCTTAGTTAACTCTTTGGTTTCTAATGTGTTACAAATTGCAAATAATGGCTCATTAGATTTATGGTATCAATTGCAAAAATTGGCCTTGTAGACACATTTTACTATATGTAATTGTCGGACAAACGTACAACTTAACAAGCAATAGAGTGACTGTTGTGTACAGATGTATGAATCTGCATTCACCTTGTATCATCACCTTTAGAGCATCCAATAATTAAATGTGCATGTTTCATTGAGTTGTTGAGATAACGATTGTCGAGATATGTCGTCTATGCCCAGTTGTCGAAATTGCGCCACGGGTGTAAAGTGGGAGGGGGGAAAGGCCCCTTCTTTACTTCCTCTACCCCTTCTTCCGGTGCCCTTGGTTAGACCACACCCATCTTCAATCTTCGCCTTCATTTCCATCTCAACTACACACCTGTACATTTCTGAGATCTTGCGCAGTTGTGACGCGATCGCTGTGACAATATCTGCCCACAGACAGACAGAACTATAATCACCTAGCAAAGTACTCAAAACCACCTCTGTGGTAGTTCCCGCTACAGTAGGTGGCTCCCCGGAGCTTCCGTAGCGTTAGTTTCACATAGCAGAGTATGGCATGCGACAACAACAACATCATAGCACACACGAAACAGCAACAGCAAGTGACAACATGGCTACTGGTGAGAGTGGGAAGTTTGTTCCCAAGAAAGGAATAAAATCATCTGTTGTTTGGAACTGGTATGGGTTTGCTGCGACAGACGTGGAGCAAGAGACCCCACGCTGCAACATTTGCCTAAAGCCCATCGCAGTCAAAGGCAGAAGCACCACAAACAGAGACATCCAGCCAAATATGAAAAATGCCAGTGTGTCCGAGACGAACAAAACCGCAGTGACCAACAAACCGTAGCTAAAAAACAGCTAACTGTAGCCGAATCATTTGCACAAGGCACCGCGTATGGAAAGGGGCAGGGTGGAGAACAATTACCGAAGCGGTCGCTTTGCACATAGCCAAAGACATAGTACCCATATATACCGTGGAGAAGACGGTAAGTTTTCTGCTGTTTTTCTACTTATTGCTTTCCTTAATAAGTAGGGGGGGAAATCGAATTAAAAAAATAAAATCTGAGATTTTATTAGTGCTGAACTGACTGCACATCTCTTGACTTTTGCAAGAATCGGCTCCATCTATAAAAGTGGAATAATGCAGAGTTTATTTACACTTAACAATCACCCACATCCTTCCATGTCTTCTGCCTCCTCCTCCATTCTTCCTGTAAGTTATGAATGAACTGACATTTGGGAGTCCTGCTTTGGAGAGTAAATCAACTTTCTGTAGGTATTGTTGAGATCATCGACTGCTTGTTTACCCTGTACCTGTGCAATTGTCTTAAGTACTCCAGACAGTACAAGAGTGATTGTGACATCCCTGCTGTCTGCAGGAAAGACATCAAGGCCAAGTGATGAAGGGTTGCTTAAAGTTTGGCTGGAAAGCTTTCTCTCCATCCGTGATACCAAGCCTATTTTCTTCCAGTTTATATAGAACTGAATGACTTGGTGACCTGCACCTATTTTTCATCATCCCACATCCCAAATAGAGTAATGCGCGGATGAAACACACTGTTGTCCAATTCTGCCTCCTTGTCTGTTCCTCCCTGTGAACACGGCAGCTGTCATATCAGTGCAGCAAACTAAGGCTGACAGCAGGTGATGTGATACTGACCCAGGTACAGAGTGATGACAGAGGTTCAGTGATGCGTCATGAATAAACCATTTGACGATTAAGGTAAGAAAAGCAAACGCTATATCCTGGCTAAACTGGTTTACCCTTCAACTAAGCATCTCAGGGAAACCATTCCACGACTCAGCAACAGGATGCGAAGCGCACACAGTTTTTTAGTAACAGGAAACAGGATCAACCATCGCTCCAACTATCACAGGACTGTCATAGGCCCAGCTCTGCACTGTCTAATGGAATTGTGTCGAGCCCCACGGACAGTTCCCTCACTGCTGACAACTCATGCTCGAGACAAAGACAAGGAAGTTCAGTTTTACATCACAGCAATCTCAGTCAAGACAATAGTTTTAGCCACAACATTGAAATGAGTATTAATAATATTAAAACAAGCTCATGACAGTTTATAATGGATCTTTTGACGGAGGTCAAATCGGATCCTGGAACTGCTAAGAACTCAACAAAGTCTCAGGAGTGACCAAATTCTAATGAGCCAAATTTTTTAAATCGTAAAATTTCATGTGTAGCCTGGGATGAAAGCAGCAGTTGTTGCTTTATTTAATTACATAGGAGGCATATATTTATTCAAATCCAAATTGCCTACTTTTGTTCTGCACCATAGCCAAGTGTGCCTTTTTTAAAATGCATAATTATTATTACTATTATTAGTTAAGGTACTGAGACAGTTACTGATTACTTATATTGCCTCCTTTTCTCTTCCTCTACAGTAGTTTTCTGTCACAATAATTGTTTAATTGTTATATGGTACAGCTGTGTATTGAGTTGAACGAAGGATTAGGAAATACTGTTTTAACATGAATTAAAAGCCACAGAGTCAAAATGCTTATGTTATCATAAATTCACTTGTTCTTGTCTCCCAACTGCATCGCAAATTATTGGAGCTCAGCTGGGAGCTCCATGGAGCCAGCTGCCTTTCAGCTGTCATATGAAGTCGAAGCAAACTCAATTGCTTTCTAAAAGCTGTATTCTCGTTAACGTGATAATTGGGGAAGAAACAGGTTGCTAATGAGCGACTAAAATAGCAGTGACAGCACCGTTTGTTTTTGTAATCAATGTCGTTAGCATGGTGGCTAACGCTAGTGTTACTCCATTTATGACATTTCACCTTGGCTTTCTAACGTACTGTCATTGTGCAAACTGAACACCGTTAGCCTTTACAACAGAGCTGCTTCACTCCACTTGTTAGATAATGTTTATTTACAGGGTTCTCTGTGGATTTGTGTTTGACGCTGTGTGCTCGTGGTTGGAAATTAATGTTAACAAAGTGCCGTGCCAGAAATGCTAATCTTTTTAAGTCCCTCTAGTGGACAGAATGTCTAACAACAACCATATGCTAATAGTGGCATTGGCAATGCATAAAGTGTAGTAAATAATAATAGTAGGCTGAATTTGGGCATTAAATATTCAAATATAATTAGAATAATTATATAATTAATAATAATTAACAAATGGAATTTTAATGCTATTATAGAGGAAGATTGACAGTTCTAGTACATACTGTAACAATATCTCTATGACCGCAGGCAGAACACTAACAGGCCAACTTTTAATTAATCTAGCTGTAGCTGTGCAGTTGTTGGCTTATTGTATGTCAATGTAAACAACTGCAGGCATATTTGGAAATATTTCCATAACCAGTCTATTACAATCTGTAACTTTCATTAACGCACCATCCACTGACTCTCTCATGGTTATCCTCTATCCCCATGGCAATATTTTTAGATGACACTGCACCAGCATTGGTCATTTGCCTCTTCCCTAAAACCTTGATGAGCTGTACAGGCTCCTCCGTGTTTCTCACTCACTCAGTCTATGCCTGATATCTGCCCAGTCCAAGGTTTTGTACATGGCTTATGTAGTATGGAATTCACAATTTAATGGCGCCCAGCTCACATAAAACACACACGGCCCCGAACCTACCGAATTTTGAATGAAAACAAAATAGGACTTGCAAACAGCATACATTTTGTATTCAACCCTGGCAAGCTAAAGTCAATGCTCATTAGAGCTGTCTCTTTTCCAAAAACAGTTTTAAAGCAAAACCACTAGGCTTATAAAATAAGTCTAAGAACATGACAGATGTATGCACAGTGTTTGGCTGTGTCCTCCAAATGTCAATTATCAATTTATTTTAACTAGTTGCAACAAAACAAAGTCATTTCAACTGAAATTGTAAACAACCCCTCTCCCCATGATTTCATCTCATCATAAAAAATAGACTTGTAATGTAATAATGAGATAATTTCTATTGTGTCTTTTTACAACACACTAAATATTGTGTTTTTTTAATGCTTAGAAAGGAATATGGCTGTAAGTGAGCCCAGAGCCTACCTGTTTGTGGGTCACCATATTCTCTCTTGACTCTCGTGGCCCTAGTTTCATATAGGCAAGACATAAGACGTGGCTGGAAAATTTGCTTTCCACATGTGCAGTGATTTTATTTTTCTTAACCTGCGCACAAAGTATTTTTGTGACTTAATTGGCCAAAGCAGTGCAGGATTTGTGATACATGTGGCATCCAGTGCACACTAGCTCCATTAAGGTCAAAAGTGAGTGCATGCATGTTTGGGCTTTTTTCCCCACTTCAGCTGTCAGAAAGGCACCTACATTCAGAATAACACAAACCCCATTTTATGCGTGCAATTGATACTGTTATGTATGTTATCTGTATTGATTATATGTCTCATACAAAAAGTTAAATTATTGGTTAGGTTTTCTTAACCTCATAACCACAGAACTCAATGTAAATTAACATATTCTTAACCTTTTTTATAAGATTTACAAAAAATCTTTCAGATATATTTACATGGTATGTATCGAGAGACCCCTGCTGTGAAGTATTAAGTCTTTAAGGGCAATCAAACTTTCTTCTATTCACACTCATTCCCAGTTTGTCCTATGATCTTTTGGGAGGACATTTTCACGCCTGGAATAGACTGACATGAGCAGTGGACCAGTGGGTGATGTTTGGGGAATACAGCAGCAATATCCAGCTAGTCGAAATGTCAGCAACAGGCAGCAACACAATACTCTCACAAATCAGTGCTGATCCCAGTGGGCAATGTAATAGGTCTGCGACATAAAAAAAAAAAAACAATACCAGAGAATATTGTGGAAACCAAGATGTACTGATTAGATCCGAGGTGTAACTGTGGTCACACTTGTTCCTTTGCCATGCAAAATTATGCAATATGATGGCACCTTAATTATTGCTGTTATGAACGAGTTCTCAATCAAAGACAGACACATTTCTGCCTGGTTTGTGTGTTTTGCATAGGGACTAGGAGTTTTTTGTTCTCCTGGCTGCCTGTAATAAGACACACAAAAGCTCCATCAAGAGTGAAGAATACTCATTTGACAGTGATGAATGGCTTGTTTAAAAACCATGAATAGCTCTTGACTCCGCTGAATACTGGTGTGCCCATATAAGGGGCTTGATCATGTGGCATGTAATTGGTTTGGTGAGAGGCAGACATAATTGCAGCTAATTATCTTCAGAATATTGATGAACACCAATGTTTCCTGAACAGAGGGAAGTACCTTTTAAACGACTGTTATGGTGTCCTTGCAGTATGTTTGTGGCTTGTTGGAAAGGAACTACCTAGCTCAACATGTGTGTTCATAAGACAGTGAGTTTGGGCATGTGTACAACTGAGCACTCACATGTGTCTAATTTAGTTTGGAATATTAGAGAAACAAAAAAAAAAAGGACCATAGATGAATAGAACCTGGAGTCGCCATTAGTGGCTTTCCCCCGCCACTGTTATTGATGGCAGACAGAATGTCTCCAAGGCTTCATGCTCCCATGTGTGACAGAATGAGAGAGATGGCGTCATCTGTGGGGAAATATATCGCTGTTTATCAGTCAGCACAGCTAGCCACAATAAAAGGCATTCTTTTGCATACTGTACACATGGCATGTAGCAATGCCTCCCTTGTCCCGATTGCTTCCACCTGCACTGTCCCCTGTTGTCCCTTTTGACACAGGGGCTTGACAGATAGATCACAAAGATGCACAATCATTGCATGGTAGGGACTGGGATGGAGTGCGCCCATTATTCTAAAGCAAAGCTGTCTGGCAGGGCAAGGCCTGCGCACCACATGGTGCCGTGATAGATGGGGACCATTAATCAAGGCAGGACGGGGCCCTGAGATTGATGTGCAGAAATTCAAATGCTCAAGCAGCATTTGGAAGATTAAGGCTGTGTGGGCAAGGTTAGGAGGCTACCTTTCTGTTGTGGAGAAACAGGTGTGGTGCTGCCCAGCGGTGACACGGGATGGGGCCTATAGGGGATGCTCTGCCCTGTAAATGTGCTGCTTTCAATGCTCTTTTCCCATAAGGCTCTCCCATGTTTCATATTGAATCACATGTCCTACATTTGTCATTGTCCCAGTCACTTTCTGTCCTTGGTGTTGAAGTCTTCTCAGGAGCAAATGGATCCCTTGTGATACCATGAACTGAAATTAACACAAGGGAATAGAAAATGTGCATTAAAGGCAATGAAAGAAGGTAATAATATAAAATGAAATAAAGTACCTGTCATAGCAGAACATAGGGGAGGTTTATGCTTTTAAAAGATCAAACACCCAGTTTTAACGTATTCCAAATAGCTTTGTTGAATATTTGATTGTGATTTAGCAGGACCTTTTATGTTGTTTTGTACACAGCAATACGCTCAAGCTTTCAAAATGCACTAAAAAAATGTGACCACTATTTCAAATGAACAGACTAATCATTATTACCCTCATTGCTTCGTATCCTTTCCTTGCAATTCTACTTTGCCAACAACACATTCTGTTCTAAATAGGCTACAGAAATGGATAATGACTGCAGTGAACTTACTAGAAATAGTTATTTTGCGCCCAGTTTTTAGGTTCATTTGTATCTTAGTAGCAAACTACATTAGTGATAGCAACCTTATCTTGCGAGAATTAACAGTTGCATTCGGTCATTATTCAAACACACAAGCAGTAGCAAAGAAAACGCACACGGCAGCAAAACTATGCTTTTTAAAAAAACTGTGTCAAAGCTCTTGGTGCTTAATAGAGACCTCATAAGTGATCCCAGCTGTCTTCAGACCATGCAGTAATACCACTTATGATGAAGTACATCTGGCAGTAATATGGTATTTTGGCATTGTTTTGCATCAATGAGTGGTTGATTTTAATATGATAACTATAGTCAGATGGTGTGGACAAGTCTGGTAAGTATAACATTAACTTGATGTCATGCAGATGGGAACAAAATAAGCCAAATGGTCAAGAAATTCATAATCATTACAAAGTAATGACTTTTGGTCTTTTTTTGGGACTTTTTTTGGTCAAAGCAATTTAGATGTGAAACTGAGCACTCATATTACAGTAAGTCTGTTTGAAGAGCTTTTATCATCACTTTAAAGTCATCAAGAAAAAAAGCAAGTGTTCTTTCTGCTTGAAATAATTGTGCAGCAAAGCATGCAGTCTGTGGAGGCAAAGAACAACGGCACTTTTGCCATTAGAACTTGGCGAGCAATATTAGTAGGGAGGTAAATCCATAGGCTTTAAAGGTTCTGTACTCAACATTCGGAACATCAATATAGCTGCAAACAAAACTATTTGCTATGTAATAATATAGTGACGTAATGGCGTCCAGAGCAGAGAATGAAGACACACTCCCTGTGTGTGTGTGTGTGTGTGTGTGTGTGTGTGTGTGTGTGTGTGTGTGTGTGTGTGTTCCAAGCTTCTCTGTACTTTGTTTTGAAAGCCAGTCCAGTGCATGTGGCCGTGACAAAATGTCAGTATTTCACAAATTGGGGAAAGTTCTATGAGAAAATTCTATTTTTTACTGCCAAATCAGGAGTATGAAGTCCATTCTGTGCAATATTCAACTAATGGACATAGCAGCCTCTAGTGGGACTATATACTTTTGTTCTTGTTACCCGTTTATTCATTCATGATCCTCACTGTTAACTGTTTAATTTTTGGCATATTGTTTTGCATATTTGGTTTTTGCACCTTCTTGATAATCTTTACTGTTCATATTTTGTGTATTTGCACACATTTGCATTTGTTGTTACACGTTGTACTGCAACTGCTGCACAACCCTGTTCCTCAGGATAAATACAGTTTTATCTTATCTTTTTTTAATCTTAATGACATTGCCCCCCCAGTGGTTTTGTTGCACCCTCTTGATAAATGCTTGTTCATGCATTCATGTTCATCAGCCGAGCTGTATCTCCTCTTAAATGACATTATATTTGTTAAAATTGCTGTTCTTATATATTGAGGCTCACTGGACATATTAGTTGATGGTTCAGTTTCTACATGTACACATTATTTATTTTGTTTAAAGAAGGAAAGAAAGATTCAGCTCCTCAGCAAAATTCTCCATAAACATTATGTCGCATTAGTGTTGCAGAACTGGTTAGACAGCTTTTTCTTCAGGCACAGTGAGTCATGCTAAAAAAATACCTACAGCATTTTGTATTACTGCAAATATAGTTCTCCAAAGTTTAGTTTTTTTCATGTCATTTCAGTCTGCTGCACAATGTTTAGTGTTCCATTATATAAGACATGAGGTGTTGCTGTAGGAGTATGTTCTTGTGACATAGACATGTTTGTTAGAATCCATCTGTGGAGCAATTGTACAACCAGTTTGTATTTCTGAATAGTAAAGACAAAGTTGGATGAAGCAATATACAGGCATGCAAACTCCTCAGCTTGAAACCAAAATGGGTCACCTATGTGATTTGTGCAGATCCAATGAGAAAATATTTGAGGGGGGGGGGGTGGGGGGGTCCAGCCACAATTTTATAAGGAACCGAAAACATTTTTATCCCTTTTTGTATTTATATCTCTCGTGTGTTCTGTGCTAAATGCTCCCCACGCCACCCCGAATAAACACCAATGAAGAAACCCCGACAATCTCACACACTGACACGCTAGGAGACATGCACTGTAAAGTTCCCGGCTCGATCCGAGACCTTATTATACATCCATGTCCCGAGACTCACTGACAACATTGTTTCTGGTAAGTATTGTTAAAACAAAGGACACAGTATCCACTGCAGTTATCCACTAGTCAATACACACTTTTATCATTATCAATTATCAAGGCAGCAAACGGATAGCATTACTGAAGAAGTTGTCATTGATATTTAACGTGATAATTTACTAATGTTAGCTAAGTTAACATAAGTTACGTGTTAGCTAACGATCAGTGGGTTGAGCCCAGAGTGCATTAGAGCCAGGGCCGGATTGGGACTCATTTTCAGCCCTGGAGTTTCATGCCTTAGACCGGCCCACTTTAGTTCACGACTAAAGGCTTAATTCATATTACTTTTATCCTATTCCCTTTCAATCGTGAGCTTTGTATATTCACTATTGTTTGATTAAAAACATAATGGGTCACTAGTAACACTTGGGAATAGAAAGTTGTTATATTGTAAATAATGTGATCACTGCAAAAAAAAATGCTTTTCTTACTTAGTATTTTTGTCTCGTGTATCTAAAAGAAAATCTTACATCAAGATGCATTAACTAAACAAGTATGAAAAAACACCTCAAAATTAAGTGATTTTTGCTTAAAACAAGGCACATTATCTGCCAAAAATAATTGTTTTAGATTTAGCTTGTTTTAAGCAACAACAAAAAAACAAAATCACTTAATTTTTAGGTTTTTTTCAGAAAACGACATAATTTCACTTGTCTAGTAAATGTATCTTGAATTAAGAATATTTAGATATTTGAACTGGAAACAGGTAAGATACTAAGTAAGAAAAGCATTTTTTCAGTGATAACGTTTTCTTATTCACACATTATGGTACATCAGCAGCTTACCTGTGTCTCACAGTGAGAGCATTAGTCTCTTCACAGCTGGCTCTGTGTCTGACACTAAATGAAATGTTTTACATTTATTTCTCACCACAAATATCCCCTTTTTACAAAGCTTTCAAATCAAGTCAAGTCAGTTTCATTAATGATTCATTGTTATTAATGTATAATAATCTCAGGGCATGTTTAATTGAGCAGGGTTCTGGTGTGGTGGGCTCATGACTGGAGCTCGGTAACGTTACCGGGTCTCGCTGCTCGTCACTGTTAGCAGCAAACCGGACTAGAGGCGGCTGCTGCTGAACAGCTACAAGAAAAACGTTTGTTACATGAACGGTGGTTTGCAGACAACGTTGTTTTGCACGGTCGCGAGCATCTTGCACTGCTCCTAACTACCTTAACGTTAGCTTACTTACCGGCCTCGTCGTCTTCATTCGTTTTTTTGAGGAAAAATGTGCTCAGCTTAGAACATTTGGCTGCGTCACTTTCCAAAGCTTTCTTCTTTTTTATTCTGGCCTTTTCAGCGCCGCCTTTGCGCTTCCTGTTATCCATTTTTATCTGACTTTTTTATTTTGAGCAACTTTCAAGGTGCCGTGTCGGGGCGGGGGGGGGGGGGCGAAATTACGAATCCCACTATGGCAACGCCAAGACCCGCCCTCCGAAGCAGCTCGATTGGTTGGGGTTAGGCATTTCACCTCGAGTGGTTAAGTTTAGGATAGCGGATTGGTCAGGGGATAGGACCTGAACAAATCAGGTTACGTTACCTTGGACGCCTGGCCAATAGTAGTGATTGAAGGGCGGGTCTTGGCGTTGCCATAGTGGGATTCGTAATTTCGCGGGGGGCAGGGAGTCAAAAGATAATCACGTCATCATTAACCTGCAGGCTGCACTCTGCGAGAAAATATTAAATAAAAAAAGAGTGGGACTGCGATAAAATAATGAATAAAAAGAGTGGGGCTGCTGTGAGTGCAGGCAGCCATAGGGGCAGCATCCATATTTCAACCCAGTGCCATGACAACAACGGCCCTCGCGGCCAAAAAAACAGACCGGCCCACCGGGAATTTTCCCGGTGCTCCCGATTAGCCAATCCGGGCCTGATTAGAGCTGTTCATCTCAAAGCTCAAGAACATTAAAATGTCCAAAATCAGGGTGCAAAGTTTGTCAAAATGGAGGTAGGGAGAGTTGTCTGTTTAACTTTAAATTTAAAAATGTGTTTATGGTTCAGTCGCTTACAAGAACACAACATTGTTTACAAGAGCACAGATTCTACATAGATCCAGCCTCTTGATTTTGCTTTCAAAGTGCACCAGAGTGATACGTTTAATTTTAAAATGTACAAAATGTTCTTCCCCCTAGAGGGTCAGGGGTCCGCCGTGTCCTTCTCACCTTTTTTACCCCAGACTTGTTTGCATGCCTGAATATAAAAGGCACGTGAAACAAAATTATTTATTATTATTATATTGGACAAAAACAGCCTCCCTCCATTCTCTTCACCTTTTCTTATCTGGGACATGAGATACAACCTACACTGTTAATGACCATAGAAGGGTATTTGTGACTATTTGAATCAAACTATTAATTCAGTCCTATCAGTGCCATCAACGTCTAAGGTGGCCCTTGGAGTAAACAGTAGCTGTATAAAGCACATTGGAAAGAACAGATGTGGATATAGTTGATCTTTACCAGTGCTTTGAATCAAGAAAACGTAGTGTTAGGAAGTGCTGCATGTCAAAGAGATTTATAAAGTGCTCAGCAAACAGGAGAAAGTCTGTTATTATTTATGGCAATTCTGTATTTTTCACCGTGACCTGCGTTCATCAAACATGATTGCATTCTGTGAGTGCCAGCCTATTATATTTAAAATGTGACATCTCATTTTCTCTGCTACTATCTAAGATCATGCTTCATCTGATAAATCCGCAGAGATGGCCGTGACTATGCTCTGCTCCGATCATTTTCTGCTGTCAAATGTGTTATTAACATGTTATTAAGATGCATACAAATACACACATGGACACAACATAATATGTGGTACTGTGTGTGTTAAACAAATTATTGTGACAAAAATACATGAAATTAACAAATAAAAACAGGTCATTGCCAATACAGAAATGTAAAAATATTAATGGAAGTGACAGGTGACTTGGTGATTTGCAATGCTATTATTCATGATACAATAAAAAATATCTGCACCACTAGGAGAAAAAGTATACATGTGTTAGATGTGCTTCAGGAGACTTAAGTTGTGATTCTCATCTGGGCATCCAGCTAAGGCAAGAAGTAATACAGTAGAGGCAATAAAGAACAAGATAACTAGGCGAGACAGCTTGTGAATATGATTCAAAAGCAGACCAGGGCCATATCCAAGCAGAAAGCAGTCATCTGGCTTTGACAAAATGAAATACATCAAGAAAGCCCTGAAAAATCCAGCTTTATCATTTTTATATTGTTCCCATGACAAGAAAGACCTTCAGCAACTCTAAACCCATCCACAGAAGCATCATCCCTGGCTATCTTTCCCCCAGGGAAGACTTAAGCCATTAGAGGAGAGAGAGGGAGAGGGAAATATACTGAGAGCTAGATGGAGGAAGAGGTTATGAAGTGAATGCAGCCAGCACTTCTGATGAATATTTCCAAAGGGAAAGTGCAAGAGGTACAGACATCAATCTCTCATAAAAACAAGCCTGAGGGCATTTGGAAAGGATAATGATGTATTCACCACACTATGTTCTGTGTTTCTGTTTTTACTATAATCTTAAACATGAAAATAGGAAACAAACTGCTCGGCAAATCTCGTGGTCTCCCAAGTCTCCTTTTTTTTATAAATCTTATAGCACGTGGACAATCTTGTGTTGTTTTAGGAATTGGTCACCTATTTTTCTTTAACTGATTAAAACCTGGTACCAACCTGGTAACAATGTGGATGAAAGGGTGACTACCATGTTGGTAGCCATTAAATGCAAACTAATTTCAGTCTTCACCGCCATGTCATAAGTGCCATCCCTCTCAGGGCTTGAGAGTGCGACCAATTTAAGCAAAAAATCCAAACAATTGCTGGTTTACCTTCTCAAATGCAATTATTTACTGCTTTTCTTTATTTTATGTCATTGTACATGCTGTTTATTGGCTACTGTCCTTTTTTTGCACTGGGAAATTCTGGGGGAAGGGGGGGGGGGGGGTTTCACTATTTTCTGATATTAAACTATTAAATAAAAAAAAATAAAAAATTAATTGACTGATCAATTAATAATGAAAATATGTTTTTATTGCAGTCCTAACCTGTTGCTGTGGATACTATTCAGCCGTGGATGTATTCAAAAAAGTACTGTAGATACTGCGTTACATTCATGCCTATGTAAATTGCTCACTGGGCGACTAAAAAGTCTTCACAGCCCCATAGAACATGCTGAATAGATCAAACTCTGAACTCATGACATACACACAGCTACAACTGGACATTGACTATATTTAATTTGTTGTTTGGAGTCCACTCAGTAATTCATTATTGTGAAGTTGAATCTGGCTTCTTAAACATACAGAGTCAAGGAAGTGAATTTATTTTTCAAAATGCCTGTGTGCATTCATGTTTGCAAGAGTGACAGAAAAGAAGACATTTTGTGTGGCGGACTTGTGGCTGTAAAACTGTTCTGCTAATAGTCAAATTGTGAGAGAGGTGGTATTTGAGATGGTATTTTGAAACTCACTGTTGAGTAGAACCTTTGTTATTATATAGCTACAACCCCAAATCAGAAAAAGTTAGGACAGTATGAAAAACACAAATAAAAAAAGAAAGTAGTGATTTCTAAATGTACTTTGACTTGTATTTCATTGCAGACAATGGGAACACAACATTTTTCATGTTTTGTCCGATCAACTTAATTTCATTTGTAAATATACATCCTTTCCTGTCATTCAGACCTGCAACACATTCCAAAAAAGGTTGGGACAGGAGCAATTTAGGGCTAGTAATCAGGTAAATTGGTTAAATAATGATGTGATTTGAAACAGGTGATGTCAACAGGTGATTGTAATTATGATTTGGTACAAAAGCAGCATCCAAGAAAGGTCTAGTCCTTTAGGAGCAAAGATGGGCCGAGGATCACCAGTTTGCCAACAAATACGTGAGAAAATTATTGAAATGTTTAAAAACAATGTTCCTCAAAGAAAGACAGGAAGACATTTGCTTATTTCACCTTCAACAGTGCATAACATAATTAAAAGATTCAAGGAATGAGGAGGAATTTTAGTGCGTAAAGGACAAGGGCGCAAGCCTAAGCTGGACAACCGTGATCTCCGATCCCTCAGGCGGCACTGGATCAAGAATCGTCATTCATCTATAAGCGATATCACCACATGGGCTCAGGACTACTTTGGCAAACCTTTGTCAAGTACCACAATATGTAGTTACAGCCACAAATGCCAGTTAAAACTGTACTGTGCCAAAAGGAAGCCCTATGTTAACAGTGTCCAGAAGCGCCGTCGATTTCTCTGGGCTCGGAGGCATCTGGGATGGACCATCACACAGTGGAAACGTGTACTGTGGTCAGATGAATCAGTATTTCAGGTATTTTTTGGGAGAAATGGATGCCGTGTGCTCCGGACCAAAGAAGAAAAGGATCATCCAGACTGTTACCAGCAACAAGTCCAAAAGCCAGGGTCTGTCATGGTATGGGGTTACAAAGTCCTGGCTGCGGAGGAAGAGGATACGGGTACTTGACTGGCCTGCCTGCAGTCCCGACCTGTCTCCAATAGAGAATGTGTGGCGCATTTTGAAGCGCAAAATGCGACAACGAAGACCCCGTACTGTTGCCCACCTTAAGACTTGTTTGCAGCAAGAATGGGACAAAATTATACCTGAAACACTTCATCACTTGGTGTCTTCAGTCCCTAAACGTCTTTTAAGTGTTGTGAAAAGGAATGGCAACATTACAAAGTGGTAAATGCTTTACTGTTCCAACTTTTTTTGAAATGTGTTGCAAGAACCAAAATAGGAATTTTGTTTTTTTGAAACAAAAACAATAAAAATCATGAGGAACACATTACATTATGTGCTGTTGTATTGTCTGCAATGAAATACAAGTCAAAGTACATTTAGAAATCACTACTTTCTTTTTTTATTTGTGTTTTCCATACTGTCCCAACTTTTTCTGATTTGGGGTTATATATAAATAAATGAAGGCTCAGATAAGTTTTGATATTCCACGCAGTATACAAGGGTGAAATACAACAGAGCTGACCACTTTACAAAGGATGGCAGGACGTTTAACGGCAGTATACTGCACAGGATGAGCGGAAACATTACATAATTAGTCCACCCCCGCACATAGATGTGGATGCCTCATTGTTGTCTTTTTTTATGATTGTGTTAATAGAGTACACACTACTTTCTGAACTTGTAAGCGATGCACTCTGCCACAATCACTCTCTGTTATATCTGTACCATTACCAGATGCACTGGACTTCTTCTGAGGCAGGCAGCCTCAGTTCTATTCCAAAGTGGGCCACCGTTCATCAGGCCTCTTACTGTGATCCTGTTGTGCTCTCTCAGCAGTATCTAGTTAGTTGAAATCTCTTCTCTTTGTTTCACTATTTTCTGTCCACATCTGTAGAAAGTAAACAATTCAGTATTGCAATGAGAAATGGCAAGCAGGGAGAAAGGGAAGGGATAAGATCTCAGACACCTCCCTCTCTCTCTCTCTCTCTCTCTCTCTCTCTATTTCTGTGTGCAAGTGAGAACAAGTGGACTGCCTAAGGGAGAACAGTACCAAAAATTGCTTCTGTTGAATGCACTTCTACGCCTTTATTGCTTCCAGTAATTGCTTCTCTGAGAGATAACTGGTCTTCTCTTGTCCATTTTTTTGTTTACTGTTGAAAGATTGTACCCTGCAAACATTGAACAAACCACACCTGAGTCATGAATCTCATTTGGGAAACAAGCCAACGGGGAATGCACGCAACAAGAATTCATACAAAGTCTGAATGGACACATGCAGTACTACTAACCTAGATTTTAAAAAATTTAAATAGCCTACTACTACACTCTATGATATGCTCTACTACGCTGTACAGCATTTGCTACATAACATTCTGATGAAGAATCTGTGTCAAAACGGCTAAGTGTATTTCTGTTGTGATAAACAGGTGACATGTAAGTCATTTTGTCCGTCACGTCTTGGAAATGTGCTCATTGAATTTTGGGTTTAGCACTCCACCGAGAATCCCATTGTTGAAGCGCAACCTCCTTTTTTAATTTAATATTATACTTTTTAGATAGGATCAAAGATTATTTCCAAATCCATCATACTTCATCGGCGTATCTGAGTAATTTTTAGTGCTTAATGTGAATAATACAGTCCCTCCAGGAAAATGCCTGATTTCGCTGGAGCTTTTGTAAAAAATTGCGATAAAAGTTGCAATGTCTTTTGTATGTTTGTTGCAATGAAGTTTTTTTGGTTTTATAGTTCTTTAAAAATAACAAGGAAACTAAAATTACTCTGGGCTGATATTTCCTATGTAACCTTTCCAGAAAGGCTCAGGATGCTGCAAATGTTGGTATAATATGAAAATGGCTGATGGATTTAAGACAAAAAATTATAATTTATTGGATGAATCAAATTTGAACATATGTGTCAGTGGCTTGTTGATCTTTACATTGTTAGTTAATTTCCTATCCCGGCCTGGGACACACATTCATACGGTTTGATAAAGTACTTATTGGACTTTAACTTATTATTGCACTTACAATAACGAGCGTATCTGTCCTCAATTTAGGTCATCCTGTACGTCTCATCTCTGGTTTTTCCGTGTGTGTTTGTGTGTGTGTCTGTGTGTGTGTTACTTAATGGCTTAAATGAGGTTCTTTGCATTTTGTAACAGGGTTAATGAATTTAGCGGAGAACGTCATGGTTTTCCTACTGTAGACTTAGTTATGTGTTTAGAATGGTATAGGGCAGAAAACACTTTTGGATTTGTCCATCACTACCAGCCGCGACGCTGGGATTGTTTTCATCTTGTGAATGTGTGTGTGTGTGTGTGTGTGTGTGTGCGCGTGTGTGCGTGCGCCAGTCGCAGGGGGAACTGAGCAGCCCCGCCCACTGCAACAGCTTCAGCGACTTCAAAGTGAAAAATCGTTACAGCGTACATTGATGTTAAAATGTATACAGGTTGGCAGGACGGTCGGAAATGTTTTGCACGGTCTTTAACTGCACGTTTTGTTGGTAAATGTTCGAGTCACTCACACACGTCTCGTCTTCATAGCAGAAACAAGGAAATGATCAACCCATTCTCACTCCCGCTTCGTCATTGGCTTTCAGAGTCACATACTGACGGCACGTGGGACTGCTGGGATTAGTTGAAGTCGCGGCAGACTTCAGGTTATTGGTAAAATTTGTGGAAAAGTTGCGGTGATTGGTCAAAATTGCGAGTCACACCAAATTCAAGGTGATTGGTTGAATTTGCGTGAATTGGCGCAATCACAACATCGTGAAATCCTGGAGGGACTGATAATATTATAATTATAGTTTCACTGATCCATACATCATCCTCCCCTAGCCTAAAAGCTTGCTAGCATATTTTAACATTTTAAGTGTGCAGCTTTGTAAGAAGAGGGAATAATAGAGCAGATCATAACAATATGATGCACTAAGGCTAACATTTTTGAGAGATACATAAAGTCATGAGAGCACACCCAGTTGATATTCTTTATTGGTGTGTGTTTGCATGGTTGTGTGTGGTGTGGTGATGGAGCAAAGCACTACGAGAGTCAGAAGTTTAATCCATATTGGGAGCAACGATGCTAATGATGCATGCACTCACTGCATGATGAATGCAATGGAACTTAAACACGAAGCGAGCGTGCAGTGGCATATGTTAAATAGCTAATTTAAGAGGAAATAGAGGTACGTCTTTCAAGAATAGCTCTATCTTCGTCTCCAGGTGTTCAATAACGTTTTGTAGAACACACCGATATCCAGGGATTAGAAATTACTGTCACTACAGTGGATTTTCTTTGTTGGATCCCAGAGAGGCAGCAGACTGTGTGTGTGTCTGTGTGTCTGTGTGTGTGTGCGTCTGTATCTGTGCGTCTGTGTGTGTTTAAGCAGTTCTCCTGTGCACTATATATAGAGTTCTGAAAAGTAAAAATATAAAGTCACCTCAAATTGTTGCTGCCTCGGTCTATCTTGCTCTATTTAAAAGTGTCTTGAGATAACTTATGTTATGATTTTGGGGCTAAAGAAACAAAATCGACTTTGTTAAAGGGTGCCCTGCCACAACCGTTTTTACTTGCATTGTTTGAAATATGTTAGGTTATATGTGTTTGTGCTATGTCGTGAATGTGAAGCTCTAGCCACTTCAAAGAAATAAGCGGAGAAATAAGGCCAATTACAAAAGCTGGTCATTCTGACGTGGTGTTGCCTGAGCTCATTACTATTCATGAGCTCGCCCAGTTGTGCTCAGTAAAGGATGCTGATAGCCAGGCTCTCATTGGCTATCTTTAGCCAATCAGAGACCATCAGCTTAGCTCGTTCAATATCAATGAGAACTGGCACAAATCAAGCTGAGTCTTCCTGCAGGCTTTCTATACCACGCTAGGATGGCTTGACACAAGGTAACCAAGGCATTTTTTCCACAAAAAATGTTACAGAGTCCATGGTAGAACCTCAGACATTACCACAAAGTAATGAAATACGTGTGACAGGGCACCTTTAACATGACTCTAAGAGAAGTTCACATCGTAAATAACCAAAGATTACCATATTACCGAAGTCTGCAAAGATGTTATGCATGCAAAATGCTAAAAACAAAAGTCCAATTAACATCTGCATGCAATACAGTTTTAGTTGAAATGGCGAAAAGAGAATGATTTACAACCACCTTCTTTTTAATCATATACTATTCAAATTTTGAATTATGCTCCCAATTAAAATGTATATATTTAGGCCTTTTCTAGTCTCGCTTTGCCCGACCCTCCTCCAAAGCGTGAGTCTGGCAACTCCACATAGTATTTGGGGATGGGAGGAAAAACATGCTGTGGTTTATTGGCATTTCTTTAAACCAATCGCAATCGTCTTGGGGCGGTCCGGAGAAAAGCTGCGGTGCTGCTGCAAAATAGGCCCGGTAGGAACTTTTTTTGGTGGAACATGCGTAGGCTACGTTTAAAAGTAGTTTTAGTGGTGCAAACAGAAAACTCAGATTGGACAGATAGTCTAGCTAGCTGTCTGAATTTACCTTGCAGAGATCTGAGAAAAGGTTAACCCTAGTCCTCATATATGGACCGGAGTTTAAAATGCCAACACTAAGGAAGCCCAAGGCAACGGATATCCGTCCTAAATGAGTGAAATCTGGCGGCAACTGAGCAATCCCGGAAGTGGAACGTCAAGGATAAAGACTAGGCCTTTTCAGACCAAACAATCATCATCAATTTAAAAATTTTAACCCATCCTATCTCCATGAGCCTATCCACACTGAATCCAAAACTGTATTTCAAATACATTTTGCAGCATTATCAAAATAATAATAATTCTTATGAATGCACTGCTTAAGGTATCAGCTCAGCATGTGACAGCCAAGGCTGTTTTTACTTTAAAGGAAAGGACTCTATCACAAAACAGTTTAGTCTTGAGATTAAAAAAAAACAAAAAACAATTAGACAATACAAATAAGACAAATGCAGGCATTGAAGCTCATACATAAAGTATAACCTGAAGCAGATTTTCATCTATATTCTTACAGAGTAAACTGAGTTAGCTTTGTCATTCAGAAATAACATATTTACATAAGACATATATGCCACACCAGTGCCAAGATCCAATCATTTGTATATATCTTTTTTTATATTAGATCAGTGGTATTTGACATATCGTGCATGAATTAATAATTGTGACCTTCAATTACAGTCTTCTAAATTAACTGGCTATCAAGATGTAGGCCTCCCTAGAAGCCGTCAACTGATGTACTTGGCATTCAATTCTGTGTGAACTTCCCCTGCTTTGCAGCTAAATTAAAAGGAAATCAGGTTAGTGTGTATAAGGGCATTCATTCATGTATGTTATCAAGCATTATTCATCAATGAAATGTCCATAAAATATGCATTACTGTACAAACTTTCACTGCTATATCTACATTTATTAAAAATAAAACAAATAGTGAAACAAATATGTCAGTGTCAAGGATATCTATCAAACACTCATGCATATTTATTCATGTTAACTCATGCTAGCTGGCATCAGTTATGCATAGGTGCTTGCCAAGCAGTTGCCACAAAAGATGTATATACAAAAGTACTGGCTTTCTGGAAGGGAGCAGAAAGGGAATCATTTTTAATATTCAATATAGAAGAGATGCATTAACAGTGCTGACACAATATTTTTCAAGAAGCTATAAGTGGTTAAGGGTTCTTAGCCACTACATTGTACAATATTTCTGCACATATTGTCATGTGTTATCCCCTAGTAATTCATACGTTGTTGCTGGGTTATGCATAATCTGTATTTTTTATTGAGGTCTCCATTAGTCCCGATGTAGCTCTAAGTAAGTAACAGTAACTGTCATCTCAGTAGTAAATGGAATTTGAACAAGCTAAAGCTGTTAGCTGAAGTGGCAATGTAACTTGGAATATGAGTAACATTTAACAGTAAATCCCCCATTTAGCATTTCATTAATGGTTTATCACATTTTACAATGTGGTTAGGCCGATATAAGTGTTTATTAATGTATTTGTCAACAACTTTAACGCTTCCCTCCATCCATAAATTGAGGATGGTGTGTAAACATGCATAGTCTAATACAGTTGTATTCAAATAGAATATGTCTTCATAGGAGAAGTTATAATTACTGACAAGTACTATGCATTGTATACTGGTTATGAATGCTAAATTAGAGAAATGGGTAAATGGTTGGTAATGTTTACATCTGTTAGTGGTCTGTGTTAGCATGTCATTAGAGCTGCAAAGATTAATCGATTAGTTGTCAACTCTTAAATTAATCGGCAACTATTTTGCTAATCGATTAGTCGGTTTGAGTAATTTAAGACAAAAGTAACAATTCTTTGATTCCAGTTTCTTAAATGTGAATAATTTCTAGTTTCTTCTCTCCTCTGTGACAGTCAACTGAATATCTTTGAGTTGTGGACAAAACAAGACATTTTGAGGACGTCATCTTGGGCTTTTGGGAAACACTGATCCATATTTTTCGACATTTTCTGACATTTTATAGACCAAACAACTAATCGATTAATCGAGAAAATCCACAGGTTAATTAACTATGTAAAAAATCGTTAGTTGCAGCCCTCCATGTCATATATAACCTACTGATCCTTTCTGCATGATGAATACCATTGCGTTGTTGTCATTCACAGATATTTTCCCATAGTTTAGTCGGGTGTCAACCAGGCCATATACGAGTCGGGTAAAAATAGAGCAAACATGTTGAAACACAAAGGTAGCTTGAAAGGAATTTGTTATCCCTTATTGTAATTGTTGGAGTTCTCTGCTGTTCAGGTTACCTAGTTTTTACATTTACAGCCTGTACACTTACACATTCACAACCAGCAGCACTCAAATTCTCTCACTCTATAAAATACATGTGCTCACCAAGCCTTTTCCTATCTGCTGCACACGGGCACATACTAGACTGTGAAGCAGTAATTGCATAATGATTATGTGGAGGTGGGCGTGGTCTGCAATCGGCTGCAGTGGAGAGAGGTGTGGGTGGGGATAGAGCAGGAGAGCAGTGCCAGGTGAGTTAATTGTCTCAGTTGTTCGTTGTGCTAATTAGAGCTCTACCTTTTATATGCAGTAGCATGCTGGACTTTCAGTTGGCTGCCACACACCACACAGAAAGGACTGGACTGTTGGAGATCGTTTTGTTAAAACATTGAGCAATGGGCCACGCGCCTGTCAGTAGCCGGGCCGTCGGAGGTGCACGGTTGGTAGTTGTAAAGTTGTGTTAAGTGTGAGCAGTCAGAGAAAAAAAATACTGTTGGCCTGTAAATTGTCGATCTGCTGTGTTCTGTGCTGAGGGTCACCCACGGTGGCAGCGAATCCTGCTACAAATTTAAATGAGTGAAAAGTAGGGTTGCACGATATGAGGAAAATATGCGATAACGATATTACTTGCGATAAATAAACAGATATTAAGATGTACTCAGTTCTGCATCTCTGCTGCTTTCAGTATTCTTCCAAAACACAACAAATTGGTTGTTGAATTTAAAACAAATAAAAGTGATAAGTACTGTACAGTCCCTCCAGAAAAACGCAATTATGCGATCGCATAATTCAATGCATAATCAGCCAAAGTCCGCATATTTTTGCGGGGGCCGCATTTTTTTAAATACGCCGCACTTTCGCCGCATAAATTGCCGATTTCCGCTAAAAATATGCGGGGCTTGCATGATTTCATAATCCCCACATTTTTCTTGCAAAAAAGTCACATATATCTTGAAAGTTGAAAAATGTTGCGTTTACTTCACACAAGAGCAGCCATTTTCCCCTGTTGCCATGGGAATGTTATGAAGTGACGTAATTTCACCTACTGAGAACACAGTGTTAGGGAATCACTTTTTTTTCTCTTTTTCATCAAACCGCAGTTTTTGCAAGTTCCCGCAATTTTTGCAAGTTCCCGCAATTTTTGCAAGTTCCCGCAATTTTTACAAGTTCCCGCAATTTTTACAAGTTCCCGCAATTTCATCGCATAAAATTGCATAAATATCCCGCATATTCCATGGCATTTTTTAAGGAAACGTGCCGCATAATTAAGGATTTTTGCCGCAACAATCACAAAAAAAACTCTTTTCGTGTTTTTCTGGAGGGACTGACTGTACATTGTATTGTGGTTGCTCATTCCAGTGGTAGTAGTTTTGGCAGTGATGGAAAAGCTGTGTCTGTGTGCATGTGTGTACACATGCAACACATGTTTGATTGTATTTGTGTTTTGTTGAGTTTGAGCCTGGAGTCGAAACCGCAGCACCCAAATAGTTTTCAGCAGGTGGTGTTTGCACAATGAATACACCATGTTCCACTCCCAGTTTAAATGCCTGGAAGCAACAATATCCAACCCAAGTTCTCTTCCTACATGCCTATCATTGTTGCTGTCACTCCTGTAGTTGCCTGTCACTGGCATTTTGTGTTTTAAAGCTCCTAATTTATTCATCTTCTTTGCCAAGCACACTGCATTTAATTTGCGATGAAGGAACTGGAGCAGGAGACAGAATGTTCCCATAATTTATGGTTGAATAAAGCTGAACTTTTTTTCTATAATGTATGTATGTAGAGGAGATGCCTCCTGGCTTTGGAGGCGTTTATCAGCAGTTCTGCTAAGAAGAAAAAAAGGTAGTAAAAAAAAAAAAACAGTTGTCTACTGTAAATTGCAACACCTTAGATTACACAAGAAAAATCCATGCAGTGCTCATTATACATACTGTCTGTCTCTGTCCTTTTTTTTTTAAGAATATTGTTTATATAATATATATATATATTTTTTTTAGTAGTCATAAAAATTATTAGGCACAATAGTGAAGAACATAACTTGAAGAAATTAACCTTTATGTAGACTTATTTTCCATTACCCATTCTACAGTCATTAAGTGACAGGGCTGCTGTGGTTTTTGGTGCTTACAGTGTTTGTTTAATGCTACTACAGTGGGAGCTGATAACCAGACCATTTAAGTATGGATGCTGTCTCATAAGTCAGTCTGCTGACATCAATCATTGGATGCAGTCAGAGAATTGATTTTAAGAGCAGATAGATTTGTTCGCCTCTTTGTTTCAGAACTATCAATCACAGTCTGAGTGTGTGTATTTTGCATTGGCTTCACCAGCATGGGAGTATTGTATAATACTTGTAGATGCCAGGATTTGAATCAGAAACATTTGTTTAGTTTATTTGCTTTTACAATAATTGATGTTTAATGTGAGGATAACTGCAAACTCCCCACATTAGCTTCTGGATTTAGACAGACAAATAACAATCAAATAATATTTTTTCAGATGAGATTAAGATCTGCAACTGTGTGAGCTTTTTTTTTTTTCAAGTTTACACAAACCCAGACTCATTTGTTGCTTTTCAACATAATGTAGGAGAAATGGCAAACAGACATTCATCCTTTTCATGTCTTCCTTCTAAAGCACTGCCTGTAAGTACCTGGTATTTTAATTGAGTCTTGCTTGGTACGATTGAACTGATGTCTTGCCTTGAATCAATAATTGTAGAAATTCAACCTAAAAATACCTGAAATCACTGAAAGCTTTTGATTTAATTGCAAATGTTTTTTCCATCCAACTCACTGAAATGACTGCGGTCATAGTTGGAGAGCACAATGCAAAAGGCATTCCAGGCAAAAGCTGGTAACATCATGCATGAACTTATTTTAGGCTGTTCCTGCATGTAACACTAATTGAATCTGCTCATGGAATGTCACCTTTTCCATTCCCATAAAATACAACCCTGCACCCTACTGTTCTCATGCATACATTTGAAAACCTTTGATTATTCTTCATGGTGCATCAGGGTGTCTCACATATATTGCTTACTAACATTATAGGCTGCATCAGGAAGGCTTAAGATATTCCCACACAATCCCCAGACACTCAGTGCGGCTGATGCAGCACCTGTCGCCTGGATGAAGTGTGTGCATGTTACTTTGATGGGGAGGATGTCAGCAGTGCAGTGTAGCTCTGCATATACCATTCAAAAGATGGCACTGCTTAGAGATCCACCCAGAAATACTGATGCTGTCTATTAGAGTCAGCAAATATACACACAATTCCTTGGCATCGTCTGTCAGCATGGGTATCGCTGTCTCCTTTGATGATCACTTATTATCATGAGTACACACATTAATGGACACATGCAGACTGCTTAGCTGTTTAGGTTGTTTAAGTCATAAATACAATATAATTAATTGTGTAGAACCAAGGTGATTTCTAAGGTTTTGTGAGAGAAGTTCTATGCTCTTTGAGGTGGCTCCAGATTTTGACATCAGAGAACCCCGCATGAGTTTTGTGGTGAGCGATGCACCAAGAAATGGGCATACACATTATTTGTTTATCAGTTTGCAGTTATCATCTTTTCCTTTTTTGTTTCATTGATGCAATGGAATAATAGGAATCAACAAAGGAAACATGTTTTTTTTTCTTCTTCCAGTTTCAGACTATTTTATTCTTCCATTTTAAAATGTTCCAGGGCCACACACATTTAGATGATAGTAAAAACAAATAGTTTTTCACATCTGTAAGTTTTAACAATAGTTAACAAATGGAAAAGTACTGTAAACGGGGCACCAAGTAGTAAATCAAAATGCCCATAGATAAATAAGTAAATAAGTCTACATGAAGGTCCTTCGCCAACATTCTCTTCGGTCTCTTTGCCTCTGCCATGATGACCGTAACTGCTGTTGAATCCGGTTACGCCCGGCTCCACTTCTGGAACTACACCGGTGCTGCTCCCTGCCAGCATTGCCCCCCCGCCCCGGGCCTGAAAAATGTATCCAGTACTTCACGTCAGCCACAAATCCAGCAGCACCAATACTGCCATACCTTTACCATTCAGTGCAGGAATAAACAATTCCCCCACAAACATATTGACAGTGTCTGTCAAATCACTGCACATTTCAGGCCCATTTTCCACTCTATGCAGTATGTCTGCAGTTGGTAAGGGGGCAGCAGGTTAGACGCTCTCAGCTCTGTGTACTGATGTTTGCTAAAAAAAAGTTGACAAATGGCTTTTGATGGAGGCAGTGAATGGCAGGCTATATTCCCTCGCTGCTCCCCGGAGTGGCTGAGAGAGCATAGCATTAAGTGAGAGCTGTACATCGCAGCCTACATACTGATGCAAACACTGATGGCGAGTGCTTGAGTATGAAAAAGCACCAAATCTCCCCGAGATAGATCCCCTTTATTCACTGTAACCATAGTCACTGACTGGAAAACATTCAGCTGTGGATAAGTGTATTTTTCTTTGGGATTTTCAGCCTCAGGTCATTGTAATTGTTGGCTTGTTCAACTCCTTCATCTTGCTCTCTGATTCATCATGGTGGAATACACCAGGATCTCCTCCACAGGCTTGCACGCCACAATTGTCCCTGAGGTAGCTTGGGAGCAGCCAAACAAACCTAAACATTTGCACACACAAGTCCACTGAGAAAAGGAACTAAATAAACTGCATTCATTTGAAATAATTCTATAATAAGAGAGGTACAACATCTAAACATCTAAGGTGTTCTGTTGCGTTGTCCAACCAAGTCATATTTGTAGCCTTAGAGAACATTGGTAAACACTTGTAAGTAAGTAAAAAACAAACAAAAAACTTGTAAGTAAGTAAGTAACGGAACATACCCCGGTTAAGTGAATAACCGGGTTATGCCAATTCTCCACGTATATATGAATGGGAAGAACTACGGGCGTAACTCTACCTTCAGTACAGTTGGTGTCGCGCTCTTCCAACACAAAACTTGACAGAATAAGGCTTTTTCTTCCGGTTGACCCATGTTAAAATTACATCGACCAGCCGTTAGATTATTACAATTTCACAACTTATTGCTTCATTCACACATTTTGTCACAGCGTAGGAAAGCCCAGTGCTCTCGCCAGATGACTGACAACTTTGTTTGGCTCGTTGTCTGTAACGTTAAGTGTCGCAGAGTGTCGGATGGAATTAGCAAGCTAACGTTAGCTAACTAACATTAACATTAGCCAGTTGCAGCAGCGGGCAGCAGTGTCGATACATGGCGTTTGAGAAACTGAGGTATTGTCTTAACCTGAATATAATTGTTTTTTTAAACTGCATGTAAATGCACTGTATGATTTCTCTACCATGATACATGCATTATAGATGAACAGCTATTTTCTTAATCAGCTTCTTATAATTAGCAAAGTGGCCCTAAATGACACATCATTTCCTGACAATGTTACAACAGTTTTGATTATTTCATATGACAGAGTTCTATGTTTGTGCTTTTTTTCACTGCTTCGAAGTGGAGGAAGGAGAATCTTAGAAGAAGTGATTTTAATTTGACTTACTTTTTTGTCATTTAAGCAACGTATTGTTTGTTGGTAGCTCTTTCATTCAATATCCTACATGTATGTATATCAGTCACGGGCATGCCTCCAGTTTACTCTTACTCTTTACTCTTGTGTTTAATGCATCTAATTTACACATCATAAAATATGTTCTTATAGGCAACACAAACTGTATTTACAGAATAACTTATACTTTGATATGGATGTGTTTGTGACTTGACATTCCCCCGATGCAGCTCTGCTTTGCACCAGAGTTCTTAGATGAGAAATGCAGCAGACACACAAGAGGAGCATGACTATCGGCATGCACTTGCTGTCCAGAGGCTAGAGGGAATTTAGGTTGTTATGAGTGGTCCTGGTCTGGATAATAGAGAAATTGGTGTAACTCACTCTTTTATACCAGCACTTCTACATTCAACATATAACATTTCCCTGCTCTAAAACTCCAAACTGTGAGAAAAAAGAAAGACTTAGCTAAAATTAAATGAAGAATGATTAAATTATTTCACTCTTCGCTCTCTTTTCGACTACTGTGCTGGACTCAGCAGATGGGAAAACAGGGAAAATATGGAGCAGTGGAGGCAGATTGTCCTAACAGTCCGTGAGAGAAGGATAAGCCACAGCTGGCTGGGGGATAAAGGCACCAAGCACAAGATTTGTGAGGCACCTGTATTCAGGTGGAACATGATACACACAAGCAATGGACACTGAGAAAGTGCATTTAGGAATTTTGGCGAACCTTACTGAGAATATGGCTGGGAAGTGGAGAAGGGGATTATGCTGTGATATGCTATGGTTTCAGATGTTTTAATATTATTTTCTGCCAAGAAAATTTGTTATAGTTAGAGTATATTTTAGCTGACAAGAATTCTAAATAACCACAGCCACTGTTCACAAGTTCACACTAGTGGAACAATATCAGCAACATGACCCTTTATGTTAACAATGCCAAGGTACAATACTGCTTACTACTTAATTTGTTTGCATTGTGATGCATGTATACTGTTCACTAAATACGAGGCCCGGCCCGGGTGCGACCTTCGTTCTTCCCATCCGCTGACGGCTGACCCTCTGCCAGTGAATGTAAACATTTACAGCGTCTCAAACGTTTGAAAACACGGATTGATTTTACCCCCATAGATTTCAGTTGAGTATTTCACAAGAGCTAACCAAATGATATTGACCAACTTATATTAAATGTTAGATTACATGCAAAACTGTTCATTAGCAGTGCATGATTCTAGCATCACTGATAAATATTCCAATTAAGGTAGACATCTATGAATAGTGTACTGTCTGTACACAGCAGATACATGTTACCTTTGTTCAGCTTTGTTGCCCTTGGTTTGGCTGTAATGTGTATTTCTGCGTATGTACGTTGAGAGCAACATAAAACCGGAGTCAAATTCCTTGTATATGTTCACATATTTTGCCAATAAAGCTGAATTAGGAAGGAATTATACTTTATGGACACTGCTAATTATTTAAATAAATATGTCAGTGGGCTTTTTAGTAGTTCAACAATAAAAAAATAAAAATAAAAAAAAACAAGCACATGAACAACATTATGAGTTACTGTAGCTAAAGGACTGATCCCAGGTGTGCTTTTTTATATAGTGAGTAAATCCTTAAAAATGAAGAGATTCAGGATCCAAGGTGTCATGAAGGTCACCTGCATTTTAGAGTAAAGGAGTGGGAAAAATGCAGGATACAGAGTTGCAGTAATACATTTGTAGTACCTTATTTGATATTAATGCCATGCAGAGGGGGCAAAACTTCTCTGGGGACCCTGACAGCCCGAGACAAAGCACCAAATCTGGGGATTGTCCTTGGAAGTTCTGGTCAGTTTACCAGAGTATTTCCTCCTAATTTCCTCCAAATCAATTTAAAAGAAACGTGTAGCCTTTGTATAAATTAGTACATACTGTTGATGTAACTTCTTGGAATAAAACATATGAAAAGTAGGATTTATAATAGAAGGATTTTACTGGAATTGCAGAATTCTTTATTATGAGGTTATATCAAAATAGGTTTACACGGTTTAATTTTCAAAAAACACCATATTTTTTTGTACTGCACATTGCTGCAGCTCCTCTTTTCACCCTGTGTGTTGAGCTCTCCGTTTTAGCTACAGAGTGAGGCATCTCACTTCTGTTCCATCTTTGTTGGGAGTCGCACATGTGCAGTAGCTAGGTAAGAACTACCAGCCAGTAAGAAGCAGAGTATGAGGGAGTACCACGCTAGCAGCTAGGCGAGCATTATAACGTCTAACGTGTGTTACAAAGTGACACACGTTCATCACAGAAGTAAAGGCTGGACTACAACAGAGCTGTTTGCAGCAGTTTGTGAACAGTGTTTTCTGTTGGAGATGGTAAGTCCCTTTGGGGGGGGACTTTGGGCTTTTTCACTTCGTAAACCTATAACATGCACAAAAAGATATAACACAATAAAGGAAAGGGGAAAAGCCAAAAAGCACTATTAAGAACGTGACAATGTCTCTAAGGTGTTGAACTGTGGTCAGTAAAGGTTGAAAACCACTTTTTGAATGGAAAAGAAAAGAAAAAAATCCCTCATGCTTCTCAGTATCCATGAAGGATGTTTTGATATGTTGTGACATGAAGGCCACAAAGCATTACAGTGATGCCTTAAGTAGCGTCTCACTCAAGTGAGACAACTAAAACTACACACACCTGCTTTATGAATATGTTTATAAAATCCTCTCTCTTTAACGCAGTGTATTTGTATTCTTAATATTGTCATTATTAATGTCAGTTTTATGCTTCCATCTTACCCACCCTCATTCTTAACTGTCGGTTTAGCTCGTATGTAATCAAACTAATGGAGACTGACACAGGTGTCACATATCAACATTCTTAGATGAGCCATTGGTCTCTGCTCGTGATTGCCAAAGCATGTGTCATCGCAGGCTCACTCCTCTTGTCTTTCTCTTTACCCCTGCCAGTATGTGAAACCTCTTGCGATAACCATTCTATAATTATCATAATGATATTTATGTATAATCTCTGTCCCCAAACTGTTTCTATACGCACTGCACACCAGTGTTTCGTAACGCTCTTCCACAGCATGAAAAATTGATTATTTCTAATTATAGCTCTTTTACATTGGTTACCTTTAAAATCACTCTTCTGCTCAAACCTTTCCACTTTCATTTTTGCTCAATATTTCATAAAGGCAGAACTACATTTTGAGCCTCATCTCTGCATAAATCAAGACTGCTACTTTGTTGGAGACCAAAAGCCTAAATTGTGCAGGATTAGATGACATAAAGTGGCTATATTTACCCAGAATGCACCAAGTCATGTATTTCTGCCCACATAATCATGGCACATTCAGAGGAATTAATGCCTTGTGCGATGTTTTTATTTTTATATGTTTGCAAAGTGGGAAATCAGTCAAGATGTTGATTAAAAATACTGATATTTAATTAGAGGTATTGGAGGAATTAGTGAGTTTGCTTCCAAATGCTTCACAAACACACTGTAGCTGTAATGTTTGGGGTTTCAGGATTTAAATAAGTAATACCTGCCATTCAACAGAAATGTAATATCTTTGCAAACACCTGGAAACGAAGTGACACATCACCACAACTTAGTCCAACATCCAATTCATCTTGGTTGGTTGAGGTGGTATTTGCAAGAACGTCCAGCTTGTGTATTGCACTTACACTGGACCTCCAGAGATTTACCGGAGGCAGACAGTCAGCACACACACAATACCTCAGCAAGGCACAGCACAGCGGCAAAGAGCCAAGCAATGCGATGACTTTCATTTGCATCGACATACGACCGCAGCTTTGTTTGCCATCTCCGCTCTGTGAGTTGCGATAAGCGCACATAGCTAACAACAACAGGATTAGATGTGCCTCTCCCCCCACATGGATACAAGGCTTCTCACCTTTCTTTCTGTGTTTGCTTGTGTATGCATCTTTGTCTGGGAAACATTGTAAAACAAAGACCATGGCAGAGCCATTCTCTACATTTCATAAACCACCAAAAAGCTTTTAGCGCCACGTATAATACCATTTGCCCTTGAGAGGCACACATCACACATTTGTATTTTATACTAGTTGGTAAGCTTTAATCAGTTTCTGAAAATAGCATAAAAACCCTCAAGATAAGATGTTTCACCCCTGACCGTAAATGTCATTTGATATTTTCTTTGCCCTCCGTCGAGGATATATTGAGAGTGAGACTTGCAACCCAGAGTTTTCCCTTTTATCTATAATTAAAGGAGACTATTACGTTTTAGGGAAAAATAACTTCCCTGATGCATTCTGGGTCACCAAAGGTGTTTGCTACTTTTTTCGGACACCCATGTTGGCAGCCCTCCAGTACTGATTGCAGAACAGGGAACAAACAACAGTTTTATGAAGTTCAGTTTCGCAGTAAGTTTTCTGAAAAGTCTCAGATGCATTAAGCATATTAATTCTTTTATATAGCTGCATTCTGTCTGAAAATACAGAAAAATGGAACAATTGCAGCTAAAAAAAAAACCTAACAGTGAGTTCTCAAGTGTAAAATCCATGCATATGTATTTGTGTAATCCCTTAACAAGTCATAACCCGCCGCATAGTGGTAGAAATGTATAAAATGACATTCATCTAAATTTGCTGCACTGCAGATAAACATATAATATAATAAATATATCATACTAATAATGCATGGGATGGCAAATTAAATTAAAACACTTATCGGCATGTATGTATGACAAAGTGTTGCTTTAATTTTATAAAATAAAAATGTACTAACACAGTTAACAGGGTCTTCATAAGTAATAATACTAAGTCTTAGCCCGGTAGATTAATGCGACATGTTATTTTCTCAGGATGAACAACTTGTAACCACAGTGAAATACATCTTTATTCTGAGATAATTAAAGTTTTGGGCAGAGTTTGTCTTAGTTTGTGGCCACACTAGGTAAGTTATTTCCAATAGTTTAGGTTCACCTCTCTGATACTGAAGAATACTTAGGTGTTTTGTGTCAGCGGTGCTGGTTTATTGCAGACACTCTACATGTAAAGAGAAATAGAATAAAGCATGTTTTGGTTTCTAAGCTTTGTCTCAGCATCACTAACTTCATGTATCCTTGTGCACAGTTGCTCACCATGACAAATTATCAACTGTATTCTTACAGGTTTGGTTACAAATATGACTAGTATGAATAGTAATATGCATTGCTAAAAATACTACTACTTTGTATGTTAAAATGTTAATCAGTTTTTTCTATGTAAAACATTCTTGACATTTCCATCAGCAATATTCATTATCTTCATAACTATTACTGTTTTAGCCTAACATCCTCATTCTGAGCAAAAAAGATGTGACAGTGAAAGTGTTTGCATTCATAATACCCAGTTATTAATTCTCAGTCTACCTTGCTATTTGTCTTTCACTCACTTACTTCATCTTCGATTTTTCTTCCAGATGTTTGCATTATTCTCATTTGTGTCACCAGCTATTTTGTTCTTCTTTTCTCTTTCTCAATGTCACTGTTTTTTAGTAATATTTTAGTAAGTATTGTTTATTACTATGTGCCTGTTTAAAAAAACAAAAACAATATTAGAAGTTAGTAAAAGAAGAAAAAATGATGGCTTACAGTTACTGGAAACAAGATCCAAATCTGTCTTTTCAGGTTATACATTTGAAGAAAGAACAAAAAAAGCCTCAAATTTGGAAAGAAAGATGAAGATGTCGGCTGCTAAACAGCAATGCTTTAATTGAATTGTGCACCTGACAACACTACAGGGGACTGTAGTGAAATCTAAAGAGGAATTAGGGTTCAAGCAGTAAAGCATGTTTATGCAGCTCATTCTTTGTGGTTTTCTCCAAATCTGCTTAGTGCTGCTGTGTACACAAATGAAATGTACAAAGCTTTGGAAACTGAATTTAATAGATAAATAGACCAATGCACTCATCATGAAAGTGAAATTTAAATATATTTGCCGTGTGTTGTCTTGATGTAAAGAACTTATCTTGTCATTAAGACCATAATATACAAGAATACCAACATAGAGAAACATTGTAAAGAAGGGAGGAAACATGTTTTATTTATATTGCTGGGGTTTACTGGGGTGATTCTATGATGGGATGTGCCTGGCACCCTTTTATGTAATTCTTTTAAACGTTAGTCTACTGTACTAACTGTGCATTTTAACATCATTTTGCACCATCATTGTATAGGGAAACACTGAATTATGTAACTAGAAAGATACCAACATGTATTTAATGCAGAGCCACAGGGCCATTACTGCAAAGGTGAGGTGGTATTACAATGAAATGGTATTATGTGAATATTGAATAAATGGAGAAAGAAAACTAAAAGTTATAGCATCAAATTAAAAGATAATAAGGTATAAACAATACATTAATAATAAATAAAAATATAAAGATTAACAAAGACTTTTTGGGCAGAATAAATAAAGATTGTTTTAACATCTTCTGGGTTTAGTTTCACAATGATGTGATTTCCTAGAACAGAACTCTTTAGCTCACAATAGATTATTTTATGTAGTATTGTCAATGAAAGTTCAATGAAAAATAATGCTGTCGACACATTGAAAATGGTTACTATGAGGCCATATAATCCTATGTTATTGGGCTCTTAGATCAGCATTTAGTCACATCCAATTCCTACAATGCCAAGACTTCTAGGTAGGCTACCACCAGTGGTGGAGGAAGTACTGAATCTCAGTACTTAAGTAAAAGTATAAATAACGAGAGACATATTTACTTTAATAAAAGTAGAAGTACCACAATGACAACCCTACTTAAGTAAAAGTAAAAAGTACCTGATTTTAAATGTACTTTAAGTATTAAAAGTAAAAGTTCTTGCATAACAATTTTTTCTCTTAATGTCTATATTCTAATAAAAAAAAAAAAAAAACCGTATGGGCTGTGGCATTTTAATTAAGTTAGTTTTAGGTTAATGTAATTGTGCTTGCCATCTGTGGCCCAGTTCACATTCTGACTTACAATTCTGGTTATCTATCAGGGTGATCTGCATGAAGCATGAAGCGACTTTGCATTATTTCCCACGGGAGAGTAAATGCTGCACAGATTTATCTAGCGAGAACACACAGGCTTGGACAACAAGTACGTGGGGAGTGTTTTTAAGATAAATATACGGGTTGTATATTAACCCCATGTGAACGGATGCTTCACATATGACCAAGCAGAGTATCAGGAGCAGCAGCAGTAACGGGAGCAGCGGTAGTATGCTATTGCTATTGGCGTGGCCATAGTGGGATTTGTAATATCGCGAGTGGTACCGGGAGCTGGGCGGACTGCCGCCGGTGCAGGAGCCGCTGCTGAAGGCTTCCCTGCGGACTGCAAAGGTACTATAAAGGAGACTTTTCCAAACATCAGCAGTCATATGAGAGCAATGTGGAGCTCATCTGACCCAGAGGTCATCACACATTTACTAAGACATGTTCAGTGTGCGAGTCAACACATCAGCACCATCAAGGACTGATTAGTCACCCTAAAAATATCTAAAAACTCAAATGAACACTTAAGGTGTTGAGGATATTTGGGCATTCTCACAGTATGTTATGTAAAATGTGATTTATCAAAGAAGAGCGAATACTAATTGTCAGTCTTATAGGAATTACTTAGGGGAAACAGGTATACAAAGGATGCAAACATTTTAAAAGGCAATTTAAATGATTAAGTAACTGACTGGTATGTAATTTATGGATTGGGGCATTTAATGAACAATGCTGTCTGGTCACATACAGTCTAAGAAAGATAATCACTGTTTGTTATTTTGATGATGCTGACAATCTGCTCATTTCTCAGAAACATTGGCAGCATTTTCATGCTTGAAAAAAAAAAAAAAAGCAGTGCATGGTAAATTGTCTGGGTTATGCCTAAAAAGAAAGAAACACATCACAACCTATTCCTCCAGTACAGTGTTGAGGCCAAATACAATTACAGGCAGGTTTGTCCACTGGAGCCGAATGTAGCTCTCACCCCCGTGTCTGAAGGTAAAGTCTATGGAGAGTTGAGCTCATTTTGGTAGATACCCTCGAGAGAACGGGCACTGAAAAGCCTAGCCTCCGCTGTCTTTTAAAAGAAGCCCCAAAATGTAAGCACATGAACAGTTTTCTTTCCTACAGCACTGTAGTTTATTGAAGCTTCGTTTTTTTTCTGGAGGACATATGGCCTCCAATAAAAAGATTTTAAAGGATACTAAATATGAACACATAGTATTGATATTATACATGTTGTGCAGTGTCACATCTATTTTTGAACATGTGAGATGAACTGGTCAGAGGTGATAACTTTGAAGGTCCCCCCCCCCCAAATCAGATAGAAGTAATTCAAGCAGTAATTCAAGCAGAATCATCCTGGACAACCGTGCCCCAGTCAACACCATGTGCACCACACACCAAAATAACATGGTCCTAAGAGGGCTCAGGATGGGGAAAAGATGAAAGAAAACACATAATCTTAGGCATCTAAAGTACAGTTTGACTCCCTGGATCCCCAGCACACCCTGTATGACTGCACACGGTCAAGAATGTATATTTCCTGTCATGTTCTCTCAAAAGCACGAGATTCCACCATTCAACCAAATCTTTCATTCAATTTGTGAGGAGGGTGGATAAATGTGTATTTCTATTTACAATATCTACACACTTCAATAAATGCATCTTCTTACTTTGCTAATCCTTCCAACTTTTTCATATTAAACAGAGCAAGAGTACCTTTGAATTCTTCCTCTAAAATTGCTGCTTTTTGTTATGAAAAGAAAGATCTGACCTTACAATTCCAGATGAGTTTTCAGGATAGGAAAGTTCTATGACCTGTTCTAACCCCATTTGAAATACTATTATATTTTGACATTTTACATTTAGAGTACTTTAGTGTGTCTATAATTTTGACAAATGAAAGACAATTTCACTGCATATGAATTTTGCTCAGTATTAAAACTTTATAACTCAATGTCACAAAACTATCACACATAAAACCTTATTATTACAAGGTCTCAAATTACACGACCATCTGAATTATATGCGGAAGGACGGCTGCAGTGTGTTGAATTGTAAACTCTGTTTGTAGCCTTATTGGTAAACTTACTACATTATCAAAACACTACACTGATATAAAACTTGGAGATGGTAAACACAAGGTGTTGAAATAGTTTGTATCATCAGTGCACATTTAAATGATCTCCACATGTATTGCCACCATTATATTGATTTCATGTTTGACATTTATGTTTTCAAAACTACAGAAGATTCAAATAGGAACAAAAAACAGGAATAATCAGAATCAGAAAAGATTTATTTCCAGGTAAGTAACACTTACTAGGAATTTGCTATGGTTTGGTGCATACATATACACATATTTAAACATTAACAACAAGAAAGAAAAAAGAGGCTGCATGAATTAGTGCAGGATGTGACTGTGGAGTCACCCAGGGTGATGCGGCTGGGTGGGGCTGTGTCCTTCCTAAAGTCCACAACCATCTCCACATGTTGTCATACCACTTTTTCTACCTAGCCAGAATGGTCCTTATTCACACAACTGCAAGAGGTTGCTTGTCAGATGTGAACACGTGTTATTTTTAGGGATGCACCGAATCCAGGATTCGGGTTTGGATTCGGCCGAATATTGGGCTTTTTGATGGAGTTCTGTTTCTGCTGGTCGACGTAATGACGCCACTGTTGATTACAGGGAGGTGTTTACATAGGTGGACTCTTCAATGCAGTAGGCTGTGAGAAAGTGAAAATGGAACTTGTGAGCAGAAAAAAGTGTTTAGCAGTACTTTCAGTCAAAAGAAGACGATTCAAGTCGAGCTACATGTTCAATTTGCAATGCCGATTTGTCTTGTGGTGGTAAGGACCCCTAAACAATACACAATATCGCCGCTGTTAAAACATTTGCGTATGAAACATCCGAAAGAATATGATATAGATAGAATATCTCTCCACAGAGTGAAGCCTCCTATGGCGCCATTTTAATGCTACCAGACTCCTCACTGCCGTTAGCATTCCATTGACTGCCATTCATTTTGGCGTCACTTTGACAGCGAATAACTTTACATTTGCCCATTGTTTATTTCTAAAGAAACACGACAATGTATAAAAGGCGCCTTTACCTTGTACCTCACGTTATGGCTCCGTAGCAGACGTTTTTGTAAAAATAGGCAAACGATTGTATCATAACCAAGCGACCTACTGTCGCATAGTAGAGGAATTACCGTACAGTACAGGAGAAGCTCGCAGGCAGTTTCGACTTACATTAGCTGTTTAGTTTAATTACTAATGTTAACTAGCATTTTAGTTAGCAATAATTAGCCTGTGCCTATGTTATCTCCTAACATATACTGTACCTACGCTCTCCATCTCTGCAAGATTGGGAATGATTGAGATTTCTCTTGGCACAGCTACCAGAAGACTTACAACGTTCAGACACGTTGCTCACGTCACATCTACATCGTCAAGCTCAGTTTGCAGCTGCGCAGTAACGCTCGAGCCTAACTGAAAAGTGCTTCTAATAAACTTCACTCGTCTCCGTCCAGAGCAACGGGATCTGTCCGCCCATTCTATATACTGTCTATGCAGATAAGCTTGCGCTTTTTTTTTTTTTTTGACCCGATGTAGTTCAAGCGGCAGGCAGGCTTTGCTAAGGTGGCCGCCTAAACTGCAAAGTGCTGCGGGAAACCCTGAGACTTGGTTTCTAGTCTTCTATTGTCAAATGCAAATGCCACTCTTTCCTGGCCCATATTTCTGGCATAATAATCCTATGTTATGTCCTGTAGCCTACTGTGTTCTAGTGCTGACAAATCAATGACCTCCTGCCTTTAATTAGTTTCCAATCTATAAAGAAATCTCTCAAGTTGATTGCAGCAATGGCATATTGGCATTTGTCTGTGTGACTTAATTGATCATGGGGTTTCAAAATTGTGCAAAAGCTTCAATAAACAATCACAAAAACATAGCTATTATTGGAGAGATGTGACCTCTTAGCTTGATTAATGACTTCATTAGGATTTGGGGCTTTGGTGATGACAATCCCGATTACATTGCTGTATCTTCTGCATCAGCATTTTCATCATCTGTTTTGATTAAAGTGAGTGTGTTTACTGTCAGTGGAAAGCCTTTTTACAGGGATGTTTTAACTTAAGTTTGATGTATGCATTCTACTGTTGTGTTTATGTGTTACGGCTATGATTTAGTGATTTACCACATCTGTGCCTTTCCCTATATGTAACTAGATGAACTGCCTCCTGAAGTTCATTTAAGTGTTTCATTAACACCTGTTCTCTGTTAGTCCTGTAAAGCAGACTTTTAATTAAGTACATACCTTTGTAGTAGCAGTATAACATAATTTCTTCATGAATGTGTGTAAGGTCGCAACTTGGGGCAGCAATTTCTGTCCATCTGTAGAATCTGTTACTGTATCTCCGTAACCTACTGTAGAGATTGTTACACTCAAACCTGACACAGGTGCACAGAGGTGACATTGACAGAGATATCTCAGAGGTTAGGGAGGAATTGAGGCTGCAGAGAATGAGATGCCAGGTGCAGATTTACACACCTCCACTGGCTCACTGCACATCATTAAAGCCAGAGGCCGCTTGCAGTGGCTTCATTTCTGTCCCAGCCCACACAGGCTACATCCCACCCCACACGCTGATTTATCTCAGCTGTCTTTCTGAACGGCTTTTCCCGCCAAGAGAGAGATGGGGGCTGACGAGATTTACGCATGTATTTGAGATGAAATTAATTTTGGAAAGAGCACATGCCTCCTCTGACAGAAAATAACCCTTTTTGCTCCTGTCTCCATTCTCTCCAATGCCATGTGTCCCGCCATTCCCAGAGTGAGAATCAGTGATGGATGTTCATGTGCACAATGTCTCTAAAAATACCTCAGTCAGAGCAGATTTAACTCCCTCTGTTCTCCGTTTTTCAATGATTTCTCTGCTTGTTCTTAGCATATATATACTACTAATAATGTGACTTTGGACCTCATATACTCTCCTTTTTGTCACTGGTGAATGGTAACATGCTATTGAGTTGGCATGTCACTTTCATATTCTAGAGCCAATGTGACAGCAAATTGAATTGAAACAAAAGTTACAGGCTGTAACCCTAGTTATCTGAGCAAACGTGAAGCCCTATTACAGGCTCTACAGGCTTGACCACAGCACACTGGCATTTGTATATTAGGCCAGCAGTATCAGCCTATATATATATATATATATATATATATATATATATATATATATATATATATATATATATATATATATGTATGTATGTATGTATATATATATATATATATATATGTATGTGTGTATATCAACATGTGCCAAGTCAGCCCCTGCTGGTTGAGAAAAGCAGAACTAAGTTCCCGTGGGAGCTGCTGATCCAGACAGATAAACAAGGACTGGCCAACCAAGCAGACATTGTGGACAGTGTAATGGAGAAGGAAAAGAGAACAGTGATGAAGGAAGTGGCAGTCCCATGTGGCTCAGCAACATCAACAAAAAGGAATATGAGTAGTTGGAGAAAAACCAGGGCCTGATAGAGGAAACGGTGCACAAGTGCTCCCAGTGGTGGTAGGAGCACTCAGAGTTGGTCAACTCCATTCACAGTTCTATAAAACACAACATTTCCTCCACATACCATTGCTGACCATAAAGGTTGACATCAGAAGTTGAAAATGTCACCTATTTTATTTCTTTATGTGCAGACAAGGTCTAAAATGACTACAACCTTGCTGGTAATCTAACGATGAGGGACATGAGTCTTTCCTCTTATAATACACATCCAGACACACCTGGTAGTTGTGACAAAGTCTGTTGCTGACACCCCAAGATGTTTATGCCAATATTAATCACCACCGTACCATGACTACAGCCTTCATGAGTCGCTGGATTTTTGTAGAAATATTTTTTTTATTTCATTATTTTTTTTTACATTTAAGCCAAAACCATCCACATATCTCCCAGACACCTCTTCTTGTGTGTATGCAGCTGCCACTGTGAAACTACCTTTTATGGTAGCCTTAGTAAAACCATTAGCTAAATTATCATCTGGATCAAATTACATACAAGGCAAGAGGGCCTCATTTCAAAATGGACATTGACTCTGTTCATTTTGAACGGATGCTGCTTTAACTTCAAATGCCCTACAGCACTGTACGGCATTTACCAAAGTCCAATTAGGTAGATGATTTTGTTCATCTGTACCTGAGGGCCAACAAACCTAATTTTATTCTGAAATCAGGCTCAAACAGTAAGTCTTTTTGCTCAGACTTACTCTTCACTCATTGCATACTTGACTTAGGACCTAAGTCAAAGGGCTAAAGTTAGTACTTAGGTAGTCTCGCTTTTGCCAGACCATCCACACACTGCGGAGAGGAGGAGGGTCTGGCTGCTCCACACAGCATTTCAGGGTGGGAGAACAATGTGCTCTGGTTTATTGGCATTTCATTAAACCAATCACAATCATCACGGGCGGCGCTAAACTCTGCATGGAACTGCTGTAAAATAGTTGGGCGAGAGAAAACTCAGATTTACCATGCAGAGATCTGAGAAGCAGTCAACAATAGTCCTCATGATTCCACCAGAGTTTAAAATTCCAACACAAAGAAAGTGGAAGGAAATGGACATACATTTCCTGCGGCACCAGGGCAATCCTGGAAGTGGAACGTCAAGGATATAGACTAGTACTTAGGTGATGTGAGATAAGTTGGAGATCTACGCCCACAAATGCCGAACTACAGAATATTTCTGTTGAACCAAGTGACATGAACTGAAAAGGCCACCTGACCATAAAACCATAACATCATAGAAATATTGCTAATAAATGGTCATTCCTGTCTCTTCAAGATGCAGACTAAGTAATCTATGCATATGTGTCATATACATAGACTGGATGAAAGAACAATTTTTATAATGGAGCTCCCTAAAACTTCAGTGAACTCAAAATTCTGCCACTACACCAGCATACGTATGTTCACACAGTCACATTGTAGGGACTCAGGGCCAGATGTACGTACATTTGCGAACGTAGCGTTATCAGCGCCATGGCTCACCCGCAGATAGCGAACGCAATGATACCATAGTTTATGTCATATTTACCAAACCTGCAGGTCATCCGTAATTAGCGCCTTTCTCCGCCCACTATACCGTAAACTGTAAGTACTTGTGCTATGATACGGCTGAGTGCAGACTGCGATATTCCCACTGCTGATGCTATGACTGTTTGAAATTATCCTGATGCCAATATTTGTAATGTAGCGAGGAGTTTAACAACTGCTGGAATGTGAACTCTGAGTCGGAGATTCAATGTCATCTTTGATTTCTTCCAGTAACTGTAATCTTGCATGGCTGCTTAATCTGTGATCCTTGTGGCAAAACTCCTTTCAGCTCGTCTCCTTGGCCTATGTCTTCGTCTTGCTCGGATTACTGCTGTCATTTCACCAGGAGGCATATGTGAGGAAACCCGCTTCCAGGTTTACACCTGCTTTTAAGAGGCGGAGAATTTTCACCGCAAAATAGAGGCGCGCTATTACTGGCGGTTTTTGTACATACCGCGGAATACGTAATTAAGCGCTCTTTACGCTTCCCCTCCCATCTCTTTACGGCAAACTCCCACTTTCCCCGCGACCCTCCCATGAATAAATATGCATGACACGAAAAACGCAATTTGCCCTTTTCAGCTCCCACGACATGCAGTTTGCGCTTTTACATCATTACGGCCTGTTTGTACATACCTCGCCATGATTTTACGCGCACGTTGCGACACAAATACGCCTGAAGTGGGCGCAAAAGCGTTAGTACATCTGGCCCTCAGACTCCCCTTCTATCCTTGGGACAAAAAGCAGATGCCCACAACGTAAATAATTAACGTTAAGGCTCAATACTAAAGGGTTAAGGTTATGCATGTAGTGGTTAGGGCAAGTCTTAAGGTAACGTATGTAAGATATTGATGGAAACAAGTTTGTGTGCATGCATGTGTATGCATGTGTTTATGGCTATAGTTAAAATGCCATTGATATACTTTTAATCATACTCAGTTTTGAATACTTATTTTATGGATTAATATCTGTCTTAATTTCACAAATAAAAGGATGAGAATTCCTAAATCAACCTATACTTTCTAAATAGCCAGCACTGTGATGCTAGTAAATCTTTTTTTTTCTGTTGTGTCTACAATATTTCTGCATTTGAGCTTCATATCATTATCCACTTACATTTAGCCATGCCACATATTTCATCCTCTAATTGGATTAATTGTTTCTCAGTAATTGCTAATACTGAAATTCATCTCATTGTACTCATTTAGTGTCTGGGATGAAATGACAGTAAAATGAACAGCCAGGTAGCAGGCAGTGGCCAGCTGGCACTGCTTTTATGGCACGGCTTGCCGGCTCTAATGAAAGACAGTGAAATGAGTCAAACGCAAGCACTAATACGTCTGACCTTTTCTTAACCTGCTAATGAATGGGACTTTTATGTAAATTAAACACCACAAAAAGATATTTCCTTGAGATACAGAGATGGAAAGCTTTATGTGGAATCTAACTTACCAAAAACCTCTCAGGATGAGTGCTGCTTAATTTCATTCTTCATCTGTTAAATTGAAGTCAGTTCTATTAGGGTGCAGGGTCGAGTATCGCACATCTAGATTTACATTCTGGCCTCTTTATTCCTCTTCAAGAACATGCTTAATTATTGCTGACTTAATAAATTCAGCATGTACCACTTTTGAAACAATTCACACAGTTTTTTCAAATCTTTGTTTGTCTCTGGAGGGAGAAAATACAGACTTTGCTTACTAAACATACCAAGAGATTTGTATCAGTCCTCTATCCTGTTGTCTCTATTTGGTGTAGGGCTAACTAACGATTATTTTAATAATCGATTAATCTGTGGATAATTTTTTCGATTAATCGATGAATCGGATTAAAAAAACAAAAAAGCATTAATTTACATCAACTCACTGCATACTTGCATACGTTTGTCATATAAGGCAGATTTCGTGTTGTCAGCGGGGGGTGCTATGACCAAATGTAAATTTTGGCCTGTAGGTGTCCTCAGGCCTGGACCCTTGTCAAAATGTTGTGCGGATTTGACAATGTACACAAAAGTTACAACAACTTCTTTGTTCATCGATGAATGCTCAAAATGGGCGCCACGCCACGGCCACACCGTTCGACGAAAAGTTTTTCTTTTAACAAATTTTCATCTTTAAGGTGTTGAGATGGTAGAGACCAAATTTGAAGTCAATCCGATGAAATCTCTAGGAGGAGTTCGTTAAAGTACGACATGTGGAAATGGCCAAAATCTCGAACTTTCAATTCAAAATGGCGGACTTCCTGTTGGGTTATATTGGAGCCAATATAGGTATGGCTCCAATGACATTTTCTGTACATCCTGACATGCTACATATGTGTACCAAGTTTCGTGAGTCTACGTCAAACGTACTGCAGGGGCTCAATTTTTGTAACTTTTTTTGGGGGCGCTAGCGAGCCATTTTTGTGCGCCTATTCCCGAAACCCTTAAAATACGTAATTTTTCACCAGACTTGGCGCGACCGCCAAATTTGGTGAGTTTTTGAATATGTTAAGCCCCTCAAAAAAGCAATTCATTGTGCGGAAGAAGAAAGAATAATAATTCCTTCAGTTTCAATAGGGCCTTCGCCGCTGTCGGCGCTCGGGCCCTAAAAATAAATAAAATAAGGTATTACCTAATGATTCAGGCATTAATATATGCTAGTACATGCTAGCAGTGTGACTCTCAGGAAGACAGTGCCACTCTGTCGGTCAGTCAGTCCACCACTTTGGTCCAGACTGAAATATCTCAATAACTATTGAATGGATTGCCATGAAATTTGACTGCTTCACTTTTCATCTAGCGCCATCATTAAGTCATAATTTTAGATTGTCTGATACCTCAGCTGCCCTTATGCCTGTAGATTAGTGCTAATTAACAAATGAGAGCATGCATGCTAAACTAAGATGGAGAATATTATCATTATCAAACTTTATTTTTAAAGCACTTTAAAACAACCACAGTGGACCAAAGTGCTGTACAGAAGAACAAATAAAAGACATAATGTACAACTCAAACAAAAACAAAATATTGTAAACATTACCTGCCCAACGCATTTTCTTTGTTTGTACCATATGTTAGCATTCAAAGTGTTGCTGTGCCTAACTCTTCTTCCTGAAAGGATCTGGTTTGTAGGAGATGTAGAGTCTAATGGTTTGTTTTTGCAGTGATTATGCAATAACTGTCCCTGGCCAAACTATACCTGCACATATATAAACTTAACTCGACTCAGTCAATATCTCAATTAACATAATGTCCTTAAGATCCAGTGCAATACTTTGTGGTTTCTTAGTGAAGACTGGGTCTCATGAGAATATTTACTTTGTGGCAAGCTTCCACTCATTTTTAATCTATGTCTATGGTTAAGTGAAGTCAAATAATTAGGTTAAAATGTGCCCAATTGTGAAATTGGATTTCATCATATAAAATTATGATAAACTATCAGATTGTCAGCTTATGTTTCCCGAACTGCTGTGACTGTTTTAATGTGTAATCACCAGAGACATGGACATTTCCTATCTTGTACTTGTTCAGCAAGGCTAATCACAATACTGCTGTTTCTACATTAATTACTCTCAGAGTTCTGATACAGCTGACAAATGCCTTTTTCCCCTTACTGCCAGTGACATTCGGCATTCATGGTTGGATAATACTACTCTCAGGGAAGTGTTCCATGCAGTGTCTTCTTTCTGCTGAGCCAATTTCTCTCATCCCTCAATTTCACTTTATCAACTCAAAGTACAAATTGGGGCTTAGTGGCATGATGGTAAATTGAAATTCATCGAAGCATTTACATGACATTTAGCAATGGTTGCATAAAGCAGGAATAATAAAGCATGTTAAACTGAACAGATTCACTCTCTGCCTTTTGCTATTATCATTAAGCCTATGCATGCGCTAGCAAGAACATATTTCTACACTTTGTGTGTGTTTTCGTTTCATGTCTGTGTGTCATTTGAGGAAAGTCAAGTTACTTGCACAGAGTTGGTTGCCACATGATGACTGTTGCTGCAGAGTCCAGATCATTTGTATTCCATAGTGCTTGTAAAGACTAGACAGCCTTAATAATTATGGCAGATTGGCAACTGGAGCTGGTAATCGAGTGAAAAAGAAATCTATTGGCTGGTCTCAAAGGCCTGGGACATCAATACTCTCCACTGCATATCTTTAAACATCCTTATTACTGTCAATTTCCAGCCAGACCAACAACAAAACTATCACTGCCTTGATTGCATCTAGGCTTAATGTGACCACAGTGTGCCTAATGTCCATCAGATTTCAATTGTGCAATACCAATTTGGCTGTAAGAAGTTTTTGTTGTGTTGTGACATGTCAGCTCTGTAAATGAGGTGTAATGTTGCTTATGAAAGCTTTTCTTTGCACAGTATGATGTAAACCTCACCCACTCACAGGGAATAACTCACAATATAATTATTGCACAGCCTACAGCTATAACTTATATACGGAGAGGATATATCATATCTATCAGGATATAACCAACTGATCATTTACAACGATCAATGTATCTACATTTGCATTTGTTATAGTATTTCTTTGTTTTTTTCTATTTTTGTAGGTCCTTGAAGTAGAGAGATCCGATGCAACCTCAACCACACCATCTAAAGTTTTGAACAGTGAGTTGATCCAATCCAACCACAATTGGCATTAGTCAGTAAAGTCAACCTAAATACACACATTATTTATTTATTTATTTGTCTCTAATTGTTTGAGTTTCAACCTAAATACTGTAGAGCAGGACAGAAGCAGTTTTTATATAGGGATCTATTTTTGCATTACACACATTGTCCAGCTTTTTGCTGCTGACAGCTAGACTTTCCTGAGGTGCAGCAAATTTATTTCCTTGCTGTTTTGGTTTGGTATTGTGTTGACTGGTTGCAAGTATTTCTGAAATATTCTTACACTTGAGTGGTATATTCATTAATGTGATTTGACATGATTGTTACCAACCCCTAACACACCCACCTACAGAGAATGATAATATATTAACCTGTTACATACTGTACATACATGTACACACTAGGGCTGGGCGATATGGCCTAAAAATAAAATCTCCGATTTAATTTTTTTTTTTTCGATTTACGATTTTTTTCCGATTTCCCCCCCTACTTATTAAGGAAAGCAATAAGTACAAACGGCAGACAACTTACCATCTTCTCCACGGTGTATATGGGTACTATGTCTTTGGCTATGTGCAAAGCGACCGCTTCGGTGATTGTTCTTCACCGTGTCCCTTTCCTGTCATATGCGGTGCCTTGTGCAAAGGTTTCGGCTACAGTTAGCTGTTTTGCGGTAACTGCGGTTTTGTTCGTCTCGGAGAGACTGGCATTTTTCATATTCGGCTGGATGTCTCTGTTTGTGGTGCTGCTTCCTTTGCCTGCGATGGGCTTTAGGCAAATGTTGCAGCGCGGGATTTGCTGCTCCACGTCTGTCGCAGCAAACCCATACCAGTTCCAAACAACAGATGATTTTATTCCTTTCTTGGGAACAAACTTTCCACTCTCACCAGTAGCCATGTTGTCACTTGCTGTTGGTCTTTCGTGTGTGCTATGATGTTGTTGTTGTCGCTAGCCATACTGCTATGTGAAACTAACGCTACGGAAGCTCCGGAGAGCCAAAAATGCGCCATTACACAAAAACTCGATTTACTTATTTTTTAAATCGCCCGCAACAAAAAAATTCAAATTAATTCATTTAATCGATTTTTCGCCCAGGCCTAGTACATACCCACCCTGTTACCAAATGCATCCCTTGTACGCCTGCAGCTACAAAACTACCAAAAGTTTACATGATTATATTTTGTTGATGGATATGTTTAATAATTACATGGTAGCAAAACTGTTGATTTGATAAGTTATGTCTGGTACAGAACCTAATTTTATCCTACCACTGCTTTTGTCATATTTAAACCACACATTTGCCAATATGTCTGTTCCTTATTTAAAGTGTTGCATTACAAAATATTACAGAAGGATTGCATGTATTACATTTTCATCAGTTCAACAGACATCTACAGCATTGATTAACATTTTATTTTGGGAACAGTTTTGTATTCATCATTCATGAGAGTCATTTCACCTCCCCTTCAAATGGCCTTCAGAGAATTGAGTATTTGCACTGCATGAATTGTGAATTTCTCTGTTGTGGTGGTTAAGCTACAGAGCGAAACAGAAAGTAGTGATAGTAGTTTGTACCAATTTAGAAGTCAGCCATGTACGAGCATTCATTCAAAGACTCAAAAAGATGCATAAGAAATAGAAAAGTGACAAAAGGACACGTTAAAAAAACGTACATAAAGTCTAAGCAATTTTCACAAAGTGTTTTGCAAGGCTTTTCAAAGTCCTTTGTGCTACAATTTATGGAAAATTACTAAGCGTTAGTATGAGAAAAAAAGATGTGGAGTGGATTTGGAAAGGCAGGTGAAAAATAGAGAGATTAAACCTCATATTTCAGCAAAGCAATCCAAAGCCAATCTAAAGGGCTCTCCAAGCAGCACACCTGCAGAGCAAGCAGGTGTTTGTGCTCTTATCAGGCTGGAGTCATGCCATATCAACCACAGCCTTTGAAATATGAGATAACATTGCACGATATAGAACATTTGATGTTGAAACAGACTGATAGATGCACACTGTGTGAAGCAAAGGAAGAGCCTTCAAATTTGCATGTCACATCCTGGAGATTAGGTTTAAGGCCTTCAACCACCTGTGATAATTCTGTACTGAAGATGCTAAGGATTGTTATCTCTGGAAGCGGATGCTGCAAATAGATTGCTTTATGAATTATTTGGATTGGTATACTTCAATTATACATTACAGTATGTCTCCTTGACAAGTCTCCAGTGGAGTGTCTGTTGCGGATTTTCCTGTTTCCTGAATTGTATATCTGTGACAGTAAAAGCGACACAACTTGTAATATAATTTCATTTAAGAGTATAAATTATCAATGATACTAGCTGTAGTTGTATTAGGAGTGTAATACACTTCTCTTTCTTCTACACCTCTTCACATTTTTTATTCTTCATATTTTTAAATTGGCTCACATTTGGTATTGTATAATACACAACTTGGCCTAATTCTAAATTCTAGAAATATACTTTTTTTTTTGGAAGCAGCATTTAGTTCAACATGTTAAATCTAAAATGTGACACAAATTGTACACTATTGTTGTTCTGTTAATGATATGCACATTTTAAGCATCTTATGAAACAGTTAAATAACATGCTGCTCATTTGAACAGAGGAGGGTTCTCTAACTCAATTTAGCTCAGTTCTGCGACTGTCAGTCCACATCTGTAAAACTCTTACACTCTGTGTCTGTCTCTCTGACTGTGTGCATGCTGTATGAGTGTTTGGTGAGCAGTGATGGGCAAGTTTCTCAGGAAGTGTTACTCTTTACTTATTCCTTAAAAAAGTAATAATATTACTTAACTTAGTATTAAAAGTAATTACTTACGTTACATAATGAGAATACTTCCAGCTGTTGAAATTATTGCTCTCCGTCATCCTTCGTTTAGCTTTTTGGCTAGTAGCCGACGTGACGTGACCTGCCCTGACCTACCACGCACTAAATTACGACAAGTGTACACGCCACGTCATCATATGAAAAATGACATGTAAAAAGAGAGCCTATCTTTGGACAAAAAACAAATCTCGGGTTACGCATTAATGCAGCGTTACTTGGATTAGTAACTGTAATATAATTACTGTTTTGGAAATAATATTAGAGTAATATATTACTAAGTAATGCGTTACTGCCCAACACTGTTGGTGAGTACATTGAGCCCTCAAATGCCTAGTTTAGATAAAAGGTGAGAAACATGTGAGGCCTTATTGTTAAAAAGAAAACAAAAATGGGAATCGGTCACGTTTTTCCCTTACAGCCCTTTCATTTGTGGATCCTACTTGTTATTATTATTATTATTATTTTGTATATCTACAAAGTCAACGCATATGGAACATACTTTTGCTTATAGTGCTTTAATTGTCCACATCAGAGGCACACAACTTTCCCAAAAAAAAAAGGCCTTGTGCATGTTGTGTGCAACATATGTGCACATGAGAGGATCCAGGTGTTTGGTGTGTGTGCTCGTGTGTGTGCAAGTGTGTAAGTGTAAGCTGCAGCTGGCTCACTGCTGTGTGCTCCTCTACACTGAGGCACTCGGACAGACCCCTTCAGCATTAATTACTGTGGCCATTAATCAGACTAGCACAAATAGCTGTGTAATCCCTCCACAATGCAGTTTTCTGGAGGGGGCCACCAGTGTTAATTGGATTTGATTGGATACTGGTATGATGCTGCACACAAAACATCTTAAGGTAATAATTAGAAGATAGATCAATTGGTCCTTTGTGGCATTTATCCTGAAGTGTAGGCTGCACTGCAGTTCTAAGGGCTACCTAAATGAAGAGCATAATTTTACTCTAAAAGCATTACTGACTAAGATGTTACCTTTATTTTACTAAAATGTAACATAGCAATGTGCACAGGTCTTACTATTATCTTATACAAATAGATCCATAAAGAGAAATATGCAAATAGAGGCATCATATACAGTTTGTGATTATTTTTGGAGATACCAGTCATTTCTCAGGTTTTTGAAAGGTTTATTGAAATACATTACTACTTAGGAGGAGGAGCTCTATCATCTGGAGCTCTATCTGGGCTGAACAAGATCTTTAAAGTTACCTTAATACAACAATAGAAAAATAATAGCACACCATAAGCATTCTTGTACATTTGTTATAGGCAATTTTTTCTTCTTCTTCTTGTTCCTTAATATCCTACCCTATCCTTTTTACAAACCTGCATGTAGGGCAGACATGAGAAGCATTCCACACAGATAGTGTGTTACCATCATCTGTGTTATTTGAGTAAACCCAACCCCAAAATATTCCTGCAATGGCGTTGCTCTCTCCGTAATATACAGTATACGCACATAATTTGGGGTTTATTCATTGCGACTGCAAAAATACAAATAAAAGATTATTTAATTGTGTGAAACATGTAATTTATACATTCATAAATGCCACAATTTAACACTTTGGCACTATAATTGATTCTCCTTTATTACTTTATGTGCTTTTTCCCCTAGCTCTCTCTTCTCTTCTTCAAATTAGGCATCTGTCAGATGTCACTGGCCATCTGGAGTAGCATTTCTTTGGGGACCCATGTAGTATACAGTTCTGTTGCAAACTGACTCCATACAGTATTTGTGTGCGAGTCACAAGTTCATCACATTCATTCATTTACCGCTTGAGTATTAATCGTTTGTGTCACAGGTTTACTTAGCGTTGCAAAGATAGTGGAACATTACTAGAAATTATGATTGCACAGTTGACATATTTGGGTTTTATACCATGACTGATTACTTGTGAGCTTCACCAACACACGTTAAACTTTAAAGTAGCACTAAGTTTACCTTATCTCAACATAAGGCCAGAATCTACGGATCACACATCACATGCAAATCCATCTTCAAGTAATGTGTTAGTGTCTAAACTGCCAGCTTACCGAACCAGCTGCGTCCGGTCAGGAGCTACTGGCTGCTGCAGGCGGGGTTTAGATGTGTGTGTGTGTGTGTGTGTGTGTGTGTGTGTGTGTGTGTGTGTGTGTGTGTGTGTGTGTGTGTGTGTGTGTGTGTGTGTGTGTGTGTGTGTGTGTGTGTGTGTGTGTGTGTGTGTGACGACCGTGGCTGTTTGTTCAAAACAACAAGGCTGTGTGGACTTCCTCCGCAGCGCTGTGGAGGAAGGTCTGGCAATGCGAGACTAGGTTAGCACTAAGCTAGTTTTAACTTACATTTAACCTCTGTGTGTGTGTGTGTGTGTGTGTGTGTGAAATGTAAATGTTGTAAGGTGGTCTATGACTCAAACTTTTATGAAGCATTTATGAATTTCAGCAACTCCCCAGAGACCAGACAATGACTAACACTAAAAATCCAAAGTTATTATCACCAGACAGCACCCGAGGGGCTCCTGCAGTCACCTACACCAGATAATTGAGAACTTAAATACATATCTTTTTCTAGACTGTGCAGCTGCACTAAAGAGCTACTCCACCGTGTGTTAGTTGGGAAAAATGCCATATCTTTTCTCATTAAATGGTCCCAAATTAATTTACAGGTTCAGGTTACAGTGTCCTCTTGTCTAGCTGTGGGATACTGTTCACAGATAATATTTCAATGGTCTTTAAGAGATTATAATGAATTCTCAAATGGAGTGATTTGCCTTTCAAATTTATAAGGATGTTATTAAGCTAGTTTTTATTTGTTCCGACTATATCTGTGCTATATTCACAAATGTGACAGAATTTATCATTTCCCAAACAGTTGTTTGCAATATTGACTCCATTTTGACTGTAAATCAACACGTATATTTTCTCCAATTCCATCTATATATATTCATTCAGTGAGCACTGTGCACTGAAACAGCACCAAGCCCATGGAGCATTAACCTGCTATTGGTTTCCATCTTCCTTTATTGCTCAAATCGATTAGTTTTGACAGATTTTTTATCAGTGTTTTGCAAGAATGTTTAAAAATGCTTGAAACATGGGAACATCACTCATATACAAAAATAGGACATTCTGCAGACAGACTTGGATAAGAGATGTCTCTCTTGGAATCCTTAATTCATTTTTGTCTTGTTGGTGAGATTGGTGAGCATTTCTTTTTATTCTTTTATTTATTTTGAGCACAACACAAGGGTGCCAAATCAAAAATGGTGGCTACTAATATTATGATACCAATTATGACTTATCCATATAGCACATGCAATACGAGAGGAGGTTTAGAGAGTAAAATGTAATTATGACAGCCAGTTCACAATGCAGTCCAAAAATGTCTTGTGTTCAATAACCAATGTACAAATAACTACTGTAAAAATTCAGATTTCTCTAGCAATCCAAATTAAAAAAAAATCCAAAAAAAATATGTATGAAAAACCCAGTGCAGTTGTTGTTTCAAATGATAGCAAGCCACATTTTTAGCAGAAAAGAATGAAACATACTGAGATATATGAAGAATATGAGAGAGAGAGAGAGAGAGAGAGAGAGAGAGAGAGAGAGAGAGAGAGAGAGAGAGAGAGAGAGAGAGAGAGAGAGAGAGAGAGAGAGAGAGAGAGAGAGAGAGAGAGAGAGACGACAGCACTCCGTGATCCACAGTGACTTTATGAATTTAGAGGCTGAATTCAAGTGCTTGAGATCAGTTTCACGGAGCTTGAGATGTGTTGCCTCTGTAGTCCGTCTGTATTTTTTCCTTTCTGCTACACCATCACAAAGAGCAGTGAATTTGCCCCAACAGGCTGATTGAACAAGTAGAGAAGTGTGTTGCAGACACTGAAGGACATCAGCCTGCTACCCTGCTGCACTATCTCTTCGTCCTCTGTACGGAGGGTGATAGGTGTCGGTGACCACCAGCTTTGTTGGAAACCTTCACAAGATCTTTTATCTCCTTAATGTCAAATTGGTCTTATGGAGCCAGTGTCATTTTGTGTGTGTGTGTGTGTGTGTATGTGTGTGTGTGAGAGAGATAACAGGCAATACAGATCTCATCTGAGAACTTCTGAAGTTGGCAGGATCCAGAGTTAAATGTGAAGTCAGAGCTATACAGCACAAACAGCAATAGTGACATGCCCATAACCAAGGGTGCAGCATGTCTGACAGTGCTCTGTAGGTCAGCAACGTTTGGAATGGTTGCTTTTTTATGGACCTACTCTCAGTATATTGGGGATAGTGTTATTAGACTGTACTGAGATTTTGATTCCTCAAACTTTAGTAGTTCTCATAATTTCCTCTGAAATGCTTCAAGATGTTCCTCTGTGTAAATAGCCAACTTGAATATATGAAAATGCAAAACAAATCACATTCCACTATCTAAAGGCTTATATATACACCCTGTGAATGAGAAGTTAAGTGAATATCTTCTGCAGGGTTTGACTGAAAAACAATAAAAAGCATTGAGAGGGATCGCGGGCTTTCTGTATATTGCAGTTTCTTAAATGGTGGGACACAATTGAAAAGGTCATATCCTCTTTTATTATGAAAGGTTGTGTACTGCTTGTATGAAATATAAAGGGTGTGTTTCTCAAAAGCATATGGCTCATAGTCACTGTTAATTGAAGTGTAGACATAAACAGCCTTATATGCCACTATTGAGCCCTTTCATTTGCCTTTGAAACTCAGGGGATTGATTTTAAAGTATGTTGTCTTTATGGTGCCATGCATTTGACAGAGAGTGGGTGCTTTTTAATATTACTCTGCAATCTAGAACTCCGATTTTTGATGCAGTATCTCATTACTACCATCACTCTCACATACTAATAGTTGCACTGAGGTTTGTAACTCAAACTTTAAAAGTAAGAATTTTTTTAATGTGGAAATGTTCTTGCTACCAGCTACATTACATTATTAAGCAAAATGTGTTATCTTTACCTGATTCAATTTGCACTTTGATTTGAATTGTTTTGCTCCAAATATTTTGTCTTTCTTTCTGTGAAACAGCCAGACCAAACACAGTGTCTGCACCACTCTACGTCTTTGTTAAGTAATGAATTCATGTCTATAATGGGAGCAAAGCTTGACAAGCAATGCTGTGAGCAATTTTAATACCAATGACTGAATGAACAAGATATTCCATGATTATTCGTGATATAGAAATCCAGTAACAGTCTGATATTACTGTAATCCCATTTTTCAATTGTGCTGTTCATCCCATTGTCTATAGACTGCAGTATTCAAAAACCTGCATATATATACTGAGCATAGTTGTGCTGCTGCTCTATCTCAGGTGTGATTTACTCTCTCATGTCAGCATCAGATCATCCAGGTCTTGGAGGAATCTGATTGAGGTCTGATTGGTTCTTATCTGGACATGGAAAGCTACATCCTTATCCTATGTACCAGGTTTTGAACAATGAGGGAGACATCAATATGGATTTTGTTTGATTCTGAAAATAAGTGCTATACACATTGCTTTTTTTCCTCCAGTGTATTGGTATAATTGTCATATTATGTTCTCATCTCACAATTCTGCTAACATGCTAAAAGAAATAACTGGATGCAGAGTGAATCTGTTGGTCTTACATACTAACATGGGAGTTTTTCCCTCATGTGATGTGATGCCATTTATTAGAATTGTATACAATGTGCATATGAGAGCAGTGTGTTAGTGATATTGGTGACGTCGAGGGAGAAATTGCTTTTCTGGGACCCCTGCTGCACTTCAAGGGCCTTGGTTAGGGCTTATGTGATGTCTGTTTTGAGAGGATTGCCTCCTGTTTGCCTTGGATTCTGGGACATCTTTTTTGTTTTGTAAGAGAATTTTACTTTATGTAATTTTTTACTTAAAAAAAACTCAAATGTGCTGAGGGCCCTTACTGTTGCCTAATGTAGGTCATATGATAAATACTGCAATGCTGCTTTCAGTGTCTGGATTTTTCAGAGGTTAGCTCATAAGATTCATATTACAAAGTGTGAGACAGCTCGTGTGTGTGTCTGCAGTCTCCATGATAGAGGAAAACACAGTGTCTCCCCGTTGTGACCCACCAATTGGATGTAAATAGATAACTTGTCTTCTCAACTTGTCACCTGTTATATCAATTCTGAACAGTTAAACAATTATCCAATAGGTTTTCTCTTTGTCTGTATCCCCCCTCCCCCCACACAATCTTCATATATAACATACTTAGCTATCCAACTGACTTCCCCTTGTTCATCTTCAGCCTGTTCTCATGAACCATCCGTTCAAAAAGCTACGAAACATTAAGCACTGTAATTCGTAGCATTCCGTTTTTGTTTGTTGTTGCTGTATTCGCTACATTGACGGCCGCTGTATAAGAACGCGGCTGGCCGTGTAGGGAGGAGGATGAGTGGTCGTCAAGATACAGGACTTTCAAGCCAGAGAGCGAAGTTCGCTTCCCAGGGAAAACTAAAGCCTTTCGCTCAGGAAATGCGTGTTTCTTACGAGTGTTTTAATCCAAACCACAAATGTTTTCCTAATCTTAACTATTCGTTTTGGTGCCTAATCTTAACTTTCGTTGCGACAAAACAATCATATTTTGTGGACTAAATTTAACCATAATGCCCACCCAACGACCGGCAGCTTGTGGTGCTTTGTACCCGGCTTAAAGTCACCTATTTTTGGGTAACTGAACCACCAACTACCGCTGATACAACTGAGGTCTGCTTAAACAACTAGCAATGGCCGCTCGGCGTCATGGAGCTCGTAGCCAGCCGCCGTCATGTGACCAGGATCAAAGGCTTGGCTGTTCTCAGCCTGGCCCAGGTGTTTTGAAGGCACCGCAAAGGCAGTAGGAACACCCATCTCTTTTTCCCATTAGAAAGAACAAATATGAAAGCCCATTACTAGCTTATAATGGGATGAAATGGTGATCCTTGTTTGTGGTTAAATAAATGAATAATGGAGTGCTGATGTTGAACAAGAAAGATTTGTTCAACATCAAGATTTGTCTATAGGTGAATGTGGGCCTTGTTTTGTCAGCTGGGCTCACACTGCAGCTTTCTATTAGTTACCCTTTGCAGAAATCATTTTTAGAAGCTAGCTGAAGAGCTATTTCAGAGATGTACTCCTCATTCAAGTAATATGTTTTAAACCTCTTCATCTACACACTAATACATGCAGGAGCAAATTGCTTCATGATGTGTTCTTCATGTTCACCTGTCCTCATTGCATGTCTGCGACCAGTTTTTAATACCACAGTGTGTATTAGAGCCAAAAAAAAAACGTGACACACACTCTTTCCCTTATTTTCACTGCTGTAATGGAATTTAAGGTTTATTGGGCCAACATATCCCCAACCCTAACTACTTCAGATATCTCTGAAACTCCTCTGAGTATGAGCAGTAAATCCCAGACAAGATTGGTATTATAATACTACAGATCTCTACAGAGTTATGGGCTGCCAGGCTGGGTTTGTGCCAGGGACATTTAAGCTGTATTTGAGTTTTTTGTGACCAAGGTTAATTGTGTTTCTAAATCAGTAGATGAGGAATTGTTCTGATATTAAATTTACTGAATGGAATATCCTCAGTATAACTGATCTCCAATGTTAGATTTGTAGGCATGATTTCAGCCCCACTACAGTAGACACCTCAGTGTGGGAAATATACTAATCTCTAATGACATCAGTGACGGTCTAAAATATTCTTCGTATTCTTCGTAGGATATGGACTCAAATTCACACATTGGTTACCCGGCTTCATTTTGTCAGTAGTACCAGCAGGGTTTTAAATTGTTTTAAATCCACCTAATATGTGTCCGATCCGAGCTCTTCTATCCATTGACTAATATCTAAAAATCAATTTTGAGCAAAAGGTCCCTTGAATTAATGCATTTCATGAAGGAAATATGCATTTGCATATTACAATTCTTGATGTTTTCAGATTGTTTCATGAAACGATGAAAAAGGACACACCAGAGATTGTCATCCGCAATCTAAGCAGTTTCACACTGTTAACTTACCAATATCTTTGCTCAAATTGCTTGTTTGCTCAAATTACTATGTATCTGTAGTCTCACAGGGCTCCTTATCTCTACTGAAACGGCATTAGCTGCACATGATTACAGGTTCCAATCACAGTTTACAGATTCACTACCAAATGTGAAAAAAGGAAGACACAAAAAACAAAACAGATAGACAGATAGATAGATACGTTATTGATCCCCTAGGGGAAATTAAAGGTCCCAGTAGCTTACAGACATCACATACAACATACACATACATCATAAACAGGATCAAATCAAATCCACATGAATAGCATGGACAATAAAAGAAAACACACTAAATAAAATACAAAATCCACATGAATGTACTAAGGGATGTATAATCATGAGGCACTTACAGTGGCAGGGCAGGGACTGACCATGTGATTCAGTATGTATGGTAAGGTACTATGAGAGTGTGTCATGGCGGTAGTGCAAATAGGTCCAATAGTGCAAGGATATAGGCTAGAGACCAGCATTAAATATGGACAATATAAGAGAATACTGTAGACATAGTAATATAAAAACTATAGCAGCGCAACAAGTTTAAACAAGATAAAAAAAAACGGCATTAAATAGGGGCATTATAAGCATTGGTCATTAAGCATTAAATATGGGCATTAGAGGTTTGAAGTAATAGTTGTATATAATTGTTCAAGTATTAAGTTAAGTTAGACCTCAGTCCATGCTGGGGGAAGGAGGGAGGGAGGGTTTGTGCATATGGGCTAATATAGCCAGTAAACAGTGTATAGTAAACAGTGGGCCAAGGACAGTCAGTACATAACTGTTGTTATAGGAGGTAGTGGCAGTGGTGGAGAGGGAGGAGAGGCAGACAGACTATGCAGGCCATGAGGAAAAAAATAAATAAAAAAATTGCTGTTTAATATTTTCGAGTCAATTGATTTCACCTACCAATCATATGAGAGGAACACAGTTCTAACTGACGAAGGGCTTAAAGTACGCAGGCCTGGTGCCGGATTTCTTAGAAAATAAATAAATTAAAAAGTCCATATGGGATTCGTTTTTGATGCGCTGGGTTTAACCAATCATCAAACTTCCACCTACCAATGAAAGTTCTAGCCGAAAAGCGAGAGTGCGGTGTGGTCTCCATGGTAACGCGGCTAAACAAATGGAGGCAAACTTTATCAAACTTGGAGCATGTAGATACAGTTTTAGTTGAGAAAGGAGTTAAAAACAAATGGCGCTGGGCATGAATAGAGGAAGAGGAAACGGGTAGAGACGGTACGGCAGCAGCGATAAGAAAGTGCTTGCTAGCTATACATCTATGGCTAGTCACAAAGCTTCAGTCTGTGCACTCTCTCATACGAGTACGTTACCTGGCAATGACCGCTACCACTGCGACTGCGCCTTTGTGATACAAACAATACGTGTGTGCACGTTCATAGCGGAACACGACTTGTCTTTAACAAGGGCCACTGTGTAAAAGCTATCTGAAGCCCAAACTGCCTTGACAAAGCTGTCTGGAAATTTTGTTTCACTTTAAATGGTTACCAGCATTAACATATTTGTTTGTTGCATGTCCAGCTGTCAGAAACAACATTCCAACAGCAAAGAAATTCTGACATGCATTTAAAATTGATTAAAGTCAAATTTAAGGCAGATAGCATTCGTGATCTTTACTGGTTAATGTGTAGCTCTAAAAGTTATTGCACTCCGCTAAACTGCCGTTGCCGAACTGCATGCGCACGCTTAGCACGACATCATTGTTTACGAACTGTAAAAAAGATCTATACAGACTCATTTTTCTTATGTTCACCTAATTATGCCAACAGTCCAATGCACCAAACTTTGCTCCCAGGTTTGATTTACACAATACTGTGTGGAATATTGGAGTGCAATGTTGGGGGAACGGATCACATTTGTTGGGGTGAGACTTACTATAAACAGGTTTGAATTGAGGAGGAATTGACAAGGGAACTTTAAAGGCACTATACTGCATTATTATTATTATTACTATAGTATTGTGACAGTAAACTATGGCTTTTTGCTTTACTATGCTTTAATTCATGTGGCAATAATAATCTGCAGTATTGCAGGGAAAAACATATATAGTGAGTTGTACTGATATTCGTACTGTATGTCAAAGTGCTACAGTATCAGATAACAAATATAAGATTAAAAAACGTTGGTGTGCGTGGTGAATTTAGCTGAACACACCTAGCCATGCTGGTTCATTTCCTTTTTTATTTTAATCTTATGTAGCCCTGAATTTATATTAGTTTGGGCTGTTAATTCAGACAAACTCAGCTGGTAAAAGCAATGAGCAGTGAGTGTACATCCTCATTCTGTGTGGTTGACTCTTCCTCTTGGTATAAATCAATAGTGTTTTCATAACAGACATACTCAAGCATTAACTTTTTAAAGTCCAGCGGAAATTCAATTTTTTTTTTTTTTTATAGATCCTCTCTATAAATCAGCTATCCTGCCTTTTTAAGAAAAATAAATAACTACCAGAGACAAATAACATTTTATTTGAAGAATTTGGTCTCCTGATGGCGCCTTGTGTCTGTCCATATATTGTTGGCATTCCTATTTTTCCTTGTCTGGAGAGGGGGGGGGGGCTTGACCAACTGCCACTTAGCTCGTTTGAAAGCCATGGGTTGGCCAAATTCTCTGGGTGGGCAAAGCAGAGAGAGGGGAGGTAACCTTGCTTGTTATGACCAAGGGGGCAAGCTTCTCTCCACAGAGTGAAGCCACTATGGCGCCATTTTTATGCTACCAAGCCATCACCCCCCGTTAGCATTCCATTGACTGCCATTCATTTTTGCGTCACTTTGACAGCCAATAACTTTACATCTGAGGCGTTCAAAGACTTTATTTGTCCATTGTTTATTTCTAAAGAAACACGACAATGTATAAAAGGCTTTCTTACCTTGTACCTCACGTTATGGCTCCGTAGCAGACGTTTTTATAAAAGAAGCTTGCAGGCAGTTTTGACGTACATTAGCCAGTCCCTCCAGAAAAACGCGGAGTTTTTTCGTGATTGTTGCGGGCAAAAATCCTTGATTAGGCGGCACGTTTTCTTAAAAAATGCGATGGAATATGCGGGATATTTATGCCATTTTATGCGATGAAATTGCGGGAACTTGCAAAAATTGCGGGAACTTGCGGGAACTTGGAAAAACTGCGGTTTGATGAAAAACAGAAAAAAGTGATTCCCCAACACCGTGTTCTCAGTAGGTGAAATTACGTCACTTCATAACGTTCCCATGGCAACAGGGGAAAATGGCTGCTCTTGTGTGAAGTAAACGCAACATTTTTTAACTTTCTGCTGAGATATGTGTAGGGTTGGGTATTGTTTGGGTTTCTTTCTGATACTGGTGCTAAATCGGTACTTTTAAAACGGTGCCTGAACTGATACTTTTTAAGAATGTTTTAAAAAAAGAAGAAACAAGAAGGATAGGCCTACTAAACAACAGTCGGTGACATTTAAGAACACGTTGTTTATTACTAAGGTCTTATGGTCATTAATTAAATGATTTAATAGTAATGTAATAACTATAACTTATAATAAACAATAACTTATTTCACCAGTAAATTGCTGTTGGACGACAAAAACAGCAACCAGATGGGAAAAGGGTATTTTACAATAACCAACCAAAACCAAACAATTACCAGTTTCAGTGAATGCACCGTCTGTGTTCCGACGTCGGCAGCTGCTGCGCTGCAGAGCAGACTGTTGATATACAGTCACACTTTACACTGTTTAACGTCACCTGTCAGCATTTTAACCGTGTTTCATCCAACTGCTAGCTAAAGGTAGGCTAACGTTACCTGCTGTCCAGTGTTGTGTAAAGTCAGGCACCGAAATAAGGCACAGAAATCTTCGTTCTTATTCGGTCTCGTTACTACCGTTTACGTCGGATCCGGGGGCCTATTGGCACCGAGTTTCGGTACCCAACCCTAGATATATATAACTTTTTTGCAACAAAAATGCGGGAATTATGAAATCATGCAAGCCCCGCATATTTTGCGCGGAAATCGGCAATTTATGCGGCGAAAGTGCGGCGTATTTGAAAAAATGCGGCCCCCGCATGAATATGCGGACTTTGGCTGATTATGCATTGAATTCTGCGATCGCATAATCGCGTTTTTCTGGAGGGACTGATTAGCTGTTTAAGTTGAATTACTAATGTTAACTAGCATTTTAGTTAGCAATAATTAGCCTGTGCCTATGTTATCTCCTTACATATACTGTACCTACGCTCTCTTGGCACAGCTACCAGAAGTCTTACAACGTTCAGACACGTTGCTCACATCACATCTGCGTCGGCAAGCTCAGTTTGAAGCTGCGCAGTAACGCTCAGCTATCACCGGAAAAGTGCTTCTAATAGACTTCACTCCATTTCTTTAATTGTCTATGGTTATGACCTCATAACAAGCAAGATTCCAGATCGGCTCATCTGAGCTTACTTTTTCTCAAAGGCAGAACAGGATACCCATTGCTCGGTTTACACCTATCACCATTTCAAGCCAATTGGGGACCATAGGCAGGCTTGGGGAACTCATATACATTACATTACATGTCATTTAGCTGACGCTTTTATCCAAAGCGACTTACAATGGCTATATATATCAGAGGTCGCACGCCTCTGGAGCAAGTAGGGGTTAAGTGTCTTGCTCAGGGACACATTGGTTGATGAATCATGGTGGGAATCGAACCCAGGTCTCCCACACCTGGGTTCGATTCCCACCATGATTGGAGGTTTTTTAACATATTAATGTTAAAAAACCTCATAAAGTGAAATTCTCATGCCATGGGACCTTTAAACATTAATAATTATGACAGTGTAATGCAATCCAATGCAACAGCTATGCAACAGATCCTGCTTTTGGGAAGCTTACTGTTAATACAGTATCAGGAACTCTATGGTTATTTTTGATGCAGTATATAGATTTACTGTGCTGGATTGCAATTTAGTAGATTGCAAGGTGTTCATGTTATTGTGTCCAACCTGTGTATTGTACACAACAAGCATGTAGACAGACATGGGATGCCAGTTTTGAATGGATAGGGCAGAAAAGAAAATAAACTAATGTGACAGTGTCAGCTCAGCTGCCTATATTAAATATATGGAAGCTTAAAAACAAGTTGAAGGTGCATTGTCAATTATTAACATATTTTGTAGTCACTGGTACATGTGGAAGCTGCCCACAAAAGTTTTAATTTGTGTCAAATTAAAGCCTCTTGGTGCTCTTTTCCAATATGTCCGCTTTATTAAACAGTTTTAGGGCCCATCACATCTGGTCTGCAGCATTGCAAATATCAGTCTAATTTAATTTATCCAAATCTCCATCATCTTTCCCAAATTATCGTTCACCCTGAGTCAAACTTATTCTGAGTCTGAGCGTAGCCTATTCAGGAGCCAAAATAACTTTTGGTCTCTCTGAGACGAAGAGATGAAATGTAACAACATTCCCTTTACTTTTCTCTTCACTTACCCGTCTCTTGTGCTCTCAACCTTGAAGTCATTATTATTAATTCTCCCCTAACTTAAAGAGGTGGAATGCAGATGATCAAATTGTGCACATTAGAACGAGCTGCGCTTTTCCACTTATCATGGGACATTTGTTGTGATGACATATCGTAATGGGATCAAAAACGCTTAAATTAGCTATGTCAGGCTTTCACTATGTTCAATTTTGAGGTTCTTGGCCTTTCTTCCTGTTAGAAAATCTCCTTTGAAAGACACAATACTACCAGGTTTTGCATCAAAAGCAGCACAAGGGTAAACATGGTAATGAAGCAAGATTAAATGCCTCAGGGGAGCTACAGTTTATGATTTTACAAATATTATTAATTTGACAATGATTAGAGTAAATTTTTGTATGGTTAACTTTAATATTGGTCATTTAGGCAACTGATTACCGAAAAAATACAAGTGAGCCAAAACAAGACAAAACAAATTTATTTTATGTCTGCTTGGATACAGATTTCCATGTATCTGCTAGAATATTCTTTCCTGCCTGTGTAAGTTTGGACAATTTCAATTTCATGAATATTGGGGCAATAGTATAGCCTAAATCAAAGCCTGTCTTCAAGCAGCAAGTTCCCTCATTTGTTAGTTTGACTATATTCTTTTAAAACATGAATGTGTGTTTAAATCGGTGTTGTGAAATACCGTATTTTCCGGACTATAAGTCGCACTTTTTTTCATAGTTTGGCTGGTCCTTCGACTTGTAGTCAGGTGCGACTTATTTATCAAAATTAATTTGACATGAACCATGAGAAATTAACCAAGAGAAAACATTACCGTCTACAGCCGCGAGAGGGCGCTCTATGCTGCTCAGTGCTCCTGTAGCCTACCCCTGAAAAAATTAAACAACTGAAAAACTGTTAACTGAAATATTAACGGAGAGCAACAGAAGACATACTGGTAGTGCACGCGTGCATCTTCTTCTTCACTGCTCTAAACAGGGGTTGCTTGTGGCAACAGCACAACTTCTTGAGTCGCCACAAGCAACCACTGTTTAGAGCAGCGAAGAAGAAGACGCACGCGCGCGCTACCAGTATGTCCGCTACCAGTATGTCCGCTACCAGTATGTCCACTGTTCTCTGTTAATATTTCAGTTAACAGTTTTTTAGTTGTTTTCAGTTAATGTTTTCAGGGGTAGGCTACAGGAGCATTGAGCAGCATAGAGCGCCCTCGCGGCTGTAGACGGTAATGTTTTCTCTTGGTTCTAAACAAATGCGACTTATAGTCCAGTGCGACTTATATATGTTTTATATATGACGCATTTTTAGACTGATGCAACTTATACTCAGGAGCGACTTATAGTCCGAAAAATACGGTACCAAACTGTTTGCGTGAAATTTCTGTGGTCAATTCAATATTGGGTCAGTTAAGGCCAGTGTTATTAAAGCCATCCTTTTGGGATGTTAGGTTATGCAAAGTTACTTTGTATGGGCCCTTGTTCCCTCAAACCCCAGTCCAGACGGACGGAAGAGGAAATCAACACTCAGTCTGCCAATCACACACAATGAAACCAACATGTCTGCTGTTCCCCAGGGTGATCTCCTCCATCGTTCAAAGATCAACAAGGCAAAGAGAAAAACAAAACGAGGAATTGTTTTAAATTTAAATATGGGCCTTGGATGGTGCTGGATAACAAGTTAGATGTCCATTTGTGTTGCTCTGATGTCATCTCTATTCTGCTCCTCTTTGAACCTGTGTTGCTCCATGGCAGGGTCTGAGGCCTAATGAATATTTATGCCCCAAGGTAGCTAATGCGATATGAAAAGATAAAAGGCTTTCATCAATTGTCAGTCTGAAAGCAATCACCAAGACTTTGTATGCTGCTCAACAATACACTTTAAAGGGGATCTATGCAGGTTTTTGTTCGGAGTCACTGGAATGGTTATATGACTTTTTTTTCGAGTTGAATGGTGGTAGTCTCGCTCCCCCCTAGTGCCTGTGAGCTGAAAAACCACCCTTGCAACTTTGGGCCGTCAGCATCAGGAAGTATCGCATGATATCAGGTCTCGCGATGTAACAAATTGCTTCACAGCACTGCACACATACATGCCGCTACACGCCCCCATCCAGGAACCGGCTAAGGTAGCGATGGAGTTTTTCACACTATCGCCATAGCTGAGCTGGCAAAAAAGAAGCAGAAAGCATTGTCGGAGGAACAGAGAAAGAGGAAACGGCAGACTGACCGAGCGAGGTGTCAGACACGAGTAAACATCGGACCTGCGTTTTCAGAATGACAAGAACTGAGACAAACAGAAGCCTGAAAATCCGATGCTGACCTGGCGTTCTTGCTGTTGCACTTGTAAGTATCCTTGATCAGAAACTTTATCTGTCACAGAGTTTCTTTTCAGCTTGATGTTGGCAAATGCTAGTTGCTTCTGCTCCGACAGCGTAAAAATAATGTTACGGACCCGGGATAGAAGGGTAATATTCCGAGAAAAAACGCAGTGGACATGGCTCTGTGTGTTCGCCGGCTTCTTTGAAAACAGATGCACATGACCAGAGAGAAGATGGGAGGGGGGAGAGTCGCCAACGAGTTTTTACGACAGCGTTGCCAAATATCTATTCCGAAGCTGTAGGTGGAGCTCTATAGAGAAACCTGCGAGCAAAGTTTTAAAGTTTTAGAATTCAAATTAAATTGAATCCACTTAAGATGAAATATGGTGAAAATTAGAACTATGTAAACTATGTGACTTTAATCTAGTGATGGCATTAAGGCACTGTTTAAAAGTGGTACTATTGAATGGCATGTCAGAAAGGTGAACATGTTGACACATTAAAGAGTGACCTACAATGAGAGGGCCCTGGACGATGATGATATGAAAGCTGAAAGACATTGTTGGAATTTCATAAAGCCACAGATGAAGGGCAAATGCAATTTCTTTTCTTAGTATTATTGGAGGCATGTGTCTTTTATGTTTTTCCAATGTGGACCTTGTAAAGTTCAGCTTCTCCCTTTCAATAGAGGTTGATTTGAATTAGCCAGGACATTTCTATATGGCTGTGTTACATCAGTACTGTCTTCATCTGGAATGTTCTTTCAGTTATAAGCAAATGTGTTTCAGTCAGACTGTCTGTTTGTTCTGCAAAGTTACCACCTTGAGCAAGGACAGGAAAACTAGTGACCAGAAGTGCAACATTAAACTGCTTTTAAGTGAAAACTGCAGTGAGGTGATTGTAGTGCTGGCAAAGTGCTCAGTAGGGACAATAAAGAATACTGCACACGGGCCATGGCTCTGCTCCCGCTCACACAGGAAGTAATTATCCATGAAATTCTTTATGTGACATTATTCCTGGAACAGGTTCACAGCCTTGTAATATATCCTCCAGGTGTCCATAACAAAACAGTGCACTTGCTAACTTGCACTTAAGTTAAATAAGCAGATTTTGTTTTCTAAAATATGTGCACATTGCTCTTTGTTCTACAGTAGCAGATGTAAATGATCCAAGAAAAACACTGTACAACTTTGTATAGAAAAAAAACAAACCCATATAGTTTGTAGACCATGATGACCAGTGTGTGTAAGTTGTTGCCCTATTCAGGTTCTTAAAACCAAATACTTTCATTGTAACGCCATGTTTTGGTGAAATCAGAGAAGCTCCACACAGGTCATTATAAGCTTTTGGCCATGATGGGAGTCCCCTACTGTGGCATGTAGATTCATGCTCTAAACAGCTATAAATACACGTCATTGCAGCTTGCATATGGAGAAATTTAAGCTGAGGCAGGCTAGTTGTTCTGACCATGGCAAGCACTTCAGCACAAATAATATAATTTTGTTAAATCTCAACTGCCACATGCTCTCTTATACACAAACTTGCATGCTGTATATATCTGCTTGACAGAAGAAAAGAAAAAAGTGCAGCACTAACACATTTGTATATGACGCTGACACCACCCGATTACATCTGTTCAGACAGTGAAATTGGGCCACTTTTTCATATTCCTGTGCCATAGCTATTTAAATTAAACATGTCATGCTCCAAATAAGGTGGCTATCAAAATACCAGAGTGAACCAGCGATGACTTGACAAGGAAATAAATAAATAACTTAGCAGGTTGTGGTCAGCAAAAGTGCTTGCTACCACTCCTCCTACCCCATCTTCAAGCCTCCCAAAAAAGTGAACATACTTGCATAGACTCAGCAGGGCCAGGCTTAAAGGAGAATTCCGGCCATTTTTTACGTTAATCTTGATTGCTATAATTATGCATGTACTTTTGATTGAAAAAAACCCGACCCGAATCAGTGCAGGCAACGCAGAGTAGCTGCAGCTACTTGTACAAGCTTCCACTCAGCTAAAATGGCAGTTGTCAGAGCAGGTTTTAGAGTGCCTTTGTGCCTCTTAACAGACACAAAATACAATTAAAATGTCGAACAGGGCCCTTGCGTGACAACAAGATGCGTTTTCAACTCAGACTTTGTTTTAATTCACCTACCCTGTCTCGGTCCTGCCGGTGGGTAGCTTGCTCGTTAACTGCTAGCTGTTACCTGTTACCTGTTAGCTGCCGTCCGTGATAAGTGTATTGAGCCAAAATATCACGCAGCAGTTCCGTGTGTATTTGTAGCTCATCCATTTTGTGTTATATTGATCTGGTGTTGGTGAGTAGGAGGGTTGGCAGTGTTGATCGGTGTAGTAGTTCCCTTAGCCGCGCTAGCAGGCCTGACCGGGATCCTTGCTTCCGATGTCTCCCCGCCTTCATCGCCTCCCACTCCCGAAAACAATCCAGTGAGCGCCCGGTGGTCTGGTGGATGTCCTCTAGAGGACAGGTCATGCATTCGCGATGAAAACTTGAAGTTTATTCCCCCTGAAAAATAGGTAATTGAGCATTGCAGTGGTTATGACCATATCAGTGACTATGTAACTACATGGAAACAGGCCAAATGATGTCTGTGGCTTGCACAGTGATAGCGTTAGAGAAGGCTATCTGTTGGCTCGCAGTGTAGCAGGAAAAGGTAAACAGTGTGCAGATCGCTCCGAGAACCACACCGATCGACACTGCCAACCCTCCTACTCACCAACAACAGATTGATCACACACAAAATGGATGAGCTACAAATACACATGGAACTGCTGCGTGATGATTTTGGCTCAACACACTTATCACGGACTGCAGCTAGCAGCTAACGAGCGAGCTACCCACCAGCAGGATCGAGACAGGGTAGGTGAATTAAAACAATGTCTGAGTTGAAAATGCATCTTGTTGTCACGTTAGGGCCCTGTTCATGTTGCACAGACATGTTAATTGCATTTTGTGTCTGTTAAGAGGCACAAAGGCACTCTAAAATCTGCCCCGACAACTTTAGTTGAGTGGAAGTTCGTACATGTAGCTGCAGCTACTCTGTGTTGCCTGCACCGATTCGGGTTTGGTTTTTTTCATTCGAAAGTACATGCATAATTATAGCGATCAAGATTACCATAAAAATTGGACGGAATTCTCCTTTAAGTTTTAGGATTAGATTGTCAGATACATTTTTCATGAATAGTCACGCAAGTAGGTAACCCATGGAGCCAGCACGTAGCTTTATACAGGTGTGAAGAGAATTATGCGATTAGAGCTGTGATGAGCCACTGGTGAACATCGACTGGCTCTGGACAGCTGTAAAGTCAGTATAGTGCTAATTCCCCCTTCAGAGCGAGGATTAGTGTCAGAATTGGCAGATATTTAGATCTGAAATGGTGTGGCAAGCAAGGAACAGAAAGCACAGGAGACAACAAAGCATGTTTGCCCCAGACTCCTTCTACCTTCAGTAGGGCCATTACATTAAAATCTATTTGTCATTACTATAATATGATGTGCCTGGGATTAATAAAGCGCTGATTTATGAATATGAGTGCTTTGGGTAATTTAAAAAAATGGTAATGATGATTTCCAATGCCACATTTTCAATGTTTCTTCAGTTTGAATATCAATTAAACATATGTGTGACTTTCACTCCAGCTGACACTCTTCTGTTGTCATCCTGCCTGGGGTCCAGGATGCTTTTTTGAGATGTAATGCAACTAAATATTTTATGGTCCTCCTGTCATCAAACAGAAGATGCACTGATTGACTCCTCTTTTGAAGGGAAAAGCAAAAGACATTTGTAAAAAAAAAAAAACAACTCAAGGATAAAACTTTCCCATTAAAACAAACCTTTCTCAGAACATTGTATCTAGTATCACCCGTGGAGGGTAGAGATATAAAAATCATGAACACAAAGTACACAAGCCACAGAAGTGGAGATCAGAGCCATCAAAATTATGCAATTAGGGCGGAAGCGACATCTCTCACGCTCCCTTGACAAATTTTCTTTTTACCATAGACAAGCTAAAAGGCTGGAGATTTCCAGACTTTGATGAAAAGGCAGCGATAGGCATGGGGCGGTTATGCTACAACTAAATGCTATCAAAGGATCTCTCATGAATCAAGCAGTTTTATTATTATTATTATTATTATTATTATTATTATTATTATTATTAGTAGTAGTAGTAGTAGTAGTAGTAGTAGTAGTAGTAGTAATATATATGGAAAACATTTGAGGTAGACAGTGATTTTCCATGCCTTTCACTTTCTTTCTTTTAGCTTTCTTGCTTTTTTTCTTGAGTTTAAGGCAATATTCCAGCTCCTATAGGATTAAAGGATCTATCATAGCCTGAGCCAGATACAGTTGTGCCTTAAAAATAATCTTGAGAATATGTAAAATCACTTTCTGAGCTTAAAAAGCAGTGCAGCGGGGAGGTTGAAAAGAAAGGAGGTTAAGTAATCACATCGCCAAGTTCTGGTACAAGTATTGTTGCAGCAGAAAATAGAAAAAGGCCAGCTAAAGGAGAGACAGAGTAATCTAAAGTAGTAAAGGTATATTGTACATATAGGTCCCCCCATTTTCCCATGGAAGAATAAAACAGCTTTTAGCTTTGAGCTACAATTAGCTTAAAGAGGCTTAAAGAAAGTACTTATTTGCATTGACCAGTTATTATTTAAATATATATTTTAGTAGCCAGGCGTTTTTAAGTTGGACATGCTTCTCTGATCTCTGTGTCTTTTGAACAGAGATAGATAAGTGTAGATTATATGACAATAATAGATAAATGGAGAGGCCAATGCAGTGCACGGCAAGGAATTAAATTATAATGGAGACTCTCTCAGTGTTAGAAAGGTCTGCTAGTGAATTGGGACATAAACGATCTAAGTACTCCTTTGGTCCCATCCTCCCATGTTTTGAGGCAAAATGGCAAAATGAGTTTATTGTATTGATTGCCACACAGGATTAAAATGATTAAACTATTGTTCAGCAGTTACTTAAATTAAAATAGACACCGGGATTAGGGCTGCCTGCCGGACTGTCTGAGAAACTAGATTTTCTCTAAAATATTATGGTGGATAATAAAATGTATTGTCATTTTAGAGATTCAGGGGACAAATACTAGATTTATTATGCAAAAATGTATACAGCCAGTGTCCAAAATGTTAAGTGAAAACTGCAGTGAAGTGATTGTAGTGCTGGCAAAGTGCTCAGTAGGGACAATAAAGAATACTGCACATGGGCCAATTTTTTTTTTATTATTTGATGATGTCTTTACCATTACATAAATATGTAGTAGTTGCTCTGCTTTTGAATTGCACCAACATAGATCACCAAGTATTAGAGACATATTTGTCATATAGTATGGGAATACAAATCTTAGATCTATTTACCTTGCAAGTGGTAAATATATAGAGCTAACCCTGCACTGAAACAGAACAGTTTTATTATTGGTATTTCTTTTAAAACTGTTTTTATTCTACACTATCACTGCTATGCTGTGAGATTCTGGATTGGTTGAAATTATGAAAATATATCTAAACTGCCAGTTTTAGAGAAATGCCCCTTGTCATCTTTGGTTGTTTATTTTTACAGTGTGACGGCTGCTAAAGAGGAAAAAAAAGCCACTTTCTTTTTCTCCTTGACAATGAAAAGGGTCAGATATGGTTATGGGTTCTGCTTTTTCTTCTGCAGTCATCGCTGCTATTCATATGTTGGCCCGCTGGCACCAAAGCTTCAAATTATCTATCTTTTACCTGAGAGAACCTGTGGTTTGTGGCTCTTGTATGAGACACAGAATGAGTCAGACTCAACTACAAGGGCTTCGCCAGACCGCTTTCCCACTGGCAGGTCCTGGAGCAGAACGTTGCATCACTTCTCTCCTGATGCTGTGGGGTCTGGAGAAAAAACAAACAGGTTACGGGTGTTATTTAGATCATGGATGTGTGGGTGGGTGATATGGTTGAGTTTGTGCTGTCTGCATGATACTGCATGGCAGTTGTAGTTGCAAACTGCTACTGAAGTGCTAGTTGAACACTGCTTTATCTTATCAGGTTCATTTTACAGCTATGCTTCCAGTTCCAGTTTGCAGAAAATGTTCGTGGTTGGACGAGGCATTCATCTTTAGCCTCTGGCCTAAGGGGAATGCTTTCAAATTAAAGCGTGAATTCGGTGCGACTGGCAATTTTGACCTTTTCCGCAAATTTACCGGAGTTTCCCGCGACTTCAACCAATAACAGCAGTCCCACGTGCCAGACTTTGCGTCAGTATAATGACTCTGAGAGCCACTGACACCACGCACGTCGCCAAATTCATTTCCTTGTTTCTGATATGAAGACGAGACGTGAGCGACTCGAACATCTCACATTTACCAACAAAACGTACAGCAAAATACCGTGCAAAACATTTCAGACCGTCCTGCCAACCTGTATACATTTTAACATTAATGTACACTGTAACGTTTTTTCACTCTAAAGTCACTGAAGGCTGCTGCTGTTTCCTGTCGGCTCTCTGCAGCGGGCGGGGCTGCTGCTCAGTTCTCCCTGCGACTGACGCGCGCACACACACAAACACACATTCACACAAGCAAAAGTGTAATCACGGTCAGATCTTGTGCCTGACTGATGGGGAAGTGATATTGATAAGCGTTGTGATTTACGCATAACAGCGTCTGCTTTTTTTGCCAGCTTTCCTTCCTGCGCGTTGCCTGTAAAACCGTTTCTGTCTGTTTTTCGTTTTTGTATGAAATGTGTCACCTTTTTCAGCCCTGAGTTTGCAGGTATGTGTCTTAAATCCACCAGCCATTTTCATATTATACCAACATTTGCAGCATCCTGAGCCTTTTTGGTAAGATTACTAGGAAAATTCAGCCCAGAGTAGTTTTATTGTCCCCAAAAAAAGTTTTCTTTTATTTTTTAAAAAGTATACCCCCCAAAAAAATGCTACTTTTTTTGGCAATTTTCACTGTCTCTTGCAACTTCATTGCAACAAAAATACAAAAGACATTGCAACTTTTATCGCAATCTTTTACAAAAGCTCCTGCAAAATCAGGGAATTTGGTCCGCAACGACTTTAGGGACTGGTATGCTGTCTCCATGCGGTGGTAGCATTTCTTACTGACACAGCTGATGTACTCCAGGCTGAATCTCAGATCTGAGGCATTCAGACAAATCAATGGAAGTTGGGGGAACTATTACAGACAGAAGAGCTGCAAACACAGCTGATTGCTGTGAATTACCAAGTGCACAATTCAAATGTTTAATCATCCATTCATTTTCAACCACATAACTGGGATCTGTGTTTAAGTGACAGCCAACTAAACCAGACATCCTTTGACCTATAGCTATATTCACCACCTACTCTTGGAGAATCCAGAGGCATTCCCAAGCTGTTTCTGTTAGTGCCTCCACAAGGAGGTGCATAGAAGACATCCTAATAAATGCCTGATTCACCCCTACTGGCTCTTTTTAATGCAAATAAACAGAATCTCTTCTCTGAGCTATTTCAGGATGTGTGAGCTCCTCATATTACTTATACGCATATATGTACACAACCTGTGTAGTAAACTAACACCAGGAGCTTGTGTCTTCTTCACTTTTCAGTATCTACAGGAACAAGCTTGTATACCGTAGTAAGGGTAAGGACTCAAAGTAGATTGTGTGGGAATCATGTGAGCTTTGCCTTTATGCCCAGCTCTTTCTTCACCACATTGGCTTGTCTCGCAACACTGCAGCTGCTGCACTAATTTGCATGTTGTTGTGCTCTATCTTACTTGTGATACTTAAAGGTAATTGTACACCTTCACTAGGGGCAGCAACAAACTCCCAAATAGAAAGAAAGAAAGCCCTTTTTCATCACAGGCAATCTTAGAGGGCCTGCCTCTTATCCCAACTGCTCTACACGTGGCTACCCAACCTGCATTGGACAATGCTCGGGTTCTGGAGCCAACATAACTACTTAATCTGAAAAAAGCAGAGAAGCAATCCTGCCAGGGCAAAACTGGACAATTTCTAATTCTTGACTGACGCTTGAAACCCTGCCCATGAAAGTCATAAAGAGAACAGGTGACGAAGCACAACCTTGGCAGAGTCCAACTCCCACTGAGAGCAGGCATGACCTATATGCCAATGAAGCAGTCACAGCAAACATTCCACTGTTGTAGCTACTTATCACTGCAAGAAACACTCACTTAACTTGCTGTAAGTGATGCTATGAATTTAAATCAGAGACAGCGATTGGAGCTGACAGCCGTCTTCCCATTTTGACACATCAGTCATAGTACATGTCATGCCATTTAGCTGCCAGGTAGTGTTAGGTAGACAAAAGGGCACCACATCCTCTTAGAAAAGTTAGATAGCACACTCAAACACATACACACAAACACAAAGGCAAACTTTCAGGCAAGCGCCTGGTGAGTAAAAGAGAAACATGATACTTTTCAATTATGCCTTTGTTAAGATTCAAATAATTAGTGAATCTTCATGTTTTTCAAGCTGTTGGATACACGTTGCTTAACAATGTGTTTTGGAATGTGTGTTTTTGATTGGTAATGAATTCACTGGGGATAGTTTATTGTATAGTTTGTGACTTTTCTCGATGCTGTTATACACCCCCTTAAATGAAACACATACAATACGTTCCAGTCGTATGGCAATAGTGACTATTGTGAATGTAGTTACAGTATAGACTCAACCTTTATATTTGTATGGAGAGTATTGCTGCTTATTGATTTTCTCTTGTAACAAAAGCCCTGTAAAAGGTGAAAGCAACATATCAGTGATTACTGATTAGGTCGACTCAGATCTGGAGCTCTCTGCTACAGAGAGGCTGTCAGTTTTCCTTCCCTGCTCCATCCTTTCATTCCTGCCTGTCGGCCAGCAGACTGGACAGAAGGTCAGAGAGTTGATCTGTGCCAAAACTCTGAGGATTTTACCCCCCTCCATCTCCCTTTTCACTCATTTTCCCTTTCAGATATGCAGATTCGGGACCTCCTAATGAGAATATGTTACTCCCAGATACCATCTGTTCTGCTTGCACTCTGTATGAGAAAATAAAGAACATGTGACATAATTTCAATGAGACTGATTAATCAAAGTCGTGGGGTATTTGCCCTTTGGAGAAGTGTGTTGCAGTCTGTCTTCGATATGTTTCCTGTGTTCAAACAGAAACACGTGGATATGCATCATGGATATGGAAAATGGAACATCTTAAGTTAATTTTTTGCGTAATGATAAACAAGCTTGACAATGTCAGGCTTGAGTAGCTTCTCCAGACTCAAGCTGTCTTTAAAAGCATGCTGTAGAGACACCCATGTGACCACAACACTCCACAGAGTTAAAGGAGATTAGAAAAAAAGAAACAGAAATGATAACATTATCTTTAAATAGGGGAATAATATTGTTTGAATAATGAAATACATGTATCAAGGGATCAGAGTTATAATGCAGGCAGGGTTCTGTTGCTCTCTTTTTTTAACCTGGTCACTATGCATATGCAAAACTCTTTCATTTATGTGCCTTTGTTATTCAGTTATCTCACACACACACACACACACACACACACACACACACACACACACACACACACACACACACACACACACACACACACACACACACAATAGTCCCTCGCAAAGCTGGAATCCCTCTATTGAAAACCAACAAATTGATACGATGGAAACTAGGTTTCAGGGAAGAAGGCATGCTTTGCATGTGCTAGATTGTGTTGTCACTTTTCGCTAACTCAAATCTTTCATTCTCTACTCTATGTCTAAGTATATATGATCCATATTGATATTTATGTGTACGTTCTCTTCCACAAATTTAAATAAAATGTGATTTCTCTACGTGGCTGGCTTCCATGCCAGCTTCATTTCAGGAAAGCATCCTGTAGTCACTGTCAAGATGGACATTTACGCCCGCTCAGTGCACACCAGTGTTATTCCAATCAAATCTTGTCCTGTCTGAGGGCATGAGGATCCTCTATTTCCCAAATAAGAAATGACAGCCAAGAGTGCTGCTCTGGTAGGCCAATCAAAGAACAGCTCCAGGATGTTTTACAGTGATTACCAGGACAACCTATGCTCGACCAGAAACAGGCCAGGAGCATCAGAAAGAGAAAAGTAACTTAATAACACTGCAACAGCCTGCTGCAGCCATACCTTCTAGTGCACAACAAACACAATTGGGAAACAAATTACAGAGTTGGTTGCTACACCCTTGGCAACTGAGAAACCTGTTGAAAATGTTACACGGGACAGAAATGAGCTACTGTTTATGCTGAGGGGTGCAGCAGTGGTTAAAGAAAGGTTTTGAGGAATTTATTTGTTTGTCATCTTGCCCAAAATCAGGTTGCTATTAAAAGCTAAAGAAATAGTTCTTCCAGCAACTACAAGACTGTCTTAAAAAGGTGTTAGCTAACACAGAAAATGAGACATATCATGCAAAAATATATTTTTCTCATACTGTCTGAATATACCTGTTTTCAAAATGCTCCATTTCAGCACCTGTCGCTTTGAGCTACCCTCCCGAAAAAGCTGTGCTCTGATCAGTTTCCAGGTCTTATGCATCTGCGCTCTCTGCTTCTCTGCTCTGTCATTTCAGCCAGAGAATGGCAGTAGAATCACTGTTCTACCAATATACAGTATAGTTGTGATATCACAACCTTAAGGAAGTCCTAGCGGCTCATTCATAGGTACAGTTTCTGTACTGTGTAATCAGAAAAGACATGGGACCTTTGAAACTATTTGTTGACCGACACCAGTTTGGTGCAGTGACACAGCATTTTAGTTCAATCAGGAGAGACTTTGGTGCAGATATGCACAGATGTATTGTACATATGCATGAATTGAAATGTACAGTCTTTGGAGATTAGACTCCATTGTTATGAAAAGAAATATAAATTTTAAAGGGGTAGAAAGCCGAAAGATAATCCCCTGATGGAGTCTAGACACTGATGGTGGCGCGAGGAGCCTGAAGACGGCAGTGGCCTGCCGGAGGAGGACCCAGGAGCCGTGCATGATGAAGACCGGAGGAGCAAGGAGAAGAGGAGGGTTGTGCTCATAGCCTGAAATGACAACTGAGCAGCAGAGACAGACAGGCTCGTGATTTTTTTATCCCGCTTCTGATTGGTTAAGATAAAATTGAACACCTCTATGCTGTTCCATTTACAGGAGAGAGAAAAATGATTATGTTTTAGAAGTCATCCTGAAAGAATTCACGCTGAGCTCCATAAGTCCGATCGTCCTAGTAAAGTTCAAAGCTTAAACAAAAAAGCTGACTCTTTGATGTTTACTTTGTAGCTTACAACATGCAGTATGTAATTAAAATACAATGTCTTCTAATTAAATAGACCAGATACAGTGTGTAAAAAGGAAAGCTTTGGAGTTTTTGGAAAGCATTGTGCTAGGCTAGCACCCTTGCTTTCTGTTAATGCTTTAAGCTAATCAAGATCCATCTACTGATTGAATAGAAATTACACTGATATTGATTGTCTCATCTGTAGTAAGACATCAATTAACCGTACTTCCTTAAAAGACAATGCTAAATAAAAATGGTTGGATGCATTCCATTAATTGAGCTTTAAGGTTTCATTGTCCACCAGCTACAGGAGCAACATGCTGCCTCCGCCGATTTTTTAACTTTCATTTTAAAGGCAGAGTTATATTTCTCAGACAACTACTTCCGCCACTTTTCCTACAAACAAATGTCTTTGAGGAAGGATTGTCTATAAGTGTGCGCCATTGTCGTCATTGTTTGATTAATCCTGTCCTGCCCTCTCTCCATGACAGCAGGCTTTTTGGAGCAGCTATAAACACTTTTGCCCTTGAATGAGGTTGGACGGCACCTTGATCATACTTTGGCCTTTAATCTGTCTCTCAGATCTCTTAGGCACAAGCCCATATGTTACACACAAGATGTATACAAATTAATGGGGTGTCATGATTCTCCAAATCCTCAATTTGATAACATTTTCGATTCTAAGGTCACGGTTCAATTTGATTCTCGATTTTTACTCCTTTTTTTAAAGCACAGGTTCCTATGCCATTTTTAGACTAGATGTTTATGCAATATAATATCTGACCTTTGTTCGCAATGTACCACACTACATTGTCAAATTTAAAACATGTATTAACAACATTATGTAACAATCACTTATATCTATAACCTGCCATTTAGTTTTTTGTAATTGTAGTCTTCTTCACAGAAGATGACATTCAAGTTCACAACAAAACAAAAAACAGTAAAACAGCCATGTCCATAGTCTTCTCTGAACAATTAAGTGCCTTAAACTATTTCCGAACAGTTGAGCATATACCACACAGACAACCGCCATGTTAGTCGTGCTGCCAGTGGAAGAATATGGTACACGCACATAGCGGAGCTTGCAAACTGTGGCTTTTTTGTCGACAATGCAAACGTTGTCGACATAACTCACTGGAAATCCAAAATACTTCCACAACGGCGACTTCAGTGAAAGAGGAGGGGTTTCAAGTTCTGTTGATGGGTCTCCTGCATCTGCAGTTGCCATGCTATTTTTTGACTGGCTGTAACTAAATTAGAGGAGGTTAACTGACTCGCAGCACTCCAACACTAGTGTTGACGAACTGACCGAAGAGCCGGTTAATTAACCTGAGTATTGTCACTGAACCGGGAGAATGAACCGACTTACTCCTGTTTTTTTACCTCATTCGTGCCCAGCAATGCTTCGCTCAAGCTTAGTGCGATCGGTGTATACTCATGGATGTATTAAGAGAACTGGATACAATAGTCATGTGTATGTATATATATATATATATATATATATATATATATATATATATATATATATATATATATATTCTGGATTCACTACTAGTGAATGTTAAAAATGTTAAAAATGTTAAAAACGTGACGTTTTAAACAAGGACCCTTTAAGCGTTTGGGCTGGTAAGTTGATATACCCCGAAACAAATTATCCGCTGAAATATAGACGTTTCTTTCGCCATGCAAAGGCTATGTGAAAAATCTTTCTGGGCCATGGGGTGCAGTACCACCCCTATCTGCTAAGCCCATGGTGGCTTTTGACATGGCGCTCTTCCTGGGGGCTTGTGTATACCATAGACAGTATATAATGGACCAACAGATCCCGTTGCTCTGGACGGAGACGAGTGTAGTCTATTAGAAGTACTTTTCCCGTGATAGCCGATCGTTACTGCGCAGCTGCAAACTGAGCTTGAACGTTGTAAGTCTTCTGGTAGCTGTGCCAAGAGAAATCTCAATCATTCCCAATCTTGCAGAGACGGAGAGCGTAGATATGTAAGGAGATAACATAGGCACAGGCTAATTATTGCTGACTAAAATGCTAATTAACATTAGCAATTAAACTAAACAGCTAATGTAAGTCCAAACTGCCTGCGAGCTTCTCCTGTACTATACGGTAATTCCTCTACTATGCGACAGCAAGTCGCGTGGTTATGACACAATCGTTAACCTATTTTTATAAAAACGTCTGATACACAGCCATAACGTGAGGTACAAGGTAATGGAGCATTTTAATACATTGTCGTGTTTCTTTAGAAATAAACAATTGACAAATAAAGTCTTTAAACACTTCAGATGGAAAGTTATTGGCTGTCAAAGTGACGCCAAAATGAATGGCAGTCAATGGAATGCTAACGGGGGGTAATAGCTTATTAGCATCAAAATGGCGCCACAGGAGGCTTCACTCTGTGGAGAGAAGCTTGCCCCTTTGGTGTATACTCCGTTGTGTGTAGCTATAGTTTTCTTCTGCTACTGTGTGTGTAGTAATCTAGCTCATTAGCGCCTCCACTGGAGTGATGGAAGAATCAATCAGGAAATGGGCTACCTCGAGCAGGCTACACGCATAGTTTTTTCTATGTTTTTTAATTTTTTTATTTTTTTTGCTGGGCAAGCCAACCGGAATTAATTTTGGTCGATTTTGATTTAAAATCGAAATTGTGACACCCTTACAAATTATTATACAAATTAGTCACAAATATGGTTTTATTTCCTGAAACTGTGGGATAGTGTCATTTTCTGTCAAGATAACTACAGTAAAGTAAAGATAATTAAATCAAAGAAAAATGTCCACAGAGTAATGACGGGACGTTGCTGTTCTGTCACTATGCTTAGCCAAAATGATCTGAACTACTGTCTAGATAAGTTTAAAAGGGTTAAAGTGAATGTAATATGGTGTAAAATGCCCAAAGCAAGAGCTTTAAAGGGCTGCAACCACTAAAACCCATGCCATTCATTTGGACTGTCCCATTTTTATTGCCATTTTTATTTGGACTCCATCCCACAGCGGAGTAAACAGTCAACTGTTCCAAACCAGCAAGCCAGTGTTGACACTGGACAATGTGTGTGGTGTATTGGAGAAAAAAAACCACTGCAGAAATAGCCATTCAGAAATAGGCTCCAACACAACACTGCTGCTCCACAACACAGACTGCTGACACTTTCTTTGTTTGACTAAGCCTTTTAGAAATATGAATTAAACTTAAGTATAGTGACACGTAACAAAGGCATTTCTGCTCAGACAAAAACACACCCTCTGGCAAGCTCCTTCACTCAATGTCAGTCTTTCACAGTTCATAATTGTTCTACTTGAAAAACATATCTGATGTAAGCAAATGTATCTGATGGACATAACATTTATAAGGTCAAAAATGTTTAAAATAACAATCTTTACTTTTTTTCTCAGTGTAAGTTGCCGTTTTTTGCCGTCTTGGTAAAGAAGAGCTGTACACACGTTTAAACCATTTGACTGCAGTGGTTATATATTTTCAAAACTCTTCAAACCATTCGTCACATAGATGCTTCACATCCTCTGTGTCAGACATTTGACTGATTTTGCTGAGGTGCAGTTTGTTGTTTTGAAGAGTTCCATTTGCTGTCTCAGTGCAGGAGAAAAGATAAGCATCAGTTTTAATATGAAATATGTCTCAATCCTTTGACGGGGGTAAGGCAATTTCCTTTTTCTCCTGCATAACTCCTGTCATGACAAAGAAAATCCTCTATGAACACGATGGACTGCAAAAAAAACGTTTTCACTCTTTATACTGTTGTGACAAGCTGGCATGCTCCGGGCCGAGTCTCTAGGAATTATAATTACTAACAAAAATTCATGATCTATTCAAACACTAATAAGACTCACAGCTCACACTTGTGTGGCTGCCATTAAGTCTCAGGCACATTAGCAGCACTATCATGACAATGTCCTCAAATTAAACAAGGCTCGTGTGTAAATGTTAAGTGACAAAACTAAAGCAATGTTACTCTGATTGTAATGTTCACAGTTACATTAATGATAACAGAAATCCATGTCACCTGCCATCCAAGCTACAGCTAACGCCGGAAACACACCACCGGCGATGCATTTACCTGCGCTGTTCACAAAACACTCCTGCTCCTCTCCACTCTACTGAACTGCTCTCTCTCTCTCCCTCTCTCTCTCTCTCTCTCTCTCTCTCTCTCTATTCTCCCTCTCTCTCTCTCTCTCTGTGAGTGTTTGGTTCTGTGTGTGTGTGTCTCAGTGTGTCATTCTCTCTGTCTGTCTGTCCGTCCGCCAGTCTCTCTCTCTCTCTCTCTGTGTGGCTGATCACGTGTCTTGCTGTAGACACAGCTGAGAAGTCAAGACAGCCAAAATCACCATAAACCTGTGTGTTTTATTTTGAAATTTGTTTTATTTTGTAAAGTATCTGGCTGCACTGTTGCCTTCCTGTATGTGATTACCTACCTGGCTTGACACATACGTTTGCGGAAGAAATAGAGGAGACGCCAAAACTGTTAACTATTAACTAAAGACTTCAAATCAACACTAAACATGGTGGAATTTTCTTTGACATTTTGTGTATTCAGTTAATAGATATACATACTTTATCTCTATTAATCCCGCAAGGGGAAATAAAATGTTTTCACTCTGTTAGTTATTACACACAGGCCTAAAAAATACTCACACATGCCCAGGACCTATATGCACTAAATGGAGACATGTCAGAATGAGGGGGCTGCCCATGACAAGCTCCCAGAGCTGGTGGTTTGGTGCCTTGCTCAAGGGCACCTTGGCAGTGCCCAGGAGATGTACTAGCACGTCTTGAGCTACCAGTCCGTACTTTGTCTGCACAGGGACTTGCACCTGGGACTCTCCGGTTCCCAAGCCAAGTCCCTTTGGACTGAGCTACTTCCACACCCATATAACATTGGAATTAATCACATGGGCAGCTCCACAATGTCTTGGTGTATAGCACCGTGTATATGTATAGCACCGTGTCCTGCATTACTCGGTCAGGGTTCAGTTTGTAATCTAATAATGACCCACTTGCTCTACATTGTCCCTCTTATTTCACAGCTAAGAAATCAATAAAAATGGTCCTCCAGTCTATAATCTATGATATATGGTCTGTTATTCATAACAACGGTCTATTATACAGAAATAACAGAATGTACAAAGCTGTAATTGACCAATCAGAATTGAATATTCAACAAAGTCGTGTAATAAAAAAGGTTTAAAGGTAGGGTGGGGGTAGGTGCCTTACAGCCCATAATGACATAAATTTGCCTCTTGAAGCCAATAGTGCCGTGGAAACCGCACTGCGTGGATCAGCAAAGGATGAAAAAACACAGGATCATGGTGTCAAGTGAAACAAATTGACTAAAAAAGGTCTAAAAGTGGTGCGAACAGGCAACATTTATATGTCTATGGTAAAGTTTCTAAACTACTGACGTGAGACTTTCTGGTGGGATGACAATTGCATGACGAGAATAAAATGCTCGCACTTAATGAATAATATATTTTGATGCTACAAATGTAGAAGCCTTGTTTTGTGAAGAATTGCAGCGTCTTTTGAGGGACTCGAACACTGTTCTTGTAGATCTGTTACTCTGTAAATGCTCATCTGCTATAAATATCTTCTTCTCTTGTCATCTTTCAAAACTATATAACAGATTGCAGTACTTGAATCATTTAAGTTTAAGTCTAAAGTAATTGAAGTCATACTTAGTTTGCTAGTTTAAATAACAACAATAGCAATACACTGATGCATTACTGTAATCAATCCATTCCTGTCTGCTATGTAGTAAAAATAATCTATTCATTTGAGTTGTTATTTTCACATCAAATATTCCAGTGGAGCTTTAACTAGCATCAACCATTGTTTTAGGAATTAGCAGTATTATTCCTTGAACGTGCTGATACTTCAAAAGGTTACAGAAATTAAACATCATGTTGTTAAGGGTTTAATTACATATGCAATATCCATTGCTCTGAGTCAAGTGCGTCATATTTGAATTTCTGTGTGCACTGGGGGTTCAGTTTTTTGTGCAAGTATGAACCTGCTGCAGCAAGGTCTAGAGTAAAACATTTTACCTTTTATAAGTGTCCTCTGCTTTTACTGCTGAGTCTTCCTGGGGCAGCTATATTGTTAAAAGATAGATTCAAAGGCAAAGAGAAAAATAGTTTGAAGGAAAAAGGTGTTTTTCAATCGGTTATATTGGTATGTTAACAGCAGTAAGAATAGGCTCACTATGACTTTTGTTGAGCTTTATGTCCATTTCTAATACAACAGGAAATTCCTTTAAGAATCCAATCAGAGTCCAGCCTACTTCAAAACGTTAAGGTATTTCTTAAGATATATAAAATATAAAGATTTATGATACGAGTGCAAAGGAAGGAATGAGACTCCTTTGGGATAACCGAGTTAGGATTTGTTTGAGTCCTCCAGTATTCAGGGAGACATTCTGGAAAGCTTTCAGTATCACTTTGGATTAGGAACATATCTTATCACACTATTATTCAATAAATGAAATGTGATACAGAGGTCTCTGTATTAGCTGCCATGTTCAAGAAGCATGTAATGCCCTTTCATTTAATAACCAATGCTACTCACGACTCAAGACTTTACATATACAATACTAACTATCCTTAAAGCAGCGTTAAAAAAATAAATCATAAATCACTTTTTCCATATTTCAATCTGATACATTTTTGTGTCCTACATCTCTTCATTGGCTTCCACTGTCAACCAAGGCAGCTGCTTGGTTTACACACAGAACATCTTCTATTATTCCAACCCACACCCAAACACAAGTTCATCTCACACACAACACGGATTTGAAAGTACTCCTTGAAACAGATGGCCCTCCTTAGATGCAAGGAGAATGCCAGGAAATAGTTTGAACATGCTGAGTTTATCAGACATCTAGTGCAAGCCGCATTTTCACAGACAAAATGATTTTGCATGTTGAAATCGCACAGCCACAGTTCATCCCATGTTACTTCAGACAACACCTGGCCATAGCACTGATCCATCCTGAGGACATGTGCTGCATCAGGGTCATGTTGATCATATCTTAGGCAGCTCTCTCGCACTCTAATTCGCTGATGATCAGAGTATGTTCTTTTTTTTTTATTCCAAAACTACTTTGATGTAATACATTAGTGTAATTTCATTCATTGCTCTAGTTTTATTGTTTTATATGATGTGACTAACAGTATTAATCTATAGTGGTAAAGGAGTAATACATTAAATGCACGTAAGTAATACAGACATGTATGAAACTTGATTATTTTTCTTATTTCTGTCTGCATTTACTTGCATAATTATAATTTCACCTTGACTTCATGCTGTATGATTCAAGGATAAGGGCATTTTTGAAACAGAGCAAACTCTTCTTCTTGAGATAGCGAGAGAACTTTTGCTGTCGACAAAAAGCAATGTCCTCTATGAATGAGAATGGAGGTAATAATGAAAGAAAGAATAATCCATGCATTAGCTGAAAACTTGCTTGTCACATTTGAAACATGAAGGCCATTTACTCGAAAGGACAATATTGTAATGAGAGATGAAAGTGTTATGAATGCAAGCCCATCTTGCTTTTCTTGCATGCTTTAGTAAAGAGAGATTGATGTCCTTCCTCTGAAGTTATATTTGTCTGTTTTATTTTTCTTTTTATTATTTACTATTTATTTATACTTTTTTATTTTCCGCTGTCATGTTTATACTATATTTACCTATAGACAGTATATGATTCAAGAGACTGTTTATTCATTTCTAAACAGCACGTCATCTAATTTTGAAAAGCTCAATGCTGAGATACTAGGGTTAGTGCACCATGTATATGCACTTATGTAGCCATGGTTACCAAGACCTACCGCTGAGCAACATGGCACTCCTATGCAGAGCTGATCAATAGACTCTCACAGACCAAATCTGCAGCATCTTCAGATATGCAAAATTAACACACTGTGTACAATCAGACAATCTATGATTAATATTCTGTGCAATCTCATTTCTTACAACTTTCTAGCCCTGTCTCTTACAACTTAGAAGTGAGGTATTTTATTAGCTTAATAGGCCTTTAGCCAGGACATTGCGATTCCATGATATACAGTAAACACATTAACACATTATTTATTTATTTTACTCATAAACTGCAATATTATTTCAGTTTATTGTAATTTTGATTCACATTCTCTCCGATGTTTATGTATTCCAAGTTGCACAAAATCTTTCCACAATTCACAAAAGGCTGGCAGAAGCTTAGGCCTACAGCAAAACAACCAATTGACAGTCCAAACAGAAACATCTTGTTACAGTTCCAAAGTTTCACAGAGATTGGCGGCAGCTCTTTTAAAATAACAATATACACAGAAGAAACTTTGAAAAAAACTGAACTCAAAGCCCTCCGGGTTATGTTTTGTTGTTCTTTGGTCTCCATCATCCATTTGGATGGAATGCAAATGCAGCCAGTCTGCAGGATGACTGACTAAAGCATAGATACATTAGAAACGGTGTAGTTAAACAGCCTTGTTTCCAGATGAATGTGCTTTGTTTCAGCATACACATAAATGCACAGAACGGTGCTAAAAGTTTTGTTTATTCCCTCTTCGAAGCAATTATTTTAGTGAAAGCTGTTTAGCTACTACTTATTCATGTTTATCTAGCAATGTGGGAATTTCACACACAACCTGCTCTAAACTAAGGGTGCTTACATTGTTGACATCTGTTTTCCAAGGAAAGTAGCTATTGGAAAAACTGCCAGTGTTGGGCAAGTTACTTCCAAAATGTAATATATTATAGATACTAGTTACTGTCATTTGAGAGTAATGAGTTATATTACAATGTTACTGTCTCTGAATTGTAATGCTTTACACTACTTTTGTGTTACTTTTGAGTTGCCTTTACCAAAATAACCACTGAAGTATGAGTTGGCAGGTAGCTTGTGAATTTCACAACGGGATCAACAAAGTCTCATCTTTATCCAATTTAATACTTCATCATTTATTTATTCATAATATTTTGTATTATTAATCTGAATCTGCAAAGTTATTAAAGTTATGAAATAAATAGTAAAGTAAAACACACAATACTTGTTTTGCGGTGTTGGTGAATTCTTAAAAAAACAAAACGCCACTTAATTTGTTGTTAAAACACGTTGTAACTCGTGTTACTGCGATTGTATCAGGGATAATAATATTACCAAAAACGTATTATTGAGCTATTTACCTCAAAGTCAGACAAAATTGCCTCTTTACTGTTTACATTTTTATATAATCCACAGACAGTTGTAAAGGTGGACCAAAAGTATTATTAAATTATTATGTATGTATGATAAAAAAAAGACGAAATATGGTGATACAAGGTTTCTGCCCTACAGCGATATTTTGCTTCTTTTTGAGTGATTTTCATTTACCAATTATGACGGCATATGAGTCATGACATAAGTAGAGTTTGAATAGAAAGTAATTCTGTATTTTTTTAAAGTGGTACTGTCCACTCGATATAATGAGGGGTAAAGAAAGTTTAAAGACACAGATTCACAAATGGACCCCAAAAAATGAGCAAGTACCAACCCCCAATTGAAGGAAAGAGTAAGATGAAAGCAGATACAGAGAGCAAGTTCCTGCTGTCAAACACACACACACACACACACACACACACACACACACACACACACACACACACACACACACACACACACACACACACACACACACACACACACACACACACACACACACACACAAACACACAATGAAATACCCAGAACACCAGGTATACCATGTTGTTGCCATGCCAATATTTGAACAGAAGGGGCTTTCAAAGGCCACATGCTGACACACCTGGTGATGTTGGAAGGATTGGTAGTTGGACAATCACATAACAGCAATGTACAATAGAGACATCTAATCACTCTGCGACTCTCCCTTCCTTCTTCCTCCATTGTTTGATTCATCCAGCCTTCATTCACCTTAGAAATAACCATCTAAAGATGTCATTCTGTCTGCTATTGAGTCCGAACAGATTATTTTGTTCAAACAAGCAAAGATGACTGCTTTTGTAATAGAAAGGTCATTAAAGTACATATAAGGCTAAACATAGCACTCGCACATCCAGATGCAGAAGCAGGAATAAAGCACTATACCTGATATGTGGATGGCATTCAAAGCAAAACAATCTGAAAAACTGAATTCATAAGTGTTTCTTTTTTATTATAATAGTGGTATACTTCCCAGCCACAGCTATACTCATACCACAATTATAGGCTGCTTAAAATCAAACAGAGAACAAAGTGTTTTTTATTTATTTTACCAACTTATTTGCCTCTAACATCATTGTTTCTACTTTTATTATTTCACTTTGTGTGTCTATTATATAGTTTTATGTGACAGCATCCAGGGGTCAGTGACAGGACAAGCGGAAAACACACAGAGGTGTTGGCATGCAGTTGTCTGAGCGTCCAGTATGCCCAGAGATTCTAAATCACTCTACACAGATAATGGGCCCTATGTTGCACCCAGCGCAACTCACTTTGTACACCGACGCGTGTATCATTCCTATTTTGCACCCGACGCACGGCGGACTTTTCCCTCCATAGACGCACGTCGGTAAATTAGGGAATGAACTTGCACTCCCGGGAGACGTTCAGCAAAAAGAGGAGGTGTGTTCCGGTGCAAACGTTCCCTGGTGCTATTTTGCAGTTTCAGAAAACAATTCCGCCACTGACCAGGAAAAACCTAGTCTAAAGTCAGTGGCGCTAGTCTAAAGTCAGTGGTGCTTTATTCAGACGCTATTTTAGGGGCGCATGCTTGGCCATAGCGTGTGCACAACGCGCATACACTTTGCTCCTCTCATCTACACGGACGCAGCAGTTCCCATTTTTGCAAAAAAATAATTACAAGGAAACATATTACTGAAAATGTGCTAATGCATGTTTGGATAGGTCAGGAGCCACTTCACAGTACAGTCCTCAAAAAGTCACAGCATTCTTTGTAGCTTGTTGTGTTTTACACATTTCCATGAATCATGGATGTGTTATAAATGAGGAAAATATTAGAGGACTTAAGGAGACGTGATGTTGAACTACGGCGGGATTGGACACTTGAGGGTCCGGGAGTGGCAATGTGCGATGTGCTCCTGAGCGGGTGAACGGAGATGGAGTGGGGGGGAGGAGGAAGGGGCACGACAGGAGCAGGTAGTGTGTTTGGAGGCCCACGCTCCATGGCTGCAGCAATCCTCTTCAGACTTGAGGAGATGCGCCCGAGAGGCTGCAGCAACATCGCCACCTGGTCAAGACGGGCATTTATTACTTTGCCGCATCCCGGACAGCTCCCGCTCCAGCCCTGACGAGAACGTCTCCTCAGCTGTTAACCGCTCCTGGCGTGCACCAGGCAAATCCGCCATCATAATAGCAATCCGCCATGGAACAAGCGTGTCTGCTCTTAAAGGGAATGTGAGATGACGCTCTGATTGGTTTATTGCACTTTACGATTTAGATTTGCATCGGGCGCAAGACTCATTTATCCCGCCGGTACAATAGCAACAGCGCCCAAGATCCGCCCATGAAGCTAATTGCGTTTCGCGTTTGATACTTGCATTCCAGATCGTTAAAATAGGGCCCAAAAGCAGAGAGTGGAATAGATGATAGCGTTCATTAGCATTCCATGCCACTAGCGGCGCCAGGACTTTGATTGTAGGTGGGCCTCCAGGAAACTGGATGGGCCAGTTAAAATAAGCCAAAACTACGTTTGTGCTAGGCTGCTGAACACTGTCTCCTCCTATAACACATAAAACGCTATCATAAGTTACCTCTGCCTACAGCTGCCAATATTATTTTTCCCTCCAGAAAATGTGCATACAGACAGCCAGACATACGCGCCGATACCGTGGGCGCTCCGGAGCTCTACATAGCTCTAAATACTGAGCATCCATATGTGCCAGACTGCCAGCAGGCTACATTCATTTAAAAGTAAACATTGCAGTTGGTGCTAAGTGGAGCGTCTGTCATAAATGTGATCGGTTATGTCGCTGTCAGTCCCGGTTAATCGCGGTTACGTGTCAGTTAAACTTTTCATCTCCAATCCTATCTGTATTTGTGAGAAGTGGTGCTGTCCTGAGTTGAAAGATAGCCTACTTTACGGCTTTATTGTCGAGTTAATAGGCGTATGTGTTTGTGTCAGCCGCTGTCCATTTCATAAGGTTCTGAAATACAAACATTTTTTGACTACTTTTTTTATTAAAGGGCGTTTTTTAAATGGCGTGCGCCCGTGAGCCCCCACGGAGGAAAACATAAATCGGCGTCTATGCAGCCACACACCAACGGTAACGTTAGCCTACTTGCCTTGCTGGTGTGAGGGGGGGGGGCTACGGGAGGACTTGATGGGGAGAGGGCGGCCGCTGGCCGAGCAGGATGGTAACTGGTCACTTGTAACCGCGTTACATAAAATGGCAGTGTCCTCCTCCTGCTCCTCGGAGCGCTTCTTGCTGAATGAAAACAAGCTGTTTTGCTTTGCGTTTCATATTAGCCTGAAAAGCTTGCACGCCAACGTCATTCATTTCATTGGATCACTTGCTGGTGACGATGCAGCCTGTCCACACGTGGGGCAGAAGCCGTTGATTGGCTGAGAAGCTTTCACTCAAAGCTTTCCTCGAACTGCTAGAATGAAAATCACTCACTATAGACTTGGGTCAAAATGGGCGGGCCTGGACCTAAAATGGGTGGGCCCATGCCCACCCGGGCCCATTGGTAGCGCCGCGGGTGTTCCATGCTACACCTCTGCTGTTTGCTGCCTTTCAGCTGCTTTGTTTAGTTATACCTTGGATCTCCTCCAATTGCCAGTCGATCCACACTTATAGGGAGAGTAGCTTTGCCAGTCAATAGGAAGGGAATGATTGTTGGCTAAACATGGTAAGAGGCAGGCTGAAAACACTTGTTTAATGTCCATCTCTCTGTGCGAATGGAGCTCTCTTCTTCTCCCCGTGTCTCGGTCTAATTATGTGGGATCTGCAAGCTGCCATTTGGTGGTATTGATTTGTTGTACCTGTTACTCACAAGGCTCTTGCCCCTCAGGAACCTGTCTGTGGAGTGTTCGCCCACACCATGTAATGATTATCGGCTGGCCAACTTTGTTGTACATGATATGAATAAGTGTCTACACTCGAGGTAACCATTATCATCCATGATGTGTCTCTGTTGAGGTTTTGATTGTAAGCGGAGCATCTGTGAGAGAGAGAGAGAGAAAGAAGAGTGTAAGGGGCAGTGAAGCACATTAATTCTACATCAGGTTATTTTCAAAGGGTTTATGCATTAGGCATAGACATGAGCAGGCAACTGGAGATATTAAGGAGTAATGTAGCACGTAATTCAGCCATATGTTGATGTTCACCTAGGGGGAGAGGCGATATCGGAGGAACATATGTATTTGGATTCTAAAACTGAAGGAGACATCTCAAAGGACACATTCAACGGTGTCTAGCCTCCTTATGGTGTGTGCTCTTCAGATATTCATAAGGTCATTATTCTTAAGATCATTTAATAACATGTCTTATTGTATGATCTGTATGTTCCTGAATCACAGGTTCTCCATGTGTTTAAAGCAGGGACGCCGGTAAAATAAAAGTTCATTGTAGGTCCCATTTTTGATGGAAAAAGGAAAAAATATGAAATTGACTTCACCTTTAAGTCAATTGTCTTTGGCTTTTTATTAAGTCAACATTTTTATTTATTTCTGTGCTGTGCTCTTTTACTGGTGGAAATGGGCTTCCATTTTAAAGCTGTAATCAAAATATTTATATTTACAATGGGTTGTAATGTGAGAGTTTAACTCATACTGATGGCCCTTAACTGGGTGCATGTCCCAAAGCTGCCAAAAAAAAGAATTCCAGCATAAATACATTATTATTTCCTTTCATTTACTATAATGGTAAGGTACAGTGGTAGATTGTAATTCCATAGAAGATTAAGTAAACATGCTTGAAAATTGGTGACCCATGAAGCAGTCAAAGTAGAATAAGTCAGGGGGTAAGAAAACAACAACCTCAAGAACTTGCTCAATCTGTTCCTCAACATAAATTACCCATATTCCTTCTTTAGCTGAAAACCAAGACATTACAGTAAAATTAATGTATTTTTGACCAGAAAGAACAAGGGGCATGTTGCTGCATCACAAACTGCGCACCCTGTATCTAGCTACTGCCACAACAGAACACAGACGCACTTACGCAGTTAAGTTAAAATTCAGTTGGCCTTTGTTGTGTCTTGACATGTAATCCACATTACGTTTGAGGGAAAACAAACATGAGAAAATGGTTAATGTCGCCCATCAGCCAATTTTACATTGTGTAAAATTTTCATAATAACAGACTTAACAGACTATTTTTATTTCAAAATGTCCTTTGTGAAACTACACGTAGGGTTTAGGACCTTATGAGAGGTAATTTGATGGCTTCTGGTAAGACTAATGTGTTTGATATTTAATTTTACATTGAATGAAAACATAAAATGTACATGTAATGACAGTCTACATGGAGCTCTCACCAGGCATAGAATAAAAACTAGGCCTCACATTGCAATTTTACAGCTCTTACTAGTTGGACCGGAAGAATAATTGGACCCACAAACAGGTGAAGACTGAAAACCCTTGATACACTGTAGGTAAGCAGGTTCATGTTGCATGTTGTACAAACATACAGTGTATGTTTGTACAAACATGCAACATGAACCTGCTTATCAAGTGTTCTACTGTTATGTAAGAATCTTACTTACTCACTAATCTAAAAACAGTATTGCCCATGCACATTGGAGATTATATATGGAGGCTGTGTTGTTATTGCATTCTGCTGGATTCTGGTAAGGGAAGGGCTACAGGGCTTCTGTTGTGATTCAGCTTGTGATTTGACAAATCTGTCTGCACTGCTTTGCTTAAAACCCTGCATGGCTGCAGCTGTGTAGGACAACAGCTAGTATTAAACAAATCTGCTTTCTTAAGTATACAACACTTTTTGAAGCATATATATTGTGTGTGTGTGTGTGTGTGTGTGTGTGTGTGTGTGTGTGTGTGTGTGTGTGTGTGTGTGTGTGTGTGTGTGTGTGTGTGAGAGTGTGAGTGAGTCAGTGAGAGGAAAAGGTTTTACTCACCTACTGAGACCTGACTGAGACGTCTATGTTCATTAATGTCTCCCTCACATGCATTTCTGGCTGCATTTAATATAACACTTTCATTTTCTGATTATAGTTCTACAATGATGTTGCACTGTTGTAAGTAACATTACCCTCAGAATATTATAACCATTGTATATAATGTGCTTAAATAAAAAATTGTTTAGTTAAGTATAGTTTTTTCTTTTTTAATTAGTGCAAAGCGCTCATTACTGTTTCAGCTGTTATGCTTTTGAGTGCAACATCAGGTTTGTCAGCGAGGTCAAACGTAAAACACAATAGAACAGCAGTAGATAATGTCCTCTAATTAGTCCTGTCCACCCACATCAAGGTAAACATTATACAGTATGAGGAAGAGAATACATGATGCAGAAAATACAAAAAGTAATTGCAGTAGAAATATACAGCAAGTAGATACATTATAAGTTCCTCAGAATAACAATGACTGAATTGAAGCAGTCATGGTTTCGGTTGTGAAACTGAATTAGAGATGCACAACAAGTTCACACCATTGTTAATAATAGTTCTACTAAACAGCATGATACATACATACATACCTAGCAATGGGAAATAGCTTCCTTGCCACCCTCGATGACGAATACCTACACTGCGCTTTGCTCTCTGCGCTTTGCTCTGTGCCCTACCTAGCGGTGTGCAGAGAGCAAATCGCTCATCATGTGTAGACGGCTTTGGGAATATGCTTGTATTTTCATCGGGATTTTCACCCGTGGGTAGCCAGGTATTTGCAAAACAGTAATCACTGCACTATCTCAAGTTATGAGCATCATCCTGCTCACCTGTGTCACCTGTATCAGTTACCTTTGCTTTTTACTTTTTGCTTTTATTTTCAAGTCTCCTGTTTTATGCCCTGCTTGCTTATGTATTTGATTGAAGGTTTCAAGGTATTCCATGTTAGGTTTCTGAGTCTATGCACATACAGTAAGTCATCCTTGTCTGTGAACTGTGGGTACAGACTATATTTAACCATAATTATAATCCAGTGTTTAATGTGATCTCATGTGTGCACACTCAGTGTTTGGTAAAGTGCTGTTTCACTGAACAAAGTCGCAGAAATGATTCATTAGATGTACAATATTTTCTAATTTTTCTAATTCTACAATATTTTCAAATTTTTTGAATTCTAATAGTTTTGGCAGACTGCAGAGGTAGCGTATTCAAGCTGTGTGTCTATGGTGTCTCTGAACATAAGAGATGGATGCAAAGGGACAGTAATTTCTTTCTTTCTTTAACGCTTCACACAGACTTGGATAGCACTTAGGCTGGAGATATTATATATGTGTTTTTGTAATGTTGTGTTTTCTTTTTTCAGATGTTTTTCAGGGCTTTTAGTTGCTTGTTTGGACATAATACATACAAATGTTTAATGCAAATGTGGCTTTTTTCTGTCGTCAACGGCTGGACTTGTGTCCAATTGTGAAATTGATCTGTAAGGTAAAGTAAAGTGGTCCATGACAGAGATGCTGTCACCGACCAGCTGACGTGAACAAGACACATGCTGTGTATTCTTAACATGTAAACAGCTCTAGCCATAGCCATATAAGTAGAGCGTGTGATGATGTTTATAGAGTTGCTACACGGCTGGGATCTGGACATGGTGGTGGCTTTTCTTTTTGATTCATTTTATGCTCTACCCCGTGGAGTCACCAGGCCATCAATCTGCAGAGGGAGACAAAGAAAAATATATAAAAAAGATGTGTTGTGACACATAGTCCAAAGGGCCTTTTTAAAAAGAGTGTTGAGGGTTCAGCTATAGATTTTCAGGATGGTAGACCTCTGCATATCATGGACAACTCTTGCAGAAAATACACTTCACAAGAGTTTCTTTTGTTTTGAGCCTTTCAGTTTTTCTGGAGTCTTTGGTTCAGAACAAAGGTGACATTTTTTCGACACAGGATTGCTGCCAATAATGAAATAAATGTGTGTGTGCATGATACATTATGTGCATGTGTATGTACCTTGTAGTACTGCCAAATAGAGCTGGAACGATAAGGTGATGAATCGTTTTGTCGATCGACAGAGACATAATTAACCGTTTTTCCTCAGTTTTAAGTTAATATCTTTGGGCTTTGGACTTTTGATTGGACTTCTGGTCAAACAACTACAAAATAGTTTTATCACAGAGCAGAATTGTGCACAAGAAAGACAACAAATGTGTCTTTCTCTGTTGTATTGGTTAAAAGAAAATCATGCTGCATTGTGATTTATAATGTTTCTGTTAGTAAGACCCTGTTTGCTGATACTGTTATTGACTGACAGAGATCTGCACCCATTACTACTCACCCAAAAGAGTAAAACCCATACCACTTTAGGTCAAAATATTCCAACTGTCACTCAGAGATCGAAGTGAACTATAAGCTTCAAATTAAGAGAAACAATAACCACTGAACAGCAGAGCTGAATTACTCATCAGTGTGTCAGGGGATGTGTAAACCTTGATCTTAAGCATTGATTGTTTTGGTATTTTCAGTCTGTGCATGTACCACTTCTCTGCCTCCAATTTACTCTGGGGATAAAGTAGTGGTAAATGGTAAAGAGGTGATTCTTTAGCACCGTGCCTGCTTGGCTTAACTGGGAGTGGAAGACATGTAAAGCCTATACAAACAAAACAGTGATGCCCCCTGATTTCCCTGATTGTATTTTGTGGGTTGTTGCTGTAGGCTATTATGTTATTCTGGATGTTAACCCAATTATAAAACAACCAAATTGGAAATTGGGTAACTGTAAACGATGAAAATGCTTCAAATTATTCAAATAATAACTTTAATCTGGGTGATTGCAGTAAACGGGTTGATGTAAATGCAAAGACACTGATTGTTAAGCAAGCATGTGGTGTTGCCATGTAATGGCACACGATGGATGTTTCCTGTGTTATAGTTGAGGTTTGAGCTTAGGCCAGAACTAAAGAAAAACATGTTCCACGGAACAATTATCTTGAAACAAAGTAAATAGTGCATGGGTGCGGAGTGTTTAAGTTTGGCTATAAGCGTTATTAGTAAGTTGTAGTCCGTACGATTTTTCATCATGTTAATTGTCTGTTAGGTTCCTATCTATCAAAGAGTGAGTTATAACAATGGTGATTGAGCATTTGACCCACTGATGAAACCGCTTGTATTTGCTGCTTCGCCAAGTAATACAATCTGAGTGTCTGGTGCGACATTCCTGCCCTAAATTCAACCCGTCTGCCCAGATGGAGCTTGTCAGTGCTGGTTATGCTGCGTTCCATTGTACTCAGAAATTAGGAAATTCTGAGAAGGAAAGATGCAAAGAAACAGTAGTCTACGTTAATTGGGCCGGGCGCCTACATTTCATTACTGCTGACTAACAATGGTGAACCAACAGACAGGGAGAGAACACCATTCAACTTCGAGTCAAAAAATAAATAAACAAAAAAACAAAACTCCCACACCAATAAGAGGACCGAGCTGATGCCGGCTGAGATCACATGTCAACATTTGTCATCGACTGCAGCAGGTCTATGTGTTCAGATCAGGTGGGAGTCGGGACACAGACACCTCTGGCTCGGTCTGTTCTCCCTGTAATTAACCACCCTCTCTCCATGGAGTCGCTTTTTGGGACAAGCATTCAGGAAATTTTAGCCATGCTAGAAGCAGCACCGTTAGCCCACAGAGAGCTTCGGGGATAGGACCATCACTTGCCATCCCGGACCTGCTCACCGACTCCGACCTCGGGCTTCAGGCTGGCTCGTGCCGCTACCTTTTGGGAGAAGGCAGCAGCACCACCAACACCCCCTTATTTTATCAATAAAGGCCGTAAATTTAGTATGGCCTCTGAGTTTTTGTTCTCTGTACATGCTGATGCTCAGGTTGGTTCAGATGTAAGCATTGTTAGCCATTTTGTGTCAGCTGTTAATGTTAGCAATGTGAGACGCCTGCCGAGATGCCTGCCGCTGCTCAGCTAAGTGAACTAACTTTACCCTGGCTGGGTATGTACTGGCTAACAGCTCCACTCGTTGACTGCTAATGCTATGTGCTAACACGGTCAACAGGTCTATTTAACACAGCTAGCTGGAGTACTCACAGAGGGATCCGGAGAGGCACAATGTTTTCCGCATGCTTCACTGCAGTTTTTTGAAAGGAACTCTGGGAGATGAGGTCCCAGAGGCCCATCTGCTAGTGGCGTGCGATAGTGGTGTGCGATACGGCAAAATTAGGCATCGATCAGATACTAGGGGTGCATGATATATCGACTCAATATCGTTATCGCAATATCACGTTGCGCAATATTATATCGAAAGTGTCGAGATAAGTATGCAATGTGTTGTTTATTTTGTGGAGTGCTGCGTCCCAATACATGCTCACTAAATCCATTCACCTGAAACAGTTGTTTGAAGCTCTTAGTATTATTCAGGCTACATCTGGGGAGGCGGAGAGAGATTTGAGGCCAATTTGTCACGAAAATCCGCCTGAGCGCAGAGTCTATCAACACTCTCTGCTTTTTGAAAGCACACTTCCAGAAGAAAAAGAAAGAAGGGCAGGGTGAGAATTCATTATAAACTTAAAGAAATATGGAGCCTAAGTTGTCACGAGTTCAATGCAATGCTTATATTGCGGCAGAGTGTTTAGGTATTTATTTATTTTCAATTCAGTTTTCCATATGGCCCTGTCTTTTTGCAGTGCACAGTTGTACATTTCTGTGGGTCGTTTTCTTTAATTTAGTTGAACTTGTATGTGTTTAAAAGAGAAATATGCCTGCCCTGCCCTAATAAAGAAATATTTGGTTAGCTTTGAGTGATTATTCCTGTTTGCGGCCGCTTACACATCGCAACAGCTACAGAATGGATTTCGTTTAAAAGAATGGATTAGCTAAAAAAAGAAGAAGAATGGATTAGGAATTATTCAATGGTTTACTTTAGCAGATTTCATTAGTTTTCTTAATGGAGTTCTGTAAGATATTGGATTTTCAGAAGACAAGTCCCAGACATTCCACCTGGCATTTCATAATTAGCGCTGCAGCAGATGTCACGCTGCAGCGCGCAGCTCACTTGATCACGCAGCAGAATTGATCATTGCAAACTGTGTTGATGATAGACATAAACTGTGTTCTTTTGCCCTAATAATGATACAAATAATATAGAAATGTCACTTTGGGATTTGGGAACGCATATTTGAATGATATTGACACATTATTTGGGCTAAAATGATTCATCTAATTTTTAGGAAAAATATTAAACCCTAGCCGATACCAATACGGTACCGATACTTTTTAATAATTAAGGTAGATTCATCATCCAATTGCTAAATCTGAATGAATTTTCATGACCTTTAAATGTTTTTGTGATTTTACCTTTGGATTATTAATAAGTTAAAACCCTGGACATAATTTTCATATGCTTGTATAAATTTGTTGTGTTAACACTGTATCTTACAGCCATTTTACAAATTATACAGCTTGCCGTTGTTTTATTTTTGACCTGGAAATATCGCCACACTGCTCCTCTTCCTCTCTGACCTTCTTCTGCTCCGTCTCTGTCCTGCTTGTGTGTGTGTGTGTGTGGTGCTGGCCGATGCCAGGCCCGGCTGCTTGCCTGCTTGTTTGCCTGGCGCCGCTGAGTCACGTGACGGTACAACATCAAATCACAAGAGGTGGGAGGAGGAGCAAAGTGTGCCTGCTCCGCGCTGTGACAGGAGTAGCACTTGAAAGCAGCGGCACTTACACAGACACAGACAGCCAGGTCGCCTCTTTGATGAAACCGCAGCAGTGCATACTGGAGAGAAACTGAAACTGAAGTATCGATCTCATTACACTGGTATTGATCAGTATCAATACCAACGTTGGTATCGATATTATAGATATTTGGATCGATCTGCCCACCACTACCGTCTGCAATTATGTCTTACTGCTACAGCTGCCGCTAGGAACAACCTAACTCAATTCTTACAGACTACAACTTTAAAATAAGGCATACACATCAGAAACATTGCATTTATAATGTATATGATGCACTTTAAGGATAGGTTTACTCTTTTCAAGTCTTAAAACAACACTCACATGCCCTTGAAAGAGAAAGTGTGTTGTTGTAATCGCTCCTCCTGTTCACATTAGCCGCAAAGTCATTGTGTTGATGTTCAATGTAATGAAGCAAAAATCCAAAGTCCTCATTGTGTGTACAAGTGCATTCCAAGGTCCAGTCAAAACTAATATGGAGCTTTTTTAGACTTTGGCAACATTTTGTTACTGTTCTGAAATATTTCATTGATTTTGTTGATGTAGAACGTCAGGATTTCTATGTGTCAAATACAATTAAGGCATTTTATGGAACAGCAATATCACAGGGTTTACACTTTGTTCGCTGGTAGCTCAGTTAGCATTTGGCTTCCAGAACGTTATCAGCAGGGCACAGTTTGGGAACTTGAGTTAGGATAGATACTCTTCTGCACGTCAGCCAGTAGTGAGTCTGGGAGGGATTATGGCAAAGGGCAAGGGTTAAATTACTGGCAGAGAGTTTGGAGGGAAGCTTATTACTGGTGTCTGTGGGCTTTTGCACAATGCTATCCACACAGGGTCAGTCTGAGCGCCTCCACTTAGATTAAATATAGAGCAGAAACTGGCCTCCAGTATGTGGTTGTGTTGTTTATTATAGATTGCCAAGCCTTATTAATTAAGCAAAATGCAAGTCATAGAGAACAAGATCATTTGATTTTCTGTGATTTTTATTGTGTCTTTTTTTCTTTGCTGCTTTTTAGTGTATTTTCTCTTTTGCTGTCAGTCTGTGCCTTGTTCAAACAGGCCCAATACCAAAATTCACTAACTTGCCATATATGCATCCACATTTCATGCAATCCAGTACACCCCCCTGAAATACTGTATATCCTAATGAAACTTGTATAATCAGTTTTATTGCAAAGGTGTCATTTAAGTCATTTAAGTGTTGAATGTTAAATAACAATAATACATTTTGTAATGTAAAGGGATACGCCACCGTTTGTTGAAATAGGGCTTATCACGGTCTCCCCTAGCTGTAGATATGTGGGCCAACGCATTTTTTGTGCATGCATTGTACGTAGCTTAGCGTAGTGAATGGAATCCTATGTTGCCGGTTAGCATATTGTGAGTAAAAGTGAGCCAACAAAAGACAAAAAAAAACCCCTAATTACATGCACTGAGACAAAAAAATGCGTTGGCCCACCTATCTACAGCTAGGGGAGACCGCGCTAAGCCATATTTCAACAAACGGTGGCGTATCCCTTTAAATGTGTGTGATACTTCTTTTTTTTTAAAATAGTTCTTCACTCTGAACGGCAGTTAACTTTGATGCCATGACTGCAGAAATATAGACTGCAGTTTAGACTGATAAAAAGTTGCAGGTCACCCAAAGCTGCTCAAAGTTTGCTTTGGCTTTGTGCAGCCTACTTCTGAATATATTTTCTTTGGCACAGGAATCATTTTACCCACACCACTTTCTTCCTGATCCAAACGGAAATACAGTTTTTTAATATTGTTTTTTCATTAATACCGCAAGTGGCAGAGATCAAGTGGTATGTTTTTGTTTGGTTTTAGCCAGCAGCTTTTTCTAGTGCAGTGGAGAAGCTTGTCAGCTGAAGCTAACAGATAAATGCCTGAACGCATTTCATAGGGAAAACCATACAAAATGCCCACCACATTTCTGGCTGGAGCCGTTAAGTATTAACTCCAGTTCATCATATTGATTGTCCATTTGCAGAAATAATGTATACTCACAATGAAAGGAACACCCATCTGAAATACGGGTGTGTTTTGATTAAGTGTGGACATGTATAGCAGGACTCTTCAAATATATTGGACTCTCGGATATCACTAAAATATGTTTTCCTCGTACCTGTCTAGCATGAGATGAAAAATTGTTTTGATGACAAAACAATAACGGAATAAAATTGAATTTTTATATAATGTGTGGAGAAGATTGATTGTACAGTGGGTGTTTTGCTTGTGTGTGTGTGTGCGCGTGTGTGTGTGGGTGTGTGTGTGTTTGTGTGTGTGTGCGTGCGCATGCTTGCGTGTGTGTATGTGAATGACACGCACCAAGTACAACGCTGTACGCTCAGAGTGAAAAACTAATGATGCAACAAAACCCCTTTTCTTTGGGTGTGAAGTGCATTAATACTGGTTACACATATACTGTAACTAATGCTGTAGCATATACATTATGCTTGAAATTCAAATTAAAGGAGGTAATCAAGTGAAGTCAAAATAATAAAGGGGTCGTCATGCTGTATCAAAACAGAATTAGAATTTTCTACGTATCCTCTGAAATGACCATTAAACTTTTTACATGACAACCGCCATCTTTTGTGCTATTTTCAAACCAAATATATTACTGTTGCACATTGACTGGAATTACTTAGTGTTATGGTTTTGGTGTTTTGTCTTATTTTGGTAGTCTGTTTTTGTATTTGGCTGTTTCCTGTATTATTCTGTCGGTCTGGTTTTCTGTGTTGTTGTGTCGTGTTTTACTTCCTGTCTTTTGGTTTTTCCCGCTCTTGTGACTGCTTGATGTTTTCTACCTGTTTCCCAGCGCTTGTGTCACCTGCCTCTTGTTTCCTCGTTATCCTCTGTATTTAGTCTTTGTGTTCCCCTTGTCCCGTGTCAGGTTGTTGTACTGTTCCTGTTTGTGGATAGTGTGTTTCGTCGCCAGTTGGTATTCCTGTGTGTTAATCTTAGTGTTCCTGTGTTTCTATTTTCAACTTGGACTTTATTTTTGGATTACCGTTTTGCCTGCCTTTTCCAGGGGCCTGTACCATGATGGTAGTTGAACAAACTCAGGGTTGCAGGATTGGTTTAGAGTTGACAAAACCAAACCGATGCAATCAGGCTTTATTGGTACCATGAAGCAGCTCATCAACTTTCTCTGTCAACTCAGGCTTTGATCTTAAACTCTGATTACTCCGCGCACGCGTGCACATAAAAGAGTGACGTCGCCACCGAACAACCAATCACGTTCGATATGGATAGAGCGAGAGCAATATATTTTTCCGCGGAGGCGCAAGAAATTATTCTTCAGAAATATGAAATATGTTTTTCAAGCATGCAGTAATACCGTCTCTGCTGCCAAAGCAAGACAACAATCTCGGAGGAAGATTGCTGATTGCGTTAATGCGTAAGTTAAAGAAACACATTCTATAGGCCATTAATGTACAATTATGAATGTAGGCTAATCATATTAAAAATATAATGCATTCATGATCACAAGTCATCTGCAGATGAAATCTGTTAGTTACTATTTATTTGAAGTGCAAATAAAAATCATCATCATCCTCATATATATATATATATATATATATATATATATATATATATATATATATATATATATATATAGTAGCCCTACCTGAACATTAAGGCTGTGAAAGGACTTTCTGTTCACATAATCTGACTCATGTTCTCCTAGAGCTGTGGAGATTGCAACATGTGTGCAGTGTATGAAACCATTCTTAACATGTAGCTACTGTAGACTATTGTATAATACTTAAGTGGTCTAAGTGCAAGCTGCTTTTTGAAGGAAAAAAAAACCTGATTGTGAAAGGTTAAATTTGTTCATGTCACCCTTTCAATGTATCTTACCGGCAATTTTATAAAATCCCTCTTTTATGGACATGGTCGATAAATGTCCAGGGAACACAATGAAGCTATTTATGTACCCCTGCAGTGCGAGGACCACCTTGTGAATGGTTCGACAAACCGTGTTTTTCCCTAGGTTCTCCGCATCACCGACCGCATACAAGTATGTACCACTTGCAAAAAAGCGCAACGCAACACATACCATTTGCGGTACAGTAAGTGCATGGCTTCGACGAGTCACATTTGTTATGTGTGGCTCAAGAAGTTCGCAAAGATAAGTTATTCCTTCCGCGGAAAATCTGCATCTTTCATACAAGTATCAGGAAAGTCAAGGGGATTTTGTCTGTCCCTAAAAAGTCTTTCTCTACGAAGTGCTCGTCTAACAATTTGCGCTGAGATGTCCACAGGATTTGGAAGAAAAGGTGAAGCCATTGCAATGATTGCAACGAACACCGATTAAAGCCGAGCTACTTTCATAGTACCTAAAACCCAGGGTTGGTGGAAACTAAACTGAAACATAGCTGGCTAGCCACCTAAACCAGCTTCATGGTACAGGCCCCAGGACTCCTTTTGGTTCTGTATATCTTTTCATTTATTAAATCATCTAGCAACACTACTCCTGTCTGCCTGCCTGCTCTCTGCATTTTGGGTCCTACTTTCCCTGCTAAACGTAACACTTAGTAGGGACCATCCGATCTGTTAGATTTATTTGAATGGTTAAAAAGGTTAAAAAGTAATCATGAAGTGACCATTTAGTAACTAGGACAAGAGCAGAGGTGGTGAATTACTTTCCAGTCATCCTCTGTGTTTAATGGTCACAGTTTGTCAAGCCATGTCACGTCTGGCTCCACATTCTATTCCTCATCTTGCTAATCTCTTTAAAATAGTGTTAGCTTGCCCATTAGACATTACCACAAGCAGCTCTTATGAATGTCATCATTTACCAGTCATTGATTCTTATTGTCCGTAGTTAACCAGACTGTAAAATGACCTTTCTAGGAGAAAGATGATTAAGGTAATCGGGAAAGAACGTAATGGTGTTAAATTACTTCCAACCTTTCAAGGTGATACTTTGCAGTGGCCAAATAAAGCTCTGATTAGGCTATTTATTCCCCCCTTAAAGTTGCCTTTTGCTTCTCCAAGAAAATAAGGGTATTTGGCATTTATGATTTCAGTCGTTTTTCCTTTACTTTAAGTCCCCCTGTTTAGCATTTATAAGCAGTATATGACCACGTAAATACTGTACACTTAAAATGTCCTTACATCTGTATATATATATATATATATATACATACATACATACATACATACATACATACATACATACATACATACATACACACACACACACACACACACACACACACACACACACACACACACACACACACACACATATACACATATACCATGTATCAATTAAGCAACATTACACGAGAGGGTGTGATTTGACGTCATATTATTGGCACTTAAGTGATGCTTTTGGCCGCATCACTGTCAACAAGCAATTCACTCTCAAAATTCAAAAAGCAACCAAGATGATTTCTAGTCTCTCCCTGTTTAGTCAGTCAGCCAACTTAAGCTAACGTTAGCTTTGTAGATATTGTGTGATTTCCCAAACTGAATAAATATTGCTCATTTTGAAGCAGAACAAATCTTTGCTTGCTCAATCGTTTCAATTCTATGGATAGATTTAGCAACTATTTCTCCGCGAACTTCAAGCAACAGAGACAATTTCTGGTCCCTGTTTAGTCAGCCAGTCAACTTAAGCTAACGTTCGCTTTGTTGAGATTGTGGTATTTCCCAAACTGAATAAATACAGGTGTTCATTTGGGCTGTATTTATTCAGTTTGGGAAATCCCACAATTGTTCTTCTTGTTATAACTAACATATCTGCTGACATTTTTTTTTTCCATCAACAGATTTAGCTTCTGTACGTCCACAAACTTCACATGTAGCAGGCTATTTTTAACATAGCTTCCAATGTGAAGCTGTTACATGGAAATGGCGGAGTAATATTTATAGTGATGAGCCTGGTTTGCTCAAATGGCTCTGGTGTTGCTGTCATTCTTATTTGAGCATTTTCTAAATTTCTAGTGGACCAATTAGATTGCCTGGTCAGATCTACTTGTTGTATAATTGTTTGTATACTGCTTATAAATGCTAGTGCTAATAGGGAGACTTAAAGGACATACAGCATGATCAGTGGTGTTTTGGTATCTCAAGGATGCATGTATAAATCGCATCACACAGCCAAAGTGAAGCCGCTGCAAAGATCTCATGTTCTTTTCTATTCATAACTCATCATGAAATCTCATGCTCCCACACTTTTTACTGTTTTCGTGATACCAGCCTGAAGAGACACTTACTTTCAGAGCTAATCAACCTCCAGCCTGCTAAATGTGAGCAGTGTATTTTTGCCAGCTAACAAAATGCAAACACAGCCAATGAAATATGCACTTCCTTATAATGTTTCTTATTGATTGTGTGGCCATTTACTCTGTTTTCCTCTTGTTTATCTGCCCTATGGCAGGCAGGATGTGAATGGATGGCCCACTCGATCCCCTGTGTGTCTGAGCAGAAACACAACCACACAGAGGATTAGAGAGAGGATCGGGCTGTCACATCCAGATGCTACAAATCTGCTCTCTGCCTCACATGTGAATAGGTATGCCATTGTCTGGAGCATTGCTTGTTTTGCATGAACAGAGATACAGCCAGGGAGATACACAAGCTGAAACTGAGGTTACACAAAGTCTAAATCTGCTATGATACAGGATTACAAGGTTTATGTCTTGCTTAAAGCTTTATCCTCTGATTGTCAGTCAAGATTTTCTCAGTAGCAAACTTAGTAAGCCTTTAATGGTTGGGCATTAATAGACAACTCTAGCAGGAATAGGGGAGTTGTTACAAGCATACTGATGCTTAACTATAAATAGGAAGACACATACTGAACTGTATGTGGTTGCATGGCTGCCACTCAGAATGGGCTCTTTTTGGGTAAACATCCTGACTCTGCAGTGCGTGTTGTATTTTACTCAAAACTCCATTGATGGCTTGCTTATATACTATCATAATTACAATGAATAGATACTCACCCATTTCAAACGCTGTACATACATTTGTACATTATCCTGGTGGTTTGTTATGCATGGTGTGATTCTGTTGGCTTCTGTTCACCTGCGCATGAAACTTCATGCTTGACTTAAAACATCTGACTTTATTGTGGTGGATCATTACTACAGAGAACAAACTATTACAGTTCAATTATTTCCCAAAGCATATTTCTGTCACTATAATAAAAGAGTGATATTATTTTGTAAACTTGACTTGTTTAGGACATCAACTTTCTTGTCAATTATCCTTTCCTACACTTATTTGGATGTGATATTTTACACAGTAATATATGGGTGAGCAGTAAATAAAAAACTATATGAATGTGCAGGGAGCGCTCTACAATTTGAGAAGAGGACATTAAACATATTTATTGGGGGATATAAAATGTGTTGTATGAATGATTGAGGAAAACACTAATGACTAATAAATTCAAGCTTAATTCCTAAAATAAAAGTGTTGGGGATGGCTCCAGCTTCAGCATTATAATCTCTCAAGAGCTCAATACTTTCATCATTTACATTATAGCATGGAAGGATATTTCTCTGCAATATGCATTTAATTATGTGGGGAATGTGGAGCGTTTGGCACATGTTCACATCTATCATCTTCAGGTTTGTCTCTTCCATCCAAAGTCCTACAACTATCAGATTTGGTGGGTAAACTTCACGTCTCCTGAACATATCCTCAGCCAACAAAAAATACTTAAATTGTGTGTTAAAATGAGGAAGTCTTGTAAATGCTGAACTGCATTGTCTTTTAATTTCTTATCTAATGTATTTGGTGTTTTGCACACACCTTTCTGTAAATGGACTTACAGGATGTGAGATTGTATCCATTTGAAAGACAACATGGATGGATATGGTAAAGTGAAGAAAACTATCAAGCTTGCTCAAGCAACCGGCTTTCAGAAATACATTCGGGATGGACCCTAAATTATACTAAACAATTCTCTGTAGCACCCATAGCATTTTCTTTTTCCCTATCTCCATCAAATTGTATACACTATATTTCCACTGCCTACATCATCTTTGCATCACAAAACTGTGAAACTGGCACTTAGTCATGTCCCTCAAAAGAAGTTGCACACAGCCTGAAAGGAATACATCATTTCTTAATGCCCACACATTTTAACAACCAAATGCCTGAACGTTTGTAGATTATATTTGATCAGGCGGTATTTTACCATATGGCCAAACAGTGGCAAAGTTTCAAATGGCAATATCCCTGGCAACATTTCATCTACTGTCACATAGCTTATTCTGAATGTTCACACTTTATAAAATGGAGCTCTTCCAATACCATGAATCAAACTATCACATTATTTGGATTATGGGTTTGGAGCCTTCTTAAGGTCAAATTGCTTTGTCTTATCTTTCTTCTTTTTGAGGAATGAGGCTGCAGGTGGGTCAACATGGTCACAACTGCACATTTTACCCCCAAAGCTATCATTACAAATAATCCTGTAAAAGCACTGTAAAATTCCTTCAAATTAAAACAGAAGGAAGTTGCAATTTAGTTTCACCCTATAAATTATAATAATGCGTATCTCCTTATTTGAAATTTGATTAAAGCAGACAGCTTGACTTCAATCATTTACAATCATAAACATTCACAAATCTCCCATCAGAGATTTTTTTTTATACATCCAGAGATTTGTGAATGTTACAAAAATCTAGATATTTTATTTATCTATTTGTAGGTGGTATATTTCAAAGGATAATTAGTTGGATTTTATTTAAGTTTTTGGTGCTCATTCTTAGATAGCTGACATATTTATTTACTTGGTGAAATTGCTCTCCTTGCTGTCGTTCTGAACCGGCTCATTGAATTTTTAAATACACCACTTAACAACACTGGCGTAGTTGTAGAGGGCTCTCTCTGCAAATGTGTACCTTACTCATTAAATCCATTAGAAATACTTGTAACACTTTACAAAACAGTACGTAAAAAAATATGAGTAGTAACTAAATGTGAGGAACGAATCATGGTTAATCGTGGGCTAGCCCAGCGTTGTTAACTGTGGCCAATACAATCATTCTAAAAAATAACTTTATGAGCACGTTGAACGTTGTAACGTAGTTGTAGCTGGATCGGGCAACACGCTCCATGTCATTGTTTAAAATTACAGATTTCTTTGGGTTTGAACATTGTTGGAAGAATTTGGAATATTTTAAGTACACAACTACATTACATTACGTGTCATTTAGCTGGCACTTTTTATCCAAAGCGACTTACAATTGCTATATATCAGAGGTTGCACGCCTCTGGAGCAACTAGGGGTTAAGTGTCTTGCTCAGGGACACATTGGTTGATGTATCGCAGTGGGAATCAAACCCAGATATCCCACACTAAAGACACGTCATGCCGTGCCACTGTGCCATCACCACCACATAAAACTAAAAATATATATAACATAGGTATAGTCGTTTTTAGACATTTAATGCAGACATATTACATATTAAATGTTTAAAGGACACCACTGGCAGATGATGATGCTCCATGATATGATAAGTAATATACTCATTATGTAATAATCATCAACTGATTCATCCTTCAGTGAGTGTGGCCCTTCTCATCTCTTGATACAGCTTTGAGCTGCAGCCAATATCCAATAACCAGTCATCCAGTCTCCTTCACCCGTATATTATGCAGTTGAAGCAGCTTAGGGAGCGTTATTAGGGTGAAACATGCTTTGAAATATTGTAATTTACTCCAGATACAGGGGTGAATCGAGAACCAGAGCCAAACATGGCCTAGAATGGAAACTAAGAATGTACTCTTCAATCACAAGCCCTATGGGCCAAAGAAAGCCTTGGATAAGAAGTAGAGTTGGATATTAGTGTGATCAAAGTGGAGATTAAATAGGAGGGCAAACACATTGATGCACCTAATTATCAAATCCCTGAAATATGATGAATTCCTTTGAATCTCAGAGACATCGTCACTAAGGTGTTTGTGGAATTTCTCTCATTGACTCTAAACTAATTTTGTGGTTGAAATATCTGAATTACGGCGAGTACAGGGCAAATGGAGAAAAAGCAAAGAGGGATATCAAATAGTAGACGGAGAAAGACAAGCTTCCTACGCTCCACAACCTGAGGTGGCAGTAAGACTGATGGAGCAGAATGGAAACGAGCGACACGTGACACATTCTCAGGCCCACAGACTCACTTCTCCGTCTTACCTCTCACAACACACCTGACTACATTATTGCATTACCTCTGAGCCCGGCAGGATATCAGTAGTGATGTCTCGTACCCTCCAAAACAACATCATGAATAAAGAATGCCAAATCTCAAAATAAATAACACACATTATTAATGTATTCAGAGCCTCCTTTAAAGGGGGCAGCTGTAGGGGCCATACCACCCCCTTCTCACTGTGTCTCTGATTAACTGTTTTTGAGAAGAACACACTGTAAGACAGAGGGAGGGGTATTGTAATGAGTGTTCTAAAAACAACTCAAATGTTATAGTGTGAGACGAATTTCTCAGCAGTTAAATTTGACATTTGTAGATCACAGCAAGTAGCCAAGATTGTATATCCTATGCATATCCCATGTAACATGGCATCACTGTCAGCACTTTTATAAAACTTGCATTACATGGAGCTTTGTGCATATGTTCTTCAATCCTTATGTTTTGATAAACCTACGCTATGTGTAAATGTCTGCCCATTTTTAAATCTGTCAGCTAGAACGGAATCTCGGCAGAGCAAATAGCGACGCGGAGTAGCCTTGACTTAAGTGTGGTATGTACATTCCTTTTGATCACTGAGCGAGACCTACTGTACATGGCATACTCAACATGATTATTACATTATCTAATTGCATCCCAGCACATGTATTATTCAGGCCCTGACAAGATAATACTCTCAGGGAAAGGAAAAGACCTGTGTGCTTTAAGCCTTCTTTGAATGGCACTTCTTTTTCCTCTGTTCTGTCAAAACACCAGCTTTTTTCCGGATGGTTTCCGTAAAGTGATGATAAAGAACATGGTGTGGTAAAAAATGATCATGTTAAAGCCTACACCACCAGCGCGTCTATAATTCACATTGTTAATGTCAAGGAGTCTTCGTTTTTACGAGGATGCTGAAAGCATAACCAATAATCTATACTGAATCACTCCCTTATGTAAGGTTTTTTACCCGCCCCTGCCACTCCAGGAATAACTGGCCCTGTGAGTCTTATATGTGGCTTGCCCTTTCAGGGAACAAGGTCACATTGTTTACAATGGCAGCACCACACCTCTTTAATGTCCCCCGAGGACAGAGTGATCTTTACTGTGATGTTTCAATAGTGTTCAGGACTCACATCAGTAAAAATGTAAATTCATGTAACATGTCATCTAAAATGATGACGAATAATGCATTTTACAATTACCACAGGAACATATAGTGTTAGAGGCGATGGATTCCGACAACAATACCTCAGTAACCCAAAACTTCACTTTCAAGAAGCAAGGTTCCACCAGCAAATCCTCTGTGATCTCAAAAGCTACATACAGTAAATCAAGATAAAGGGTATGGCCTCCAGGGATTGTTCCCACACAGCAAATAAGACCTAAAGTAGTAAGGAGCGGTCACCAGAGATCCACAGACTCCCGGCTGATGGAAAAGTAAAAGCTTTAAATCAAAACCATTAGGCAAGCCTGCCATACAGTACCATGACACACGTTATGGAAGAGAGCACTCAAAAGTGACCTTAGCAGTTACATGAATGACAATGATGTAGATTCAAAGGGTATTTAACAAAAACACTGCTCCACTATCTTGGCGAGTGGCAAGTGGTTTGCACTTTAATAGGTTTCAATCCCTTGTTTGGGCAGAGCAGAGGAAAATGTGAGGCGAGAGAAAACATTGAGTTATTTAATGATGTCTCCTTCGAGTGGAAAGCAAGAGGGCGGTGCTCTTTACTACCGTATGCCAGAGACACAGACAGGCAGGTCGACAGTTATGAAGACGGATGAATGATGCAACGCCTTGAGCACAGAGGGAAACGATATCAAATGTTGACAGCGCGATGGACAGATCTCTGGTCTGGCATTCAAATGTTTTCTCACATCAACTATCAAATTTTCTGTGAATGCATCCTCTTCACAGATGAGACGTGTTCTCTCCCAACACCGAATTCATAATGTTTTAGCTTCAACATTATACATGTTGTATTATAAAGCTGAGTTTAGCAGAATATGTGCCGTACAGCAGGTTGCTTGAGATAAATGTTTCGCAAGCAATAATCTTTCTGAAGACCTGAAGTCTCCTGTGTCAGCCGCCATGCTAAAAGTCTGCAAAGTGTGATTCATAATTCATAACACACAGCCAGCATTTATAAATGGGGTTTAAAGTGCTGAAGCCTAAGAAAGATTATAACACATATTAAACTGCCTTCTGGATTGTCAGACTTGTGACAGCACTACCCTCATGTGCTTCACATGTATTCCATTATGTGACTGTGTGGTTACTCTTATCTTCACCATAAACCATTGTGTAGGCCTTTTCTTCTATTGTACCATACAGCCTTCTAAAATACAAATAGATATATTACATATAACCCAATATAAACAAAGCCCAGTCTGTCATGGGAGAGCAATCCTATGCACAATCAGCCTGAGGCCACTATCATACCGCATACAGGCGAGGCAGGGGAGTCGGTAGGTGGCAGTGGTGTCCCATTTGCAAGAGACACATGGGAGGAATCTCTCTCTCTCTCTGTCTCCCCTGTCTATCCAAACCTCTCCCTCCCTCTCTATGTCTCTCTGTAACGCACGCGCGCACACACACACACACGCGCGCAAAAGGGTGCGCGACTGCGCGCTTAAACAAAAATTTGAATGTGTTTTCCCCTATTAAAACTGACCAATGAATGAGAAAGACAAAGGTCAAGAATCAATTAATTAATGCTTGTCATTGGCTGCATGCAGTGGAGACATTTTAGGAACCCTAGAAGTTCTAACAGAGAGCTATGAAGAGTGAAAGAGAGGGGAAACGATATCCTCTGCCCTCACCGCTACAGTCCTGCGGCTGACGGCAGCGCCGAAAACTCTCACTTGGAGAGAATAGCTTGTCAGTGGGAGGTAACCTCCATGATGCCCCCCTCGTGCACTTATCAATTCAGTGTCCATCCGTGCGGCTGCGCCGTGCGTTTTATTTGGGTAGCCTATACGTAAATGCCTAGTGCACTGAGGTACTGTAAAGCGCACCGATGGATGCAGCCTGCGTGCGCGTTTTGGAACGGGGTAATTTGTGATCACATCTGAAGCAGCTTAAAACACACTGCGGTGGGCAGAAAAGAAGACGGGGCTTGGACGAGCAGCACTCTGTGGATAATAAGCCCTTTGTAATTCTTTACCCCCGTGCGTGTCACATCAATGGATAGGCGAGGCTTGAATTGCCGAAATGCATAGATGGAAGTGATGACAGCCTTCGGTGAACTATAACTCCCGTCCAGACAGGGTGACTGAAGGCTCGGCGCGGACAACATGTAAGAATTGAGCCTTTGGTGTACAATTAAGGCTCCTCACTCTTGAAGCCGCTGCCTGAATTTCTGATGTGGGCATAAAGGCTTCTTGAGGATACCTGCTGGATGTTTTTCTTTCGGTGTTGCATCCCAGATTTACGCATTTTTCCTCTCGAAATTGGAGCTAACGGAGCAACCCTGAAGAGACGAGAGATATTGTGTATTCTCGACAACTTTATCAATTCTCCAATACATAGGATACCTATTCACTCACTGAACTGCGGGGCTTATTTCATCGACATAACCAGGAGGGAAAAGAGAAATAAGCATATTGAAGTCCGCACTGGGTTGTGAGGGGAAATCTAATCAGATGCAGCAGGGTTGATGACTGTAATAGGGACTTGAAGAAAAGTTACGTTTGAAAACGACAGCGAGCGGGACGTTTAAAATAAGCCCACTTCTGCCCCTCAATGTATGGATGATGGTCTGCCATACAGTCTAATGACTGGCTTTTCAGGATTTATCTAACCGGGAATTGACCACATGAAGTTCTCCGTGCTCTACATGTTGTGGAGAGGTTACTTTTGTAACATTTAGTTTAGATCTGATAGAAAATAAAAACTGTGTGACTTCGATTTCACCTAACTCATCATTTGGAGAAAACCTGGGATCACACTGGGCATCGCTTTACATCGGGAGAGTAGTTCCAACAGTGGCACTTGTCTCCGTGTTATGTGCGTCTTGAACAAAAAGAGGAAATATCGGAGGCATTCTTATCACTGTGAGAGTTAATAGCATGCTCATTCAGACTGATTTGTGGATTGCATACCACGTCGTTTTGAGAGTGGGAGCACAATGTGTCTGACAAGAAAACATTACCACGGATTCGGCCAAATCGCCTGAGAATTGCGGATGATTTTTCGATGCAGTTTTTGGGAGAGAGCGGGAGAGGGACCGTTCTCCGTCTAAAGCAGAGACCCTGCAGACCTCGGCGTCTTCGTGAACAAGTAAGTTAGTGTTTCTGGTGTAAAGAAAGATGTTGACTGCCTCATTCGTCCCTTATAACATAACTACCCCTCAGCCTGTTTTTCCTGTTGGATGTCCAAATGTGGTATTTTTTCTTCTTCTTTTCATGACTGCACTGCTATGAACTAAATCGGGGCACATCATTCCCAAGGCTTAACCCTCACTGATATTGCGGCCTCTAACTAAAAGATCTCTAATCATGCGCTGATTTGGAATATAAAGAACAGATGCGCGCGCTCGCGTGGGTCTACTTGCGTTTTACTGCGCGCCCTTGGAGTTGAGTGCGCGAGCGTCGAGCCTAGATGTCATCAACAGTGAAACAAGACAGAGTTTAGCTTTTCTACACAACAGAGCTAGTCAAGTATTTGTAACATCAAGAGAAGTAAATGCTGGTTGTTCTTTTCATTTTGTTATACCATACTGACTATACACAATCCATCCATGCATCCACCTACCTATCCATCCATTCAGTCTATACCTGCATGCTCTCAACCTACATTCAGTATCTGGAAATCTGCCATATTTAGCACGGGTATTTTTATGCTATAGTGACCTTTGAGGAATAATTTATGGTGTATAGGCTATAAAACATTCAGTATTGGTATTGGAATTTTTTCAAGGGTAGCATCTCTGAAATCGGACTAATGTCTAAATCGTTAAACTGGTGCTTTTTTCACCTTCTTTTTCTTAGCATGGTTTACACAGAAGGCGCTTGTTCGCTGCCTCTGTGGAAGCCTGGGAGGGAGCTGTCCTTCTTACGTGGTGCTGAAATTAAAATCTGCCATCTTCGCTCTGCCTCTGCTCAGCTGGAAAAGGCATGGCTGTTGTAGTTCATGGCTCGAAAATCTGAGCCAGTAGTCTGCTGAATATAATCATTTCCTAGTATGCAACGAAGCAACAGATTACACATTTAAGGGTTTATGTTTGTGATATAGGAGAAGCCAAAATGTGAGTTGCAGTTGTATGGAATTGCATTGAAAAACACAATTTTATAAGTTAAATTATAGAGCATGTCTGTCTGTCTGTCTGTCTGTCTGTCTATCTATCTATCTATCTATCTATCTATCTATCTATCTATCTATCTATCTATCTATCTATCTATCTATCTATCTATCTATCTATCTATCTATCTATCTATCTATATAGTATCTCCCCTCACTTTCTTCTTCTCTGAATTAAAGATTACGAGTATTTTAGGATGAATATTCCCCTGAAGAAAGGTTAGTACAAACACATGTTGAAATTTTCACATCAGTGCTTTTGAACTCAGCAGAAGGTGAGCTTTAAAAATAGATGTCTGTCATGTTGGTGATGAACCAGTGTTGGTGGTAAAAGCATAAATACAGGTTGCTGTCACTCCTCAGACAAAGAATGAATTGCATCTCTCACCTGTGAAAGTGAGAAACATGGCAGACATTATTCACCCACTGAAAGAAAAGCCCTTCCAATGATGGAGTGACATCACCTTGGGGAGACAAATTAGACTTCTGATTTGATGTTTTTGCTCCGTCAGAGGCTTTAGCATGATAAATCCCCCCTACATATTCCCAAGATTGCAGTTGTTTGTTGGCAACTGGTGCAGAGTGATTCATAGTAATAAGTAGAAAGACTATTCCTCCTCCCCATTTAACACGCTTCAAACCGTCTCATCCCTGTGGACATTTCCTTGGGAATGGATGTGGGCTGTAGGTTTGGCATGTCATAGCCTTAGCCAACATAAGGAGCAACTTACTTTAAAACAGACCAATTCACTGGCTAACTCCAGTTCAGTGTTTTATTTCACTATGCTAGAGTGACAACAGCTGTATCCACAGTGTTCCTATTAGTCCTTCTAAGCAGTGGGAAATAGCCTTAGTGCAGGAGAAGCAGAGGGACAGAGACGGACTTCCTGCTGCTCACACAAAGCCCGTCCTCAGCTGATAATATTGCTCCCTTTGGATATCTGTTTTATGTGCAATTTCACCAGCCATTGTTGTCGAAATTATCTATTGAAAATCATTCCAAGCAGCCCAGTCAGAAAATTAATAAACATGTCAGTTGTAAAAGGGCACTTCTGCAATGAGGTGCCAGGGTCTTGCACAACGACAGACTGGATACCCATGTTCCATTTCCACACTCCTTTTGTCATTTTTTCCCCTCCTCAGCCTATGACTCAGTTCAGATCAGGGCCAGCACTTTGTGCCATATAATAAACTGTTCATTTCTCAAATCGGATTAATCTCAGTAAAGCCCGGCTTAGGACACCATTAGCATTCATTTCTTTCACTGCCGGGGACTTGTATCAATAATGGAGCTACCCCTACATTTTTCATCTTCTCAACATCTCTCAGGGGGTTTCATTCAACGAGAAAGGGAACAGCTACAGTGATCCGTTATCTACTCCCTGGCCTATTGTGTTGGAGACCAGTAGTGCAGTGCAGGTGGTATGAAGTGGAAGGCCAGATAGGAGCTGGAAGACCTAATGCTGGAGGTGAAAAAAGCCTTTATTCGAAGATGAAGCTGACATCATCCGCATAATGGATCACAGATACCAAATTCAGAGCGCAAACTATATGAATTGACATTAAATATGATAAGTATTGTAAGTTTGTTCATGAACCACATTCAGATATTCAGTTTGCTGCATTCACCTTCCTGCAATAGCCAGCAGAGCATATTTCTATTGGTTAATGTACACATGAATGTGTCGTTATTACCAAGGATACTGTTATTCAAATCCCTTGAACATTTGCAGTGACACCAGGTTTAAGCACTTAGTTTTATATCTATCTCACTGACAAAGTTCATATAGATTTAGCAAAACAATAAAGATGTGTCCTAATATTATATATCCTGCACCCAGTTTATGACAACCCACATAATTATTGCAAATCTAGTCCTTAGAAAAACAGGGACTTTAGGGCAGAAGTAGTAGTGATGTGAGTTGAAGCTTTTGCAAAGTGCATCATCGCTGATGATCGCTGCCTTTATACACAAGGTCTGTCTCGTGGTAATAAATCATGCATACTTTCAAAGGTAGGCGGGGAAGAGATTCACCTCGTTTGGAAGATGCTGTCATCAAATGCCAGCAGTGAGTAAGCTCCAACGTGATGGTCACTGACACGCTGTTGCAAGTCTGCATGACAGGCAGCTATTGTGACTGTGATACAAACCCACCTCAGTTTCTAGATGACACATGCACTGCTTTGAAGAGAGTGTTGTGGTCAGATTGGTTGGCTGTAAAACATTTAGCAATGTGTCGCTGCAAAGCATCCCCTTTATTGAGGAAAAAGGGAGTTGTTTTCGTCCTCCTATACCACTGTGGATGATCATCTGAACCTGAGGCTGTATGTTGTTCACGCTTGTATAATATAATTTACTCTATCAACCAGATCCAAGCAAGCATATTGGGCGCAGACAGACATGGACGGTATCTGCAGTAGTCCCACTCATTAGTCATCCTCTCCAGCATGTCTGGCTGAATGCTCTGTCCAGGGAAAGAACAGCTGAGCAGGGGGACAGGCCGCAGCACATTCCGCCAGTCGATGGATTAATCAATTGGTGTTCCAGCTCAGCCCATCCATCTCAGGGAATAATCTGGGAGACATCATAAAAGTGCCATTCTGTCATTCTAGAGGCCACGGAGCATTGCCCCGTTTGTTTCGCCTTCTTTCTCTCCACTGCCACTCTTACAGTGGGAACAGAATTGGATTAAATGGAATATAGATTCAGCGTAGCAACACGGAGAGGTGTTTGCTTGTGTTTTTTGCTATTTTGAAACATTACAGCTTAAAATATCATTTTGCTGCTGTGACTCAGGGATGAAAAGGAATTCTTCCAACTCCATCACTATCTCCCTGTTTCTTCGCTTCCTTTGTAAAATTTAGCTAAGAGCTCTGACCTGAATTCAGGGTGCATCGTTACTCACCACTTGCTTTACATCACCCACCTTGCCAGTTGTGATGATTGTGTTTTTTTTTTTGCCTTAGTAATCGTCACCTTCCTCTCAGCTGCCAGTCTCTCTTTTCTCGACCTCACTGGAATGTCACATGGTGCTAAAACGAGAGTAACAGCACCCGAGGTAGGACATATATGACGGCTCCGTTAATTACAGCTTGCAAATACACACAAACACACACACACACACACGCATATGTACATATGCACCACAGAGGGGTCATTCATCCTGCCTTCAGGGCACCTGGGAAGCATCTGTTTAAAGCGATACTAGCCCTGACCACCACATTCATTCCTGCTGCTACATTAAAAGGTTAAATGGGCTGGGAAAGAAGGTGGGCTATCTCATACTGCCTACCTTTATTTTCCCAGATTGTGCCTTATGGAGGTAAGATATTTAAGTCCTCCTAAGAAAAACAGCAAAGGATAATAAAAAAGAAAATTGAAGTCAGGGCAGGGCAGGAAAGGAGACCTCTTACTCTCAGGTGCCGTCTTCTCAATTTTCTGTTGTTGACAGTGGAATTTAGAGTAAGCTGAGTGTGCTCGGTGCTCTGTGCTCTGAACAGTCAAAGTTAAAAAAAACATTTGAAATGGAGTGATGCCCTTCAAAAAGGTTTTTAGTGGTTGCATAGCAACAGCCATGACTAGTGCATCCCCAGGCAGCTTATGAGCTGCTAGCTAAAGGCTAGAGGTTGTCAGTGGACACCAGCTTTCAGTGACAAAACCAGTACATAATCTGGATTTGAAACTGTATTTAAAATACACAGACTTAGTCTACTGCAAATGATGCTTCTTCTGGTTCTAGGATCTAGGTTCTTGTATGTGGATTTTCTTCACATGCAGCCTGTATCCTGTCAACCAAGTTAGTCACTTTCTTAGTCTGAAAGATGTTATTGAAGACAAAAGCTGTGTTATAGTAGACACAAGCAAGTATACTGTATGTGCGTGCAAGAAGATGTACTGCTTACCATTTAACTTGCAGTGTTGTTTTTGAGATGAAAAGAAAAGGCCCTGTGGCTGTAATGGATAGTTGACCTGTTAGAGCTGATGGGTTTCTCCCAGCGGAGAGGAAGCATTTCCTTCATACAGTGTTTTGTCTATAACAAATTGCTAGCTTTATCTGCAGGGGTAGCTGCAAATATTTTTTTTACTTTGCTCTCCAACAAAGCAGGAATAGCATTTCACTAGAATCCACTTTATTTCCACAACAGTTTCCTCAGGTGAAATCATAAAAATACAGGTAGGTTGTACTGAAGGTTGAACAATTTAGCTCCCCTTTGAGAACACTTTACAAAACTGTACTTTTAAAAGCCAATGCATTTCAGTAGCCTTCATCAGGGTTCGACCCTGAGCTGGGCTGCACTAACACCAGCAAGAGTATATTTGTCTCAATATGCTGTGGCTACTGAACAGGGAGCTGCTCATTTCTTGATTAAGAGAAATATCACTTCCCTGTGGGTGTATAATGTTTTCAAATGCATTCTAATGTCTGCTTTGATGAAGTAATGAAGAGAAAGAGAAATGTTTATAGATGGGTACACAATTGAATTAAATCACCATCACGTCAAGATTAACATGAGAATTGAAGTGGTACATTTGGCCTATATGATTGTGTATGTGAATTTGGTTTTGATTATCACAGTACTGTATGCACATTGTCATAATGTTCTCTTGACAGCCAAGTGTACATCAAATGTCCCATAATCAAAAGCTGTGCAGTGTTGTCTGGAGAGTTAGGAATACAAGACAATTTTCAAAAACAGGTTTTTAATGTAGATTTGTGCGCGTGCAGTGTGTGTCTGTGTGTATGTGTGTGTGTGTGTTTAAAAGCACATGCATATGCCCTCCTAAACCGGTGCCTCTTGCAGGCCCAGGGGTGCAGAATGAGTGTCTGGGATCTGGACATCTGGGTCAAACTTTGCCGTCTGTCTCCCATATCTGTTTTTTAACTCATAAACCCAATCAGGCTGGCAATAAGATGGTAGCTCAGCTCAGCATCGCGGCAGGAATCTGGTCATCAGTCAAAGCTCCACAATACAACAGAGCGTAGTGACTACGCTCTGTTGAGCTTTGACCCAGCTTGCAGTCACACATTCTTAGACTGTTGAGCCATACAGACATTGTATCTTTGATCATTCTGAGGGGGGGGTAAAAAAAACGTTGTCCATAACCACAGATGTTCACACCTATAAAGACACACCAGTGTGCTTAATCACAAGGAAACACACCTGCTGTTAAATATTTACCTCACACAAAAACCTTAGAGAAACACAAAATAGTGCTCCAATTTAAGGACAGACTTTATACTCCTGTGTGCTCACAGTTATGTATCTGTTTTCACTCATGAGTGCATGTGCATACATATGTACATGATGAATATGTTAATCTGAGGGTGTGTCTGTGTCACTGTCAGTATCTTTGTGTATTTTTTCCCGCTACTTAACACTATTAGTCTCTGACCTTAATGTGTCACTCATCCTAGCACCTGCATGTAGGCAAGCCTGCCCTACTATGATATTTTTGATCTGACAAGGATAGACTTACACTTGATTTAATCCAAGTTGCCTCTATGGAGTCTGCTGAGGTACCAGTCTGTTTCACTGCTCAGGTCAAGGCCTTGTGACAGGGGCTGTCAGTCCGCTCCTCTACTGCATGTGTGAGAGAGAAAAGAAATGCTTTGAGCTTTGAAACACTAGCTGCAGAAAGGCCTGGATGAATTGAGGGTGCTCATGCAAGCCTGGTTAGTGGGTAGCCTCCCGCATATACGACAATAATTAATCCTGAGCAGATGCCACCTCCTATAATGAAAGTCTTGCACTTGTTTCCAAACAGGCAGCTTGTCAGGAATCAAGATGAACAAAAAAACACCCCCAAAACAGCTTTATTTTTAAAGTTTTAATGTCATGGCTTCTTGGTCCTTAAAATGTACTTGGCTCAAAATAAGGCTGCAATAAAGGCCATTATGAATACAAAGAAAACAAACAAACATAATTACAGTAAGTAAGATTAACACATTTTCACACAACAGCAACTGCTGCTCAAACAATGGAAATGTTAATCTGTATTTCAGCAAGTAATATTTCTCACAATTAAAAACAACATAATTAAATTGATAGAAATAAGAAGTCAAGAGAGGCAGTAGAGGGGTAGCCATTCATGCTTGATAGGAAGAGGGAAGTGTGTGTGTGTGTGTGTGTGTGTGTGTGTGTGTGTGTGTGTGTGTGTGTGTGTGTGTGTGTGTGTGTGTGTGTGTGTGTGTGTGTGTGTGTGTGTGTGTGTGTGTGTGTGTGTGTACAGTCCAACGGCTAGCCTCCTGCAGCCCGTGCCAGACTCCTCAGCATTTGGCTGCAGCCCGTCTGTCACTGAGGAGAGAAACTAGTCACACAACATTCAAGGCATTGTCATGTTTCATTTCCTTTTAAGTGAATACATTGACATAGTTTTAACAATTGGCAGATAAGTTTCAATGGAAACATACATAGGTACATTGTGCCAAATGTATGCACTACAAAACTGATATAAGCCAGTAGGATAACATTACAGTATATCAACATTTAAAATCCTGTTGTATTGTGTGTATAATATGATTATCTAGTGATGACTCTGCAATACTAGCTGACTGAATTCAAATAAATGCATCGTAACAGTCTTTCTTTGGGTTGGATTTTGCCTTAATAAGTCTTTTTGTCTTTTATTAAGCTCCAAAAGCCTTGTTTTCCACGAATCTGCCAGCAAGGTAGGATTAGGTGAAATAGTTTCCAGTAGAAATGAATGTTTTTGCTACACTAGCTTCCGAGACATATCACCCTTGATCCTACAAAAGTCTTGAAACAAGCTTGAAACTGTGCCTTTTTAAAAGGAAGTGTATGTTAGAATCAGAATCAGAAAAAGCTTTATTGCCAAGTACGTTTTTTACACATACAAGGAATTTGTTTTGGTGTTGTAGGTGCATGTCACACATTCTCTAAATATAACAAGGTTAAGAAAAACAAGTATTAGAATATAAACAATATAATTATAAATATATATACACAGTATGTATTCAAAATAAAAAATGAAAAGAGCAATGCTTGCAGCGAATGCTTTAAGAATTCATGTTGGACACACATGTGGAACAGCGGCCAAACACTCGTCCACATAGCATAGACCAGAGTTAAATTCCCAGCAGTCATGCCTCCAGCTTGGCCTTGAATTGTTTCTTGCCAATGTGTGTATGTGGAAAGTCATTGAGGGATCATGCCGTTGTTGCTGTCCTCGATTAGGATGACTGCACAAAAAAGGGTCTGATCTGGCGGTTTAGTGTGAACCTTTGTGAAAGGTTTTTCTTCTTTTTTGGGGGCATTTTAGACCTTTATTTTCACAGGACAGATGAAGACATGAAAGGGGAGAGAGAAGGCAATGACATAGAGCAATTGGCCGCAGGTTTGACTCTGACCTGCGGCGAGGAGTGAACCTCTATATATGGGAGCGTGCTCTACCAGGTGAGCTACCCAGGCACCCGGAGGAATTTATCTCTCAACCTTATGAGATTCTCCCTTGTACTTTTTACCTTATAACTTCTAGACATGCCTGCATTAAAATGTAAAATGATCAAATTTCAGGTATCTTGAAAGTTTTATTGATTATTTCAAGCTGGTAATAAAGTATGGAGTTATAGTCTGCTTTTGCTTGTAATAAGCCTTATAGTGTTTTTTGGTGGATGGATTTTTATATGTGTAGACTTCCCAGAAAATGTCAGTCATAGGGAGATGGCTTAAAGGAAGATTGCTTGATGGCTTGCTGACTTTGTGGGCATCACACAAACCAGGCAGAATTCACAACATTATATAATATTTAGTTTGTTTAGAGTAGAGAAATTCAGGCAGTGAAAGTCAGTTGATCAGGTGTGCTATTTTTAAATGCTGTTGCGTGAATATTCTCAAACAGCTGCGACCTCCTCATCTAGTCAAGTCCTTGATATTTATTGTATGTGATTGTGTGGTTTGATCCTTCGCTGCTCTGGAGTCTGCCGCAGTGATATAGTTATTATGTATAGTAACAGGGGAACATTCCAGGCTCTATGTTGACTGCTAATTGGGCTCCAGTGTAACGACTGTGTCATATTAATGACCCAGATCCCGCTTATTGTAATATTTATGAGTTGTGAGGAATGCCTTTTCTATGTGGGATTGCATGGTACAGAGGTTTATGAGTGAGTGAGTGTGCGTGTGTGTGTGTGTGTGTGTGTGTGTGTGTGTGTGTGTGTGTGTGTGTGTGTGTGTGTGTGTGTGTGTGTGTGTGTGTGTGTGTGTGTGTATATGTGTGTGTGTATATGTGTGTATGCGTGAGAATGATAGAGTTTGCATATGAATGTGGATGTATGCATTGGTGTAGGGAATAAAGGTTGATCACTGTGTACGGATCTTCTTCAATCTATCCTTTTGTGTTCCTAAAAATCAGTTAGGTGTGTGTTGATTCAAATCAGCATCTCATCAGCAGACAAGTGTTGTAGGGTAACCAGCTTTCTATGTGTCACACAGGTTGAAAAAGAGACAAGGAAAACAGAATGAGCTGAATGAGCTGTTTTTTTTTCCGCAGAGGATGACAAAGCCCTTTGGGAGATGTGTGTGTGTGTGTGTGTGTGTGTGTGTGTGTGTGTGTGTGTGTGTGTGTGTGTGTGTGTGTGTGTGTGTGTGTGTGTGTGTGTGTGTGTGCGTGCGTGTTTTTAGGACATCGTGGACAGGTTAAAAGGGTCTTCTGTGTCTGATGAAACAGGTGGGACCCCTACAGTCACTGGCATGCAATCCTTCCTCTTCCTCCCCCCACCGGTGTGCTCTGAATTTGCATAACACTAATCGGAGCATAAAAGAGAGTCAGATTCTTTCTGTATTCATTAGCTTCATTTCCACGTGTTTTTTTTATTCTATAAAGGCCCTATCATGTCCTGGCCATCATATTGCATATTTCTCTGCTCTAAGGCACAATTCTGCTGTGCTATTTTTTTTTTGTGATGCTTGAATTGGAATGTGGAGTTTTGTAGTTAAAAAAGGTCATATGAATGTGAGGTATCCCTTACGGCTAAGAAGGCTAAACCACTTCAGTATGGAGGCAGAAGAGATACATGTTCTTTTTATTGTAGTCAGGACAAGATCACAATGGACACGACTGGTTGACTGATAAGAAAGGACAAGGTCTTTAGAAGGACAAATGAGTGGCACGTCCTGATTGTGGGGATGTATAAGTTAGGAACCGCTGCCTCACCAGTTCCTTATCGCTGTGTGTATTGAAAACAATGAACCACACACTTCACCCTCCTCTGGACTTGCAATGGGACTCTTCACTATATGGAATTCTTATTTTTGTTTCATTTCAGTGTTCAGTTTTGAAAGATGAACCTTAATTGCAAAATTGTGTTTCCTTGTAAAATTATGCATAGAAGGTGCCGACTTGAAAACTCGAGCAAACTATGTCAGCTCTGCAGTTTTGTTGAAGTCACAGTGAGTCAAGGCAATGTCGATAAAGTGGTTTCAAGTGTGTTTACAGTTTTTCAAAACTTCACGCAGACAGCGTTTGCTGCGATATGATATTAATGGCGAGGCGAAAGCGGTCACGGTGCTGTTAACGTTAAGCCCACTACCAGGGGCGGATTGGGACAATAATTCAGCCCTGGCAATTCCGTCCCTTACTTCAGCAACTGCATGGCCTATTTCTCGCTTAAATTTTTTTCAGAAACACGTTTCGGTGAACTATTTTAGTACAATTTGATATTGTATTCTGAACGAGTCGCCATTAATGGCCATTTGAAAAATCCAAAATCCGGAAGAAGAAGCCAGACCCACGTGACGCGTTCGTCCAATCAGCTGCGGGTTTTCATTTTTGGGCTACAATACAGATTAGCGCCGCCTGCTGTTATGGAGACGTATTACGTTTCATCTCCTCGGTGTGTTCTCTGGCATGTTTTGAACACTTCGGGGAGACTGATCAGTCCAAATGCCTTTTCTGCCGATGTTCGCCCCATGTGGTCTATGTGTAGAAGCTATTACACTTTCTCTGAGACAAGCAGGCACAACAGAGGGTGTTACGCTGGCTTCTGTCTTTCAAAGACAAATTAGATTGGAATGAAGAATGAAAGTGACTCTGTGGAGTCTCTGGCATTAAGTCAGATCCAGCAGAGTAACTTTTTTGCAGTGATGAGGCATTCATTATAGCCAGTTAAGAATGGCAGCTATCAATCTGTAAATGAGCTGTATAAGTCATATAAATTATACTGCAAGTGTAGGAAGCACACCCATAAATGTCAAAAATGCAAATACTCTTCAATGGATAGTTAGGCATACAGGGAAATTGTAGAGGAGGTTTTTCTCTTCACCCAAAAAAGCTAGGATGCTCCAACCGTCTCATTTAATGTGACAATAGAGGATTTCATCATTGTGAGGGAAAAGACTGACTTAGGGGGGGGATCTAGTTTTCTCTGTGGTAAAATAAGGGAACAAATCTTCATAAGACCGTTCTGCCATTTCTGTACTCTTTTGTTCCAACATCAAAGGATCGGCTGCATCGTGATTACAGTCTCTGTAAAGTGGACCCTAATCCAAATTATTTGATGGAGCAATGCTAGACCATGCTAATAAGAACTGTATTGTTTTGTATGGTTCAATGAAAAAGTTCAGCATGAATTTCTGAAGTGGAAGGAAACTGTCCATACACTGTATTCCGTTGACTTTTCCAAACACAGGACTGTTAAAGACTGTTGTACTGGACATTAACAATTAGAACTACTATATAGAGCTATAGAGCATTGATGCATGTATGCTCAGCCCTCTTTCCGTGGAAGAAAATGTCACAATTTCCTATAGATGCAATTTAACTTGCTACAGGCACATCATTATCCATTTTATTTGATTGTGAAATGTATCACCCATTTAGTTTAATGCCTTCCTCACCTTGAAAATGGGTAACAGGCCAAGAAGAGTGCTGTGTGCTCCAAAAGTCCTGTGTACCAATTGTGGTTGATGTGGCTTTTGGTGTCAGACCTGCTTGTGAACTCAGACAGCAAGTTCATGTCCACTTGCCAGATGTCTACTAACCTGCTGTTGTGTGTGACATTGCAGTCCCACTTTCTCTAACTGTGTCTTTGGCTGTCATTCAGCTTAGCAGGATTGGGAAGCCTTCTCTCTACCCAATCAAGGAAGTGTCTGGCATAATGAAGGGCTCGCTTGCAGAAAACTAGCATTTTGAATGACAATTTGGTTGCAGTTTCTAGAATGTTCAATGGCATTTGCAGAAGAGACCACATCTCAGACATTACCCACAGTTCATGTCTTTGAATAACCTCAAGTTGCAAGAAGAGAAAAATGCTGAGGACAAATAAGGAAAGCTTGAGGGAGTGTGTTAAAATGGAGGATTGCACTATGACATACCGTGGGGGGAAGCCCTCCCCTTTTCAGTGCAGCTGAGGTCCAATGTTATTTACCATGTTCTAAGCTCAATGCCACATATGCTTATAAATGTGAAAGTAAATACAGGGTGTAGTAGTGTAGGGCTGAGTAATATAGACATCATATCTTAGCTAGCATACACATACAGTAGAGTAGCATTGATACGTCTATTATTAAATATTAAACTGTTGACTAAGAGTAACAAGTGGGCAAGCAAATTACATATGATCAATTTCAATTATCAAGCACAGCTATAATTTATGGTTATGTTTTTGCTAGGGCTGTCACTCGATTAAAAAAACATGTACTCGCGATTAATCGCATGATTGTCTAGTTAACTCACGATTAATCGCAAATTAATCGCGCATTTCTTTTCTGTTCTAAATGTAATTTTTCAAGTTTGTTATGCTCTTATCAACATGGGAGCAGACAAATAAAGCTTGCTTTATGCAAATGTTTATTATTATTCGAACAATCTAAAACAATGAGAAATACTGTCTAGAATATTCTCAAGAATAACCTCAACCTTAACATTACCTGGTAATAGTAACAATATGTGGTGTCCATCTTTAAACTTGTAAATGGTAACTAAACATTAATTTTGTTTTAGCAGCTCTACGCAAAACAATGGACAACTCATGCTATCACTGTTGAAAGTTTTTGCTTGTAGAGTTGTCCAGGCGTCTCCGTTGCAAACTGTCCAGTGTGGCCTGCCTTTGGCGAGGGGAAGAAGGGTTCTCTGCATCAGCCGTATGCTTGGCCAGCAAGTAGTATTTGAGACTTGATGTACTTGGTAACTCAATTCACATCAACAGTGCAAATAACTTTAGTCTTGTTGAGATAACTATCTGGAAGGCCTTTGAAACGGAACTTGCCATTCAAAAGACCCCTTTCTTTATACATTTCTGCTGAAGGTTTGTTTCTGCTACCCGTTACTGCTGCATTCCTTCCTGATTTTCCAAACTACAGAGCTGCCATAGTGCCCCAAATCACAGGATGCACGTGCGTTATTTGCTAGTCAAACAAATTAGTGGTGTTAAAAGGACTTATGCTCAGCCGTGTTTTAGTGGAAGTAAATATTTAAAAAAAAAAGATCTGTTTCCAAATTTCTTACCATCACCAATTCCTGCTGACTCCTTTTAAAGGGTGTTCCTTTTATTTTCTATTAGCCCCTGTAGTCTCTCTCTCTCTCTCTCCCTCTCTCTCTCTCTCTCTCTCTCTCTCTCTCTCTCTCTCTCTCTCTTTCTATCTCTCTCTCTCTCTCCCTCTTTCTCTCTCTCTTTCTATCTCTCTCTCTTTCTTTCTCTCTCTCCCTCAAACTCTTGTATCATGTCCACTATGTTTAACACCAAGTACTGTATCTTCCTCCTCCCCATCTCCACTATACTGATTCACATTTTTCTCTTTCACTAATGTCAGTGTGCTTTATGCGAAGTAATTGGTTTAGAGAACTGTTTATCCACATCCTCCACATTGCCTAGCTCATGTGATGCCGAATCTGGTAACCTGCATGCCTTCAATCACTACCCCGGCTGATTTTAGCTCTACTGTTCCCTCGGTAATGGGAAAGCTAAAGAGGGCTGGCTGCTGGGGCATTGCACAAACAAGGCAGGCTTGGGGGGAGCAAAGCTCCTCCAGAAAGCAAGCACATCAGCACTATTGTTAGCACATAGCGGGAGATTAGAGCTGATGGCTGTATGTGAGCTAGCAGGCTTGGCTGGTGTTCTGTGTCGGATGCTAACCCAGCCCACCCCTGCTGCCACTGCCACCATGTCACAATTAGCCAGAATAGCTGTAGACATGATTGCTCGCCCTGGTGGCAATGCAGTCAATCCATCTCCAATCACTGTGATACCACCAATCTGGAGATGATTATCAGCATCATAAATACTGCAAACGTTTTCACCTAGTAGATTACATACTTTGCCACAATCAGGAGCTACACTATCCATTGTTCATTGCTCTGATTTCTCAGGTTAAAAATGAAAATACATCATAAAGTCACCTCTGTTCTGTATTTTACAGAGCAATATGAAAAGTTTAACCCATACCCTAAATGTCAAAGCCTGATTGCATGAACATTGTAGCCACAGACAGGAACACTGCAGCAGTAGTGATATGCAGTCTGCCGCTATTATCCTCAGTATGCATCAGTATGCACCTGTTTCCCCACACACATGATGTACCCACAGCCAAACTAACACACAGTATTTCAGTGCCTCTGACTGATTACAGTGCATGATTAATTAGCAGACAGATTGCTAAACGGTGGTGAAAATGGTTTGATGTGCAGAGGTAAAGAGTACACTCTCCATGGAATACAATAATGTCCTCCATGCCCTCCTCTCTCTCTTTCCCTCTCATCCTTCTCTACCATCTATTTCTTACTCTCTTTCTATATTAAGCTCTTCTGGGTTAATCATTCCTAGAGGACGACGGCACCACAGTGCCACAAAAAGCGACACGCAGCTGTGTGCAGTCAGGTTCTTGTGCACCCACTTCCAGTGATTACAGACCCTTTAAATGATAACCACAGATCTTACAGCCACACTGTCTTCAGCGCCATTCACTTCAAAAGAGGTGAAAAGTTTTAACTCTCGGTCTTGGCCTCCTCTCATTTTCACAGAACCAATTAACTTGACCTTATTCCTCATTTATCCTTATATTTGCCTGTCCTTTCGCTTTGGCACCACAAGAGGGTTTTCTAATCTCCAGCTTATTATATGGCATCCCTTCTCTCCTGTCATCCTTGCACCTTATTTTGCTCTGCTGTGATGTGAGTCCGGTGGGAAGTGAGTGCTCTAATTCATTTGTTTGCATATGGGGGATATGTCCAGCTCTGATGGATGGCTTTGCCTCTCGCAGTCCCTCAGTAGCTCTGGGTTTACAATAGAATTTGCTTTGAGTCTCTCAAAGGACTGCATCCTCAATAGAGAGAGATAAATAAAACACCTACATACACATACAGTATATACAACATACTGACATTCAATTCCCCTACTCTAACACAAAGATGTGCACACACACACACACCCACAAAAGAACTGATTACACATGTCTACATACATATAATCACACATGTGCATAACTGATGCATTATTCACTATTGCCTACTAAAGCAGGACATGAATAAAAAAAATGAAAGCTGCATTAAAAATGAAAAAATAATAATTTGAGAGTATGGTGATATATACATAAGTGCAATAACCATTAAAGTATTTTGATGTCCTCACATGGAATTAGCGGTTGCCAGTAATTGTTCAGTCTGCTCCACGTCCAAATTAGTCTGCATGGTGACTCTCTTAATCAATGTCGTTGCAAACTGTGATGTGATGTGACTGCTAACATAGAGTCTCTCTTACTCTCTCTCACACACACACACACACACACACACACACACACACACACACACACACACACACACACACACACACACACACACACACACACACACACACACACTCCCGGGGTCTCAGCTAAAGTTAAATGTCTGCCAGCTGAGCGTGTCCCTCAGTCAGGCTTTTGTTCATCTCCAGCTGAAGCTCTGTTATTTGTCCGCCAGTAATTTGTCAGGAATGAAGGTGTAGGGTTGCCAAATTTGTCAGAAAGTCTATATAAAAACATTCGCTCTGAATTTTTAATCACCTTACATTTTCCCTTTTTAAAAGACAGTCAAGAAATGCAAATGATTTGTGTAGTTTAACACAGAGTGTGTGCAGAGATCTGAACACGCTCTAGAATTAGTAATGCTTCTCTGTTTATTTTATTACCAGTCACATAGTTATACTGTGTATGTGGTTATGTCTGTTGGGTCTCTTCACACAAGAATTCATTACTGGCTGAAGTCACACTCTCTGACGATGTGTTGCAGACGTATTCTGTGTACAGCTTGTAGCACTGAGTGCTCCGGCATCATCCGTAATAGGATATGTCTTCAAGTTCAAACTGAAACAGCACCCTGTCTCTTGAGCAAATCTGAAACAAAGCTGTGCACTCCACTGTTTTGATCCATGGTTTTTGATGCCAAATGAAATGCACAAGCGCTTGAGACATTTCTGCATCTGTAAAACCGCAGAGGCCAAGATGCCTGTGACTCGGCAGGGTGAACGGCAGGGATGTGGCAGGGGAAATGTACTTCTTCGGCTCATTTCGTCTCTCCAGTGTCTCTCTCTCTCTCTCTCTCTCTCTCTCTCTCTCTCTCTCTCTCTCTCTCTCTCTCTCTCTCTCTCTCTCTCTATCGCTCTATGCCTGACTCATTCTCAAAATAGAGCTACAAACCTGAGTATTGTTTCTTGGTCAGGGAGCAGTACCAGTAGTATTGTGCGAGAGCATTCGCGCACTTGTTCTATTATTAAATCCTGGTTATGTAAACCACCAGGAGACGACACCAACGAATAATGATCCACCATAATTCAATTGTATAACAGACCTATTTCAACAAGGAAATCCGAGGCGGTGCATGAGTGTGAGAATGTGTAAGGGGAGGCCTGCATTGGTTGATTCATTTCCTGCTCCTTGAAACATTTTCTTTAGTGACTGTAAGTTTTAGTAGTAACATATTTTTCTAAGGTTGTTTTCACACCTGCAGTTTGTTTGGTCTGGTCCGAATCAGTTGAGGACTTTGTAAACGTTGGAGCGTTTCCTCCTTGGTTCTGTTTCGTTTCACACAGAGAAAAATCCAAGCAAACCAAAATGCATCACTACAAACCACGCAAGAACGTTCACTCCCCTTATTGGTCAGATGTGTCTGGGGCCGGAGTAAGAAATTAAATAAAGGAAGAAGGTCCTGTGTTCTGGACTAGTGCATCTTTCTTGCATCTCCATGGTTCTCCAACTTTAGCGGCAGCTGGTTTGACCACAGAGATGTGATTAGTGGCAAGCATAACCGCAGTATATATCTGTGACAGAAACATTGCAAGCTGCTACGGTTTGCATGCTCTGCCGCATCTGAGATTGCAAAGCACGCCGAACTACAGATGCTGTTGAGCTCAAATTTGCGGCTTACACCTGGTAGTTGGGTTTGATTGAGGTCGGATCATGTTCGGACCCAAATATACGAAGTGAACCAAAAAACAGTGTGTTTACTAGCCTGCAATTTCAACCTTGCACACAATTTACAGACTTACATATGATTTAAGGGATGATAACTTTCAAACACATAACTTATTATGACCATACATCGTTCCTTGTCTGTGTGACAGCACATCAAAATCTCTCTCTCATCAGGGCCTGCCCTCTCCTTCACTGGCTATTTTGTCAGCTGCTCATATTGTTTGCCTTCTTCTAAAATATTAGTAACACTAAAGCAAAACCAGAAAACCCAAGACGTTTTAAATTTGGTGTTGCTCCAATATTTCTGAGAACAGGAAGTGTTGGTGAGTTTTTTTCGAGAATATTCTGTCCAATAAACAAGTGACCCGTCAACCATATGACATTTGTTTACAATATTTGGTGCATTTGAAAAAGTGCATTCTAAACGCAAACCAAACTCAATGACAAATGCAACAATGTTGCAGCTTCACCCCCAAATTGCAGGGGTCTACCAAACTACTGTAGAGGTGTTTATTGAAAGTGCCTAATAGTGGACTTGTAAAGATCTTTGTATATTTTCAATATTGAGTTATCCTGACATTATTTGTGACAATATCAACCTTTGCTGGTCTGGGTGTATTTATTTAATCTGGTATGACCAGGAGCTTATGGTGGCAAATGTTAGCTAACGTTAGCAAATTTGAGATTGAAATCTGTGTGTAACTGACATTCCTGAGTCAGTTTGCTGACTTTATGGCTCTTCTCTTTTTGTGCTACTCCTTCACTACATTTTCACATTCATCATTATCCCCTTGAGTTGGGCCACTGTTCAGAAAAAGTTACACAGGCTCACGTATTGATAACCGCTGACTTCTTATGCAAATCCATTATATTTTTACATGAGTAATTCAAAACTTCAGTGTTTGATCCCAATCCTTCAACAACAACAAAAATCTTCAATATCCACATGTGAAAGCAGCACCCAAACAATGATATTTCAGCATGCTTATCTGTTGACCTGTAACACTAGACTGATGGCCTACTTTATCCTCTCATCTCACTGCTCCCATTTTGCTTGATGTCCTCGAAATCCTCAAGTGCTGCATATTGACGAAGCCAAATAACGTAGAGTATCTAGATTCATCTTACAATCCCACATCAGTGCATGAATCTTGACAATCTGTGTACAATCTGATGATATCAGGCCCAACAAAAACCGTAATATACGGAGCAAAATCACAGATTTACATAATAATTCTCGAAGACCTGTTATTTAGTGGAATTGGGCTGTTACACAACCATATGCCTTGCGAAAGAAAGCATCAACTTTACCCTTTCTCTTTACCCCTTTTTAGTGTGACTTGTAACACAATGCTTCTTTTAGTCATGAGATGCCTTCAGCCATTTTATTTTTTCAGGTTTTCTCAGCTCTCTATTGACACTTTACTGCAGCAGCAAAGATGAGTGGATTTAAACGAAAAGGCTGCTGTTGCCATTCCATGCAGAACTTCCACATATATTGCAGTACAGGTCAGAATTTACACTGTACACTCAAAATAGAAAGATTAAACACTTGCAAATGGTTGTAACATTTTACACAGGCCACGTCCTGTCATGCCATCTGACCTGGCAGTCCTCCCAAAAAAGAAATAGAGGGGAATCACAGCAGCTGTCTCACGCTTTCTCTCTCCTCTCTGTGTCTCGCTCGCTCTCAGACGGGCGTTACCCTATCTATCCAATCCACATGGGGGAAACAGTTTTAGTTATCATGTTTAATTTGTTTCCCACTGTGTTTCTTGTGTTCTCAGCTGAATTTTTAAAAGCAGTTTGATCTCTTCTGTTACATACAGTGTATGCTAACCAAGTGAGAAAAAAAACAACAGTAAGAAAAAAAATACTATAATATTATTTTTATTAACTAATGTATTTTTAAATAATTACTCAATTTCCTTTATACATGTTAGAATATCACTTTTTAGTTTTTTATTGAAGAGGTATACGTTATTCTATCTCATTATCCTATCCTATCCTATTGTACTATGTTATAAGTAATTTGAGGATGTTTGTAGTAATGTAGACTAATACAGACAGTTCAATTAAATACTAATTTAAATAATTTATTTGAACAATATGTTGGACCAATATGTATGGAGCAATGTAGGGGGATGTACTAAACTGTGATATCTGACTGGGTATGTTTGATGATTAAATGTGAGACTTTGAGATTTTGTGAAATTTACATCTGTGAGCAGATCATAACAGTGGCCCCAAGCCAGCACATGTGTAGTGTGAGAGCACACGGTGAACCAGAGTGGTGAGCAGTGACCCATGCTGAGGATCTGCTTCGATAATTAAAGTTCATTGCTTTTCCATTGGGCTTTTTTTTGTTATTTATAGTGTAATTTAATTTGGCATTGGGGGGGACAAAAAATAAAGTGCACTTTAGAGTCTAATTGATGCTGGTTTCTCCATAGTCCTGCATCCTCAGCATTCTTCCTCTACAACCAATGAAGTTAACTAAGCGCGGGATGGAGTGTAGAGGAAGACAGAGGGGAGGGAGAAAGGCGAAGGGAGGGACAAGCAAAAGAAGGAAGAAGAAAATAAGGAGGTTATCGCGTGGGGGGTGCAAATTTCATTTCTTCTACATCCATTGTTAGTTTGTGGCTTTGAGAGGCAGCAGAGTCCATTTTCTCGTTACTGTTGTGAGGGAGATTAGCAGAGGCTGGGCTTGTTTCTATTTGAGGAATGATGTAAAGTGTGTCTCTATACAAACCCCACTCTACTGTTGCAGCATGTCCTCTATTAGTGTCCCTCTTCTCACATGCCCTTTCTCTCCCTCCCTCCATAGAAATGTAAAAAAACATGTCATGTTTACTCATCCTCTTTTTATCCATCTTATAAAATAGGCTAGCAGAGTGGGTTTGAGTAGTCAGAATGTGGAAGAAAGTCACTTGGAAATGGCAAACTACTGGGGTACCACGCACTCGCCAGGTGAGAATTCGTACAAAGGAGCTTTGCTGCTGAGGAGCACTTTACTCTTCTGTAGCAACAATGTCATCTTAATTAACGTACTTGCTGAAAACCTGCACTGACACAAGGCCTGGATCCCTCCCTAGATGGTAGAAAGGGGAAGGCATTACCTAACATTGGTTCTGAAAGTATGAGCTGCCTTGCATACTTTTTACAGCACTCTTATTTTTAGTATCTTGACTTTTTGTAGCTGTGGGGAACCTCCCAAATGACCTGAAAGCAAGGAATTGACACCTTTGTTCATTAAGAGAAATAGGGAGCCAAAGCCAGCCTTTCATGGACTCCCATGACAACACAAGAATGCCTGGAACAAGCCATGGAGAGGCAGCCTTACAAAGATTATGTAGCTCCACTTCTCTGCCTCCCAATAATTCACTCTGGTCCTGGTGGAGTAAAGGTGTCAGCCAAGACATGCACACCGCCAGTTCATCCGAAAAGAGAAATTGAATGATGAAAGAAAAACACCAGAGGGGATGGGGGAGGACAAGTGGCTTTTTTAATGACTGGTGTGTGATAGGAATGCTGTTAATGAGGAGGGCTGGGATAAGATGCGTTGCTTCCCACAGAGCTAGACAAGCCTGGGAGGAGCCTGGAGAACAACTCGGCTCAGCTTGCTGGATGCAGTTATAGCTGCAAAGCCAAGCAGAGCTCTGCAGACCACAGGAGTGTGGGATGAATAGAGTTTGACTGTGAGGCAGGCAAAGATGGCATAGAGAATGAGCTGCTCCTCTTTTTCGTCTCCTCTTCCCCCATCTCCCAGAGAGACAGTTGCAGCGCTCTGGTGAAGATCAGAAAGGTGGGAGATGGAAAGTGAGCGGGAGTGGGAGAAAGAGGGAGAAGAGAAAGACAGTAGCCCCTGGAGGGTACATCTTCAGTCAGTAATTCCACTGGGCCTCTCCCCACCGCTCTTCAGTTTCCATCTCCAGATGAAAAATAAATAATCTCTTCAGACGGCCTCCCTCTCCTCTGAGAGAGAAAGAGAGCATTCCCAAGAGCAGTGTTCACTTTCCATGTAGTTATCTCTGTCTCCCCTCTTTACCTCTTCACATCACTCTGTCCATATGTATTGTAGATGGCCACAGCATGTTCATGTGGCATAAGGAAACACTATTTAAAATACAAATTCACAACACATTCATGGACATGTACCCAGGGCATGATTTATTCACTACATATTAGAAAACATTTCACACTGCGGACCAGTACAATACTGTATTATATTATAAATACTCTCACATATAAGTATGGTCATCAACCAAAGAGAGAGGGTTTTGCCCACAAATAAAGTGACCACAACTAAGTAACAGACTTAACACTCACCCTGCATCATCATTTCTGTCTTTATCCCTCCCCACTTAAGCACATTTAGCTTCATGATGACTCACACACGCACATATGAGATGCATCATTCTACCTCCGCCCTCTGAGTGCTGTCTGCTTTAAGCCTGTGTTATCAGCCTGTGTCAAGGTACATAGTACAAAACGGAATAAGTAACATTTACTTATCTCTTCCGCAATGGAGCATTTGCTCCCTGTATAAGTACGACTGGCAGAGCATGGCAGCTGGTGCTGCCAGGCACTGAAGCTTAAGGCTAGTCTGGTGCAAGATTGTTCTGGAAAGCATTGTAAGGAGAGAGGCTCATGGCCGATTGTGCATGAGTGCTCTCTGCTATCTGATGCTTCTCCCTGGGCTTTCATGCAAAAATCTGAGTAAAGGATGTCTCCCATGTGTATGTCTGGTTTTGATTGCCCACTTTGTTGTAAAGACAAATACTTACATTACGTACATCTAGCATTATTATTAATTCAGCAATCATTTTGCTATAGTTTCTGGCACATGCCATGCTCTGCTAATTCACATGGTAACATTGTGGTAACCCAACAGAGCCCAACAGGGAGTGGGGTAGCTACACTCCTGCATGCTCACTCGCTTACATGGTTGCAATCTGTAACCTGATGACAAGTCTTTTGTGGGATTTTGCACTTGGATTTTCAAAAAGATGGCTGAAGAATTGTGTTACTATATGGAAACAGACACGCATGCACTAAGAAAGTGTTATGCTGGCTTGTGACCTGGGTTTTGAGGCTAAGAAAAAGCAAAAGGTTAGATTTTCCAAAGCAAAATTGTGGCGTTTATTGCACACAAAAAAAACATTTGTTCAATAGTGTAGACACAAATGAATACACCCGTGCACACATAAAACAAACACTCAAGTCTCAAGCCCTGAAGCTGTCTCTAGAGTATGTCATGTTCATTACACCATGCTATTTGAAAGTATTTTATGAAGAAAACATGTAATGGAATATAAAGTTTGTCCTGAGGGTAGTGTGAAAGGAAAGGTCATGGGGTCTTTAAAATCAAATGGGTTTATCTGCTTGCCATCATGAATATATTTATCAGTTTTGTTTTGCAATATGCCTCATATGATTATGAGATTTATTATTTGCAAGGTTAACACAGGGTGGCACAAGAGGAAAGGTTACGGGGTCACCAAAGTCAAATGGGTTCATCCTCTGGGGAGCACAGATTTCAAGTTTCAATCTGCAAATTAGGATTTAATAGTACAAATGGGAATATTTGCTTGGCAGAAGCAGGAAACACCACTCAGTTAAGCTGTGTTTATTCAGGAAGTCACTGTGAGATCAGAATACAAAAGAAACCCAAGAATATGATTTATGTTCTGGGGACCACAATTATTCAAAGCGGGTGTAATCCGCTTTGAATAATTGTGTTTTTTTTTAGTAGAATATTCTATGTGTTGTTTTTTTTGTCTAAAGCCTGAAGTCAAAAACATAAGGGTATTATAGCAGCAGATAAAAACTCATGGGGCCCTATCTTGCACCCGGCGCAGCGCAAAGTACAATGTAAGTGTCTTCGCTAGTTTAGACCGACGCAGTTGTCAATTTCCCATTCAGTGCCCATGTCATTTAAATAGCAAAATGCACCTGCGCCCATCTGTGCGCCCATGGGCGTGCTGGTCGTACAGGGAGGTGTGTTCAGGTGCCTTCTTGGGGTATTTCTATCTTGAGGCAGCGCAAAGTGATCGTGCCATTGACCAACAAACCTGTTATAAAGTCAATAATGCAGAATTCATTTTTATATTAACAGTCCATTAGTAAAATGCGCCTAGGCTCGTGCACAGCACGCGCACACTATGCTTGTTACACACAGAGGGACGCACAGCAGCACACAAACATGCAAAAGATTAAAAATAAAAATATTACAATGTGAAATAGTATTATGATATGCTTCTTCTGAAAATCTCCTTCCTGCTTAGCAAATCCGCCATCATAATAGCAATGCGCCAAGGTACAAACGTGTCTTGCTTTTAAAGGGAATGGGAGAAGACACTCTGATTGTTTTATTGCATGTTACGGCCAAAACACACCTATGATTAATTAAGACACAAAGTACAACCCTTTTGAACCATGCGCCTGGCGCACGGACCCTTTTTTCCGCCATTAAACTACCAAAACTGGATTTGTACACGCCCTAAACGCACCTCACCAGGCGCGTCACACCGTGTACTTAGATCGTTAAAATAGGGCCCATGAAGTAAAAATGAAAAAGAAAAATGGAATAGGTTCATCCTCTAGTGGATGAAGGTGCTAAGTAAATTTCATGGCAATTTCTGGATTATACTTTGGCATTTGTTGCGAACAACTAGACACTTAAGCCTATTCTCGCATTGCCAGACCTTCCTCCACAGTGCTGCGGAGGAGGTTCTGGCTAGTCTACACAACTTTCTGGGATGGGAGAAAAACGTGCTCTGGTTTATTTGCATTGCTTTAAACCAATCACAATCGTCTTGGCTGGCTCATGGTGCCTTTGCAAAATAGCCTCTGGAAGGAACTTGTTTTGGTGGAACATGTACATTCAAAAGTTGTTTTAGTCGTGCAAACAGAAAACTCAGATTGGACAGATAGTCTAGCTAGCTGTCTGGATTTACCCTGCAGAGATCTGAGGAGCAGTTAACCATAGTCCTCATAAATCCACCGGAGTTTACAATGCCAACACAAAGAAAGCGGAAAGTGACGGACATAAATGAGGAACATCCAGCAGAATTTCCGGTGACGTCGATATAGACTAACTTTAGTCTGATGTAGAAGAAAGGACATAGGGTCACCAAAACAATAAGGACTCATTCTCTGTGTACCATGAATATCCACAGTTAAGTTTGACCTGACAGTAGTGGTACACAAAAAGGTGTGGAGGTGTCACCAATATCAACTAAACCATTCTCTGGGGACCATGAATATCCATAGTAAATATCACAGCTAAGTTAGCCAGTGGTTATCAACATTACCATATGTAGGCATTGTCAATAACAGAGCAAAAACTCAAACAGCAGTGACCATGCTTCTGCTGACAAAACAAACTATTAAACATTTTATGCAGTTTAATCTACACGCTCTTACTGCCTACTTAATGATCCAGATTTTCAAAATTGTCTTTTATAGCATCATTAGATACAGGCTTTTTATCATAAACCAGCTTAATGTGACTGTACGAAAAAGTTCATTCCTGTATCAAACGGGGCACCAATTGAAGCCAGCTATTTATTTCCTGGAGGAAAATCCAAATGAGTAAAATCTGAAGAAAGAACAGAAGGTCAAAATTAGACAACATCTCTAATTTGTCAGTTTGCCATGTTCCTTTGATGGGGCAGCATGCTAGTTACTTCAGCTACTGCTTTCATCTCTTCCTGGAGACAGACACACCCAGTGACTCACCATGATGTTCATCACACCAAGAAATGAAATGAATGATAATCAAAAAAAGAATTTTCTACAGCCCTCCTCACTCTTTTTCTTTTTTCCCTCCATATGTCTCTCACCATCCTTGTTCACATATCACACTCATTCACCCCAAAGATTTCTATATACCACTTTGCCTTTTCTTCTTTATTTGTATTCTCCTTTTCTCCCACTCCAAGGTTTCATTTATCAGCCTTGCCTTAGAATCCGCTGCTCTCTCCTCTTACCTCAATACAATTCTCTTTTCACTGCTTTTTACGAGTGATCATCTCTCCTTTTTCTTTCACATTTATTCATTATCAAGAATTGTAATCAGAGTCCAATTTAGTCTCAAACTGCACACACAGTTAGCTTTCTGTTGTACAATGCCAGATTGCTTTTGCGTTGATTTGCATTATATGCTTATTGGCTTAGTATGACTACTGTATCACCCTGTGGTAGCATGGCATCCGTTCTCATTCATTTTGTCTTCAGAGGCTTTTGCCAGCCTTTCATATGAGAGTCAGACATTTCAAGGGAGAGATTTCATATGGGTAATTTACTCCTCTCTCTGGGGCTAACCAAGCAGTCTGTGTCTTTCATCTTCCCTGCTTCTCCTCAAACTACCTTTTGCCTGACTTTTCAAGCTTGCCTTTTGAGTAGTGTGTCCCTATTTGTCTCTCTCTGAAAACGTCCCTCTGTGTGCCACCTTTAGCGTCTTCTTCTCAGTGTAAGCGTCTCCATGTAGTTCTCTCATCCTTTATGACAGGGTCTTAAGGAAAACAGATCACAATGTCTTCAAAGAGCACCATATTTGATGGGGCCAAACCCATTACCTCTCCTATCATGAACAACTGACAGCTGGTCTGTATGCTGGTGAAAACCTAAGACAGGAGGGTGACTATGGATCCATTTTACAGGCAGATGAAGAGAAGGAACATTTCCTTGTCAAAAATAATTAATCAAACTGACGAGACTTGCCTAAGTGAAAACAAGAACCAAAGGGATGTTCTATATACAGTAAAACCCTTCATAGCACAGTCATCCTACCTTTCCACTTTGTTATATTCCTTCTTTAGCCCAGTCTGTCAGTCTTTTTGTCTATCTGCAAAACATATCTCATCCCTCCCCTCCTGCTTGAACTCTCTTTGGACTCCAAATGCTAATTCAGTCGGGCACTTAATCAGACATATTAATTCCACATCTCCCCTGATTGCACTAATTCCACCCTGCAATGAGTTTCTTAGCCACATCCCTTTGGTGCAGCACAAGTTTAAAATGCGGTTCTAACTGGGGGTCGGTAAAAGCTTCTCTTTAAAACAAACGTCATGTGTTGACAACAGGTGTATGGCATGTAGCTTTTGGCCATAACCTTACATGCAGCATTCTGTGTTGTATCATGTTTTGCTGTTCAGCCCTACATCCATTTTAATTCCATTGGACTCGTAGATACCCATGTTTTGTGTCATCCTGGAAAGAAGTACATGAAGCCACCCTATTCAAATAAATAGACCTCATCTTGCAATTACAAATGAAAAAATGTGGCAACAACGTTCACTACTTCTGAATCACTTTGGCTGAACATACCAGTATAGCAGCACATTTGTCAGTTTTTCTAGAAAGTCTGGTTTGCAGTGGCTTTGATTATTGTCTGATAATGCATGATCCAGTGCAGAAACAAGCATTACTGTACAAACACGCACAGATAAACAGAATATGCCTGTAATCTCTCATATTGTCTAATAACAAATGGTATACATAGCTGAGACGTGTATTAATTAAAATCATATTAAAGTACTGATTTAGCCGCATTCTAATTTAATTAAGTCACAGATCATGTAATTGAGAATTACAAAATTGCATTATTTGTTCCAGATAATTGTATTCCCTCTTAATGCCTGCTTTAAAGTCCATTCACTTGTTTAATCTCGTCACCATCGTCTTCCTTAGACTGTAAAAAAAGAGGAAAATATGGCTTGGTATCTCTGCGTGCATTTGCATTATGTCAAAGCAAACCTTCAAGATTTCATGGATCTTTTAAACTACTTGATATGATCTCTCTGCCTAATTTGTGAGCAAAATCAGTTGGAATAGAGCTATCCTGTAGTCATTTAACAACAAAAATGTATATTTTAACATAACTAATATTTTAAATTTGACATGTATGTCTATCTATCTATCTATCTATCTATCTATTCCTATCCTTTTTTTCCCCTTACTGTCAGGCCACTTAAAAAACTGGCCTGGCGAGGGCCCTCTACCAGACACAGATGGATTTACCATTAAATAATGACGAATGGCAGGCGCAGCTGAGCTGATTTCAGCACTTACTGCTCCTTTGGGAGCCTGTACTCACCACACTGCAAACCACACTGACCACCCCCACCCAAGATCTTAATTGAACGAGTGGCTGTGCAGCCAATTGATTCAGCCTGACATGCATTTCTGGTCATTTCCAGTGGGTGATGTAGTGTAACCTGTGGGTCAAAATATGCTGCAATCTGGTGCAGAAGGCACTGACATTAGTCTTGATTTGTTGGAGTACTACTCTTCCATAGAGGGACTTTATCTCTGTGAGTTCATGGGAGATAAAGAGAGAAGAAAATAAATGGCTGAGCAGATCTTTGATGTCTTGCAGACCACTAAAGATGCGACTGCAAGTTTATTGGACTGACTGGCGTTGAAGATGTGATGAGATAACAAATGGTGCTCTGGTGTGAGAAATATAAGGTGGCAATAACATGTTTCTGGAAATATAATTGCTGCAGCCTAGGTACTATGATTTTTATTCCAATTAGTTTTAACTACATTGTTTGTGATGTTTGTTTGCGATTCAATGTTTCAAGTTTCAAATTTGGTAACAGTGGCAGTGAGAAAAAAAAATCATAGAAAGTATAAAGAAGCAGATTACATTATGTTTCATATCTTTGATTACAAAGATTGGTTGGTATTAAACCAGCAGATGTCTCTGACAGATCAGACTGTCTGCATGTTTAAGGCTTGGGTATCGTTCTTTCTTCTTAATTAGAAAGAACATACATCTTTTAGTCACATTCTGAAACACTGACTCGAGACAAGCTTTGAAATATGCAATGTTGTAGTGTTTTGTCAAAGAAGGAGGAAGCCAGGGGCTGTGTGTGTGCAGCAACAAATCAATGAGATCTTGCCTAGCCTATCTGCTTTGTGTGTGTGTGTGTGCGTGTGTGTGTGTGCGTGCGTGCGTGCGTGCGTGCGTGCGTGCGTGTGTGTGTGTGTGTGCATGCGTGCGTGTGTGTGTGTGTGTGTTACAATATTGATGTTGTTGATAATAACAACAATGATAATGATTACAACGACAAAGCCCATATCCATCATTGCTGTCTGCAGGCATAATTTGTCACTCTTATAAGTTTCACCCCGAGAGAATTGGATAGTTCTTCCTCAACTTACTGTGCTTCACATCATGTTGTTTTACAATAGGTACTGGTTATGTCACTTACATTACTAGGTCATCTTTTAAATATGTTACCTGTACAGCTTTTGAACAATTTTGTCTTATTCATTAGTGTCATTGTACCATTTTATTTCTGTGTGCTGTATGTATTTCATAGTTGCAGAACTTACAGCTGTAGACTAGAGACTGGCTGAGAGAAAAGTCTGATGAAATGTAATATTTTCCTCAATGTCAACAAATGTGACTAAAAAATAATAATTAATTTATCCTACTAACAAGTATTGTCTGAGTAGCCATGGTCTAATATAGCTTTTTGCCCTGTGTCATAAACCTCCATTGTCCAAAAACACATCAGGAAGCCACACCATCACACCGAGTGACATGTTCTCGTATTAAGATAAAAGTGAGCACTGTATTTTATTTTATTCGATTTTTAGGGTTAATCGTGCGATAAGAAAATTGTCTGCGTTAAAATGGGTTTGCGTTAACGCCGTTAATAACGCGTTAAACTGACAGCACTAATTATTCTATTTAATGATATTCTGTTATGTCATCAGCAGCATGGTTCAAGGTATGTTTGCTGTGTTCTATTATCTGCTGGTCGTCTAGGTGAAATACAACTGTGATGTGAAAACAGGACTTGCTGGCAATGCTGCATATATGAGACAGAGGCGGCAAAAACCTTATCTTGAAACAAAGGTTGGGGTCATGATAGGTGCACACAATAATGTTTCAGTGGTTCAAACACAAGCTTATTTGCACTCACAGTTCCTGCTCTGCACTAATGGATGGCGGGCGAGATGGAGAGCTCTATCTCCGTTTGCTTTTGTCCCCCATAATTTATTCAGCAGGATCGGTCCTCTGTTTTTGGTGAATGTGTGTTTTTGTGTGCATGCTATGCGTGTGTGTTTGTGAGGCATTATGGCTTTGACTGTCCACTTGTCCCTGGGGAATGAGCTCTTTTACCTTACAGTAATGTACTGTAAAGCTCCTCTTGTTGTCTAGATATAGGTTCTCCAAATGCACTAAAATATCAGCATCAACAAACAGTGCTGAGTAAGTGGTTAAAGGGAAAACACACAAGATGACTCAATGATTATTTAGAAACAGTAAAGAGAATGTCGAATTAGATGCACTATCCTGGTGGTTTAAAAAAATAGCATTTTTGGTAGTTGAGTAGATACATCCTAATATTTCCCAAACATGCATTATTCAGCTGTATTCCATAGAGCCCATGAAATGGAGTAGCCACAAATGGTTTCACACTTTATAAAATATGTTTTTAAAGTATTCATACAGTTTGCCTTTTGTGTTTTCAGGGACAGCTTTTTATGGTGGATTGGAAGTTAACATGAGGATGACCAGAACCCCTTGGAACTGTGATTGAATTGCCAGGTAAGAAGTGAATTAGACAGAACCAGAAGGTTAACCTGGATCCCCAGGACATGTGCAGAGTTAATGCTTTTAGAGAAAAAGAAAGGTTAAAAGAAAAAGACATGTTTTGTGCTTGTTAAAAATGTATGTGGTCAATCTAAACTCTAAAGAGGTAAAAATAAAATAGCATACTCCTTTTAATGCCTTTGATCAGATCATATTCAGCCATTTAAAAAAGAGCTGCAGTGGTAAAGTTACTCTTCGGTGTGGATACGCCATTCACTCACACTGAGAATAGACCTTTTCAGCCAAAATAAATCACTCGTATTACCTCAGCAAACTACACTTCTTAAATTGTGGGAACACAGCACAGTCTAAAGGTCTCTAATTCTGGCAGAGTGGAAACTATAAATCACCAGCATGTGTGTCTGTCTTAGCTTCGAGCCTCTCTGTAATCATGAAAAGGATTTAGTGGGGTAAGTAAATAAATGGCAGAATGAATTAACTGTATGCTATTTCTATTTCCCCCCCCCCCCCCCCCCCCAATTTATTTGAGCTATTTGATGACTTAGCCATTGAATACTTTCCAAGATGCATTATGTACCTTCTAAGTCATCATAAGTGTGCTTAATAATATTCAGGGGTCAGACAAAATAACAGCATCATCTTACAATGCTTGCTTACGAAATATTTGTACATTTTTAAGATGTCATCACAAAAGTTCAAGGATGTTGTCAATCAGTAATTTTACTTTTCCTAGTGGCACACTGTTCTTTTAGGAACACCCTGCAAGTCTGCATTATAAAAAATGTTTTATTCAATCAATATGAACGGAATCATTTGTAGATCTGTTGAGTGTTTAGATTAGAAAGACTTTATTGATCCCAAATTGGGAAATTTCAGTGCTACAGCAGAAAAATATAAGACACACAGCACACATCCAGAATATACAAGAAATAACGCTAGCGCTAGCATGCTAACGGTTGTGGCTAGCCCGTCGTTTCGGCTAGTTACGTAAAAAGCCGTGCAGATTTTTACAGCTCACCCGAAGGCTGAAGGCAGGACACATTCAGAAACGTGTATCTCACTCAAAACAGCATGGATATATTTTTTTCAAAGTTTGTATGCGTGTGGAAGCACCAGAGACGCAAAATAACACAACCAAATCCCAGAAAAAGTGATTTATTCATATGGTCACTTTAAATACTATGTATAAATATGTGAGTAAAACCTATGTTTGTGCAAGTTTCACTTATTGCAATGTATATGAGTCTTTTCTAACACTCAGTGATGAAGCGTTAAAAAGTTGTATTGCCTGTGGTAGGAATTACTTTTTGTAGCGGTCAGTGCGACACAGAAGCTGTCGGAGCCTCTTGTAGCATGTTTTCTGGGAATAATCAGTTTTTGAAAATGTGGACATGGAACATTATTTGCACCATAGAGTGCACTGGGTCCTTTGAAATAACTTCACTTTTACGATCATGCAGAGCAGGTATTGAACATAATGACTCCCACAAGATGGCTAACATCCACAATAATGACTAATAGGTGAAAATGGTATTGTGGGTATATTGTGGGCATCTTTGGACTTTTCCGCAATCTACAACTATCAGACTATTTTAGACTTTTTGTATTGCTTTGTATACATCTTGGTCCATTAGCCTTCACAAAGGCAAGGCTACGACAGTTTTTATTCAAGGCCAGAATACTGAATAGTACTGCGTATAGTAACTTACGGTTACGCAGTAGAAATACAATTTTAAAGTTTAAGTTGCCACAACTGTGTTGATTAAGTAGTGAGGCAATAACTTAGCATTTTTTTTCTGGCAATCATTTTAAGTTCTGTTACTCTATGTACATGTAGTAGATGCTTATTCACCCACATGTCGTTCAGTCAAGCATACAGACCATAAATCTCCAGCTATAGTTTTGGCAGTACTGAGTACAATAATGTGTGTAAATATAATTTAAAAACAATACATTGATTACTGTTATTTATACTTGTTATTTATTAAATAGAAAATGAATATCAGCTCTGTTACTGAAGGACTGAAGTGTTAATACATGATTTGATTGATTTACAAGGACAGAGTTAGATTATATAGGCTTCACCCAATCACAGCACTGCACTGAATGAGAAATGACACGTGGCTGCTTTGACGCATGAGTAAGTCTGTGAAGAAAATGGAAAGAAACTACAATATAAAGGTACTGAAGTGGAAACACAAAAAGAACTTTATGACTCTAAGCAGTGTGTCTATGCCGGTACCTCTGCTTACACTGTAAGAAGTATATGTACCATGTATTATGCTCTATAATATATATAATATTTCACCTTTGTGTCAGGCGGTATTTTTTATTTTTTTTCTCAAAGCTTTTGGACAGCACAAAGAAATACGCCTCTGGTTGTGAACAGAGATTTTACTTACAACCACAGTTACTCTAGGCTGATGATGTTTGTCTGTTTTGATCATATGTTGTCATAAGTGTTGCGTCTATTATCGCTGCCACAGTAAATCATTCTGTTTTTTGTATTTTTTTACAGCCGATACAGAAGCAAATCAATCACTGACTATCTGGAGTCTTTGATAGGCTGTCAGTCTAGCCGTGTTGCTTTTGAAACTCACATATAACAGTGATGACTGTCAGAGCTCTTTAAAAGGCGAAATGGCATCCATCCTGTTTGTTATGACTCACATTAATAGTTGCTTTTGTGATTTACTTACTTCAAAGCTCCTTTTCATGTGGTGTTTTTCTTATTTTATATCTTTCCCAATGGGGCGGGAGATTGTGGTTTTTTGTGGAAATGATATTGAATTGATGTAATGGAATCAATTTACATGATTGTTTGTTTTTTTCTTTCCTCCTATTGTCACCTTTTCCCATGGTTACAAGGTTTTTTTTTAAAAACATCATAATTAGTCCTACTTTATTTCTGGACAATCACAACTATAACTTTACAACAGACCTCCCTGCAGAGTCCCTCTGTGTTTTCTGAGTCTGAGCTTCACTGTTCTTTGATTCTTGGCAAAGTATCTGATAGTTTTGTAATGTAATATCCTAGTTTTCTTTTCAACTGCAACAAGTTATGATATCATTAAGTAAAAGGAGCATCACTCTCGTCACTTTCTCTTCCCCATTCATTCATGCCTGGGCGTGTCCAACGGTAAATTCAGAGGTTCAGAATACTAAATCGCAAATTATTTTCTAGATGAAGTCATGGTTAAGTTAGTGAGTATGATGCAAAGCCGTTTAAACTTTTCAATTGACGATGGCCATACGTAGCCTATAGTTGGCAGATTTGTGGATGTTATTTGTATCCCTGATGTTAAAGGTCCAAGCGATGTTGAATGACGTTACTTCTTGTTGACGTTCAAAGTATTTTCAAACAAAACGGGGCTAGCTCGCCCCTCCCTACTCCTCAGCCCGTCCCCTCTCCCTCCCCTCTGTGCTTCAGTGCACTAACCCCCCAACCCCCACCCCTAAATCCTTCTTGTTGATTATTGGCTGGAACGCTGGAAGACTGTTGTGTTTTTGTGGCCCAGGTTGGGCCAGTTTGTTTTTCTTGGCATCTGTGGAGCCTGGGCTGTCTACAGAGACTGCATTTTTTTTTTACAGTGTGTTCAGGGGACAGGCAGCTCTCGGATAGCGAGGAGATGTTTGCTGTACGTGACAAAAAATGTTGTAGCCTAAAAAACGCGTGACATCGCTTAGAGCACCTGTTTATTTGATGAAACTTGCGATGACTTTACAATTTCTTTTATTAGTACTTTATTTGCAAATTCATAAGTTACAAAAAAGGACAAGCATAACATAAAAATGTATGCCAAGTGAAAAAAGTATAGCTCAACAATGAAGCCACCCACATAATACTTAAAATAATACACATTTACAATTATAGGCCTACAATATGAGAATAAGAGTAGGCTACAATAAAAAAGGTTTTCTCCACTAGAAGGGGATCTGACATAATCTAAAATTTAGATAAGAGGAGGTTTTTATAATTATGATTATATAATTTTATAATTTTGAAAGCTTCATTTATAGATATGAAATATGTAAAATTTGGATAATAATAAAATATTGGTTAACCTCCTCGTTTCTGAAATCATAAAACATTGAAAACTGCATCAGCCTTTAACGTTGATGTTTGTTTAAGCCATGTTAAATGGGAGTGTTTAATTTTGAGGTCCGTAAGCATCACTGACATGTACCCTTGAGTGTAATATTGCCCTGTTTAGTAAGCCAGGCATTCTAGCTTTGCTTATTTTATCTGCTTTTATATAACTGTTTTTAACTGCTCTTTAATGTTTAATTTCTTATACTGCACTGTAACTTTTATTCTTGTACTTTAATTGTCTTCATGTAAAGCACTTTGAATTGCCCTGTTGTTGAAAAGTGCTATACAAATAAAGCTGCCTTGCCTTGCCTTGTAGAGACCGTTGGATTTCCCAAACTGAATAAATCCTGCACATATTTAAACACAAAACTTCTTTGCTAGCTCAATCGTATTGTAACTAAGACATCTGCTGAAAAAGTAATAGTATTCATTAGCATGATTGCGGTACTGTTTAGTTCAAAAACATCTAAAACACCAAAGTACGAAGACATAGTGGACCACACGCAAGCTTTTATTTTGAAAAGTAGAAGCTCTGGGACGGCACCAGCTGGGAGGGCGTGAGACAGGATGGCATGAGACGGGAGGTCTCCAGGCTGCATTCTTACCCGACTCATTCATTCTGTGAATTTGCCTTTGAAATGTGGTTGGGAACTTCTTCACTAAGATCTATCTAAGATAGTGTGTGTATGAATATCAAGTGGATTGTTGGGGAGAAGGTTAAAAATATATGGCCTGGTATTGTGCCATTTAATCAGTAATCTTTTTCTATTTTTTGTGGCATAATATTTGGAAATATAACGTTTATTCAATACACATATAGGTAGTATTTAGAGGTTATAAAATATGCAGTATTATGACTGGTGAGATTTCTCGACATTTCTATTTTTCCCTATTTTGCCCTTTTTTCAGTCTAAGTTCTACCTCAAATTGTGGTTAGAAACATTTTCACAGCAGTGATGTCCAGTTGAACAATGATAATATCCAGCATTCAGGGCTGAGAAGCTGCAAGATGTCAAAAATAATTGTCTATTAGGTCTGTTCTTTCTTCAGTGTATTTAATCAATTAGAGAAACAAAATTGGTATTATTGTGAATTAAACAAGAGGTCTAAATGTTACTGCAATTGCTGCAATTTTTTAACAAATCCCATCTTCCAGCATGACAACATACTACTCTAGGCCTACTAGGTAAAACTTCTTAAACCCTAATTAGGCACACTATCTGTGTATTGGCATTTTTAGTCACACACACACACACACACACACACACACACACACACACACACACACACACACACACACACACACACACACACACACACATCACAAAGCTGACAATCATTTTTTTTAGGTATTTCTTAATTATTAATTCAAATGAAATAATATTTCCCCCCTTTAGCATCCATTTATATTCAAGTAAATCAAATCAAAATGAGTGTAAAGGTTTCTTTATTGTAATGACGTGTTTCCCAACCACCAGAGGTCCCCCCACTTCATTGTTACCATCATAACAATTGTTATTGTTACCAAACATATTGCTATTCTTGTCAGTTAGCTAACATTCTCTTAGCAGATGATCTTCAGTCCAACTGATGTTACAGATATACTGACATGTCAACAATGAACAGATGTTAAAAACAGTCATATGTTCAGAGAAGGCGAACAAAGGTGTAGAGTTTATCCAGTTCCAGTGTCAGTCCCAAAGGATTATAGGTGTACGAGAATTAAATCTCAGACAATCTTAACAGACTTAATTTTGTTTTATTTTCTGACACAGTAGCTTCCGGTTTTGTCTCTGGTTTGTAGATATCATCAGTGTGCTTCCTATCTCCCTCTTATCTCACATGTTCCCTTAAGGCCCTAATTCAACCACAGGGACACTGCGCTGCCTGTACGTTCGGAGTTCGCAGCCTCAGAATGACCTCTGTATGGCTCGATCAGACTCCAAGTAACGCATGCTAACCCTGACTTCAACCGGACACCAGACTGACAGCGGTATTATGGGCAGACTCCTTCATCCCACATCCTTGAAGAGTAGTTGTTAGCAGCCATTTACTGCCCACAGCCTCTCTGAAATGTTCACAGGGTGACGGATGATTTTACCAATTACTCTTGTCATCCGCAAGCCCACACCTCCAACACGCTGCTCACTGTGAAACAAGAAGCCTGTCACGTACACAGCTTGGAAAGATTTTCACATGCTAAAAGCATACACCATGAACACATTCTCACATAGTTACACACCTTCTGTTGAAAATCTGTGCAATTGGTACAAATCCTTTCTTTCTTCAGGAATAACAAGAATCAAAATATTGTGCAGGAAGGACCAAAGAAGATTGTTTTTTTTAATCAGGAATAATAGCAATCACCATGGTTGTTTCTAATGACTCCAGATGGACATTGGCTATACTGTATGGATAATTGTGTGGACACTTTACCTATAATACCTAGAAAAACGCTATATAAATCATTACTATTATTAGTATTACTGTTTGTATGTTAACATTTGCATTTGCGGATTTAACGTGTATGTTCATACTCAGGTGTGTGTACCAGCTGATGCAGATGCACATGTGTACAGTACGTATCCTTGCATGTATTTTCAACACCAGCTGCTCTAAATGAGCTCCTGGTCGGGAACTTGTGTCCAAAGAAGCCAATGGAAATTACTGTGGCTCATTTATCAGGAAAATGTATCGCATGGTGGGGGTCATTGTCTGACTGAGGGGTAGGCCAATTGTTCTCTTGTCTCTTTGTAGAACTGGCCTGCACCTGAATAACAAGTGTGATGTCCTTCAGTAATGATACACCGCCCTCCTCATGCTCTGGTTACACACCACTCTCTCTAGCACAGGGGTGTCAAACTCAACTTCCCAGAGGGCCACACTGGAAAATAAGAATCACATCAAGGGCCGGACATGTTTAGTTTATTGATATGCTTTTATTTAATCGAAAAAGTCAAATATCTTTGACTGTATTATTGCATCTGTCATATAGTCTTCTCTCTTACAGTTTGGTCCACATAAAGTCCTAAAGAAGTCAGGAAAAAGTTCCTCAGCCATCATTGAAAAGAAGCGCCCAAAAACGTCAGAATAATTTAATAAAACCTCGGAAAAAAGTGACAAAAATGTCAGAAAAAGTACAAAAACTAGTGGGCCAAAATGTATTGTGAACCTAAATTGATATGCGGGCCGGATCATAATCTGCGAGGGGCCGGATTTGGCCCGCGGGCCTTGAGTTTGACACATGTGCTCTAGCAGATACCGGAACGGTGACTCACAAGTAAAGCATTGTCACCAACAAAATAAAAAAAATAAAAAAATAGAGAATGATGCATCATTGTAAACAGGGAGATGATACTACAGTAGCCTATGTATGTTTGCATGAAGAAGCACTTGGGGAGAAATGAACTGACAGGTAACACTTTACTTATGAGGTGACAAAAAGTTGTTACTCACAACCTAAACTAAACCGAGAGCCAAAAATGTTCAGTTTCAGAGTTTGAAGCCAAATTTGCAACAAGTGTAATGTGGAAACCTGAAACCTCCACTGCACGTACACTGAAAACTGACTTTTCCATATGAGACATATTGGCCCTCATTTACGAAACGAACGTACGACAGAAAACAAGCGTAAAACCGGCGTGAGGTCATTTCCACGCAAAGCTCGGCATTTATCAATATGGACCTGAGCAGAGGCTACGATCGTGTACGCAAGTTTTCAAGTCAGTGTGGACTTGCGGTGCAGCATATAATCAGTTTAACAGGAAAAGGAGAAGTCATTAGTTGATCACTTATCAGCAATGGCAGATCTGGCTCTTTTAGAAGACCTTTATGCGCCGGTACAACAGTGCACACGTACGCACAGGGGCCACGGTGGAGTGCTCCATCGGATTAATTATACTATACACGGCAGAAAAAGTCTGCAACATTGTTTTAGCCTGTGGAGTTCTGCACATCGCGCCACAAAACAGGGTGCCATACATGTAATGTTGGAGCCAGATGACCTGATGCCCAGAGAGCAGTGTCCAGCACCCTCCCAACTGGGGCTATACCAAGGAGACAAGGTATTATTCCTCGCTTTAAAAAGGTATAGTGTTGGCAATAATACTCAATGCAGGAAACATTTTTATTTATTCTTCAGGTTTTCGTTTCTCTTTTAAAATGTCGTTAATGGCCACAAGTGAACGATTTATTTCTACTATTGACCAACATATTTCTGCTTGTTTTTTGGCATGAGACAGGGTCAGGGTAGGGTTCCATAAAAAAACATGAGTAAAATAAAAGACACTGCATAAACTACTGTGTGTTTATTTAAATATAGGTACTCCTACATGTAGGCCTAAGAGATTGCAATATAAGGCTGTATATTACTATTAGGACTATAGTATACATATGTCAGGGATGTATAAATTAAATAAACAGCTGGAGTCCGATTTACCACGGCAACACTGTTGACAGCATCAGTGATCTCTTTCCATTCCGCATTCTTTCTACAGCCTTTAATACCAGTTTGCAGGCTGCCAAATACTACACACGTTAGTGCAAATGAACCTGATGTCAGGGTTTTAATCTCCACCTCTGAAATGTGCCGCTTCGTAGCCGGATTACGTCTCGCCATGTCGTAAATTGTAGGGGCGAGGCCTCAAAACCGAGCCTATGTGGGGGCATGATATTTAATTGCGATTGTTTCCAGCCGCTGCATTTATCAATGTACGACCATTCTTACACTCTGATTGGTGTGATACGAACGTTTCATGAATCACACGTGAAGCTTGTCGTAAGATGATTTCTACATTAGGTTGATAAATGAGGGCCATTGTGTCTAGTAGTTACTCTGTAGAAATTAATAATATTATAATATTATTATACATATTTTTGGGAATTTTCATTGAGGGAGAAGGAGACGATTTTAAGAACATTTAATGAGGTAATAAAGGGTCTTTAATTAATTATATGGCTTCCATTCCTTTGATTTCGTTCAAGAACAACTTTTGACATTCTCAGCTGGTTGCAGCCTTCAACTGTAGCTCTCCTGACCCCATTGTCAAAGCAATAGGTTTTCCTTTTGTTATGGTGAAAATGAAATACACAGAATTACAATTTAAGGTCCATTCTGGTTAAAGTAATATTCCAAAAGCCAGCAAACAAATTCTGCCTGTACTACTGTATGTGACCCGTGTCTCCGCTAATAATGGGTCTCAGCATTATCGATTGAGTATTGCAAATGTTTTCAGGTTCAGAACTATGCAAAGAAAAAATGCTACTGACCTATGGCCAAATTCACCCTGCTCCAATTTGTCTCCAAATGATTTATGGATAAATAAGTCTGTTTAAAGTTTTTAAATAAAAACAGTCCAATAAACAGTTGGATAAACACAGCAGTCTGTAGAAAATGAGCTTATTATCTGAGTACACTGATAATTAAAAGGAGGACTGCGTCCGGTAGCCATGTGGTTAAAACGCATGGCACATAACCGCAACATTGACAATTCAATCTGACTGGAGACCTTTATTGCCCGCTATATTCCTTGACCTTCCCCACATTTCCTGTGTATATGTACACTGTAATAAAGAAAGGGAAATATAGGCAGACAAGCTGAGACAGAATGCTTACTTGTAGCTGATGTTACAGATGCTCATTAGATGAGCTTGCATCTACTAATGGCTTTCTTGTCTTCTTTCCCCCTTCATTGTATTGTATGCTGATGATAATGAGCTGGCAAAAACCTTTTCTGCTTTTTTCATAGTCACATAAAACTCAAACTGTGAAATGAGCGGACGCAAATAATAGAAAGGACAGAACCTTAGGAGCTACATGAAAATATAAACAGTGCGAGGATGTTGTTGGAGGATGTGACGGGGCGCATGGCTGCCGTCACGGTAGCGATACACTACCTAGTTTAACCCACAAAGACTGAGTGTAAATGTTACCTGTATGTTTTGTTAGCATGTCAATATGCTCTGTTAGGTATCATATACTCCGTTTCAAATCATTTGTTAAACTGGCCATTCATCAGATTCCACACAGTAATCCCATAGTGTTCTTGTGCACATATTTACAGCTAATACTGCGGTGATTTATAGGCTATAGCTATATCTATCAATACATCATTCTCTGTTTAAAACCAATATCGTTTGTCACAAACATCATTATTTATAATAATCACACTTACAACATTATGTCTTAACTTACTGTTTATTTAGTTTAAAAAGGCAACAGGATAACATGTGGTCTTTGTCTTACCGGAGTCTGTTCCTTTGTTGACAAAGGAAAGTTTGCCGCGATCGGCGAGTTTAAATGCCGTTATTATATCCGGGATAACAGGAAGTGACCGTAATTTTGTGGAATTATTTATTTTGTCTGTTAAAGTATTTTGTGGCTTAGTGAAATGGTTTGGTGAGTCATGTTTAATCTTCGGTAAATTTCTAGCCTACTAGATCTGTGAATTTTGGCTGGTTGTAGTTTTTATTGTCTGTTCGCCTTAGCCACCCCTGTATTTTATTTGTGGTTGGTATGTTCCAATTCCAGGGGCGGCTATAGGCCTATATAGACTGTCAGTATAATTTGCTCGAGAGGGCTAGAAGAGTGTGGACGTAAGTCTGTTTAAGGCTCTGTGGACTAGATTCAAAAGTCGACTTAAAACTTTATCCATATTTTTCATAAGTTTTGACTCTCACGTCTAGTTACTTTATTCTTTTTGAGAAAGTTTTTTTTTTTCTCTCTTTTTCTTTAATTTTTGTGTTATTAATAGTTTGTTTTGCCTGTGGGCCTTAATTTGGACAAAAAAATAATAAAAGTCCATCATTCTAAACTTCATCCTTGACTACCCTGAGTGTCAATATCTGCTCACGACCATTCTTCTACATCTACCCTCAACAGAGGACCAAGGAGTTTATCAAGAAACTGCACACACATATGGGATTAAAATTGTTGATAAGCGCGGGTATAGCTGAAATCGCACAACAAGGGAAAGCTTCTAAATGTGGGCTGCTTCATTTATATAGTAACTTCTTCATACATTACCATACGGGGATTGCTGGTTGAATTTGTGTTTGCTGGATTAATCAAATTCATTTCACCATCTTGTTATGGATGAGACAGACACGCTGTGAGTGGAAAGCATGTCAGGCTGTGGGCAGGGGAGCAGCTGCCAGTTTGTCTCACTTGGCTAGTAAGCACCAATTCAAAGTACTCGGTTTGTCTGTTTCCCTTGGTTGGTTAAAACAAAAGACACTGAAAAAGAGCAACAGTATGACCATCTTCAGTTTTTTTTTTCCTAAGCACTTTATTTTAAGCTGTGACAAAGAAGGTTAGTTGTACACAATTCATACTGTGTACAACCCATGCACATGGGATTGCAGAGTGTCCCTATACAGTACATACGCTATTCAGTATTGTACTTACAAGTGCAAAACTGTGTAATGTACAAAATAGATTCATATGTGATGGACTACAATTATAATACTTTTAGTTTGTACAGCAATGCAATGCCAATACTGACTCTTTCAGTTATATGGTTAAAAGTAGGTTGCACGACACTGTTAAAACTAGACATGTCTAAAATAAGTAGTTTTAATGAATTCAATTGTGAAACTCTACTGAGACCCAGGCAGTATAATAGTCAGATACAAACAGGGCAGTGCAAAAATAGAGAAAAAACAGAACAACTAATCAAATTTGCCAGATAAAGCATCTAAGTTAAACACTGGTCAAACAGCTTGGTTGCGATACTGCTGTTAATACATTTGAAATTCAGATTTTGCAGCATTTGGCACCTCATCATATTTGCATAGGATCAGAAATTGAACCTACTCGAAATAAGTTTAGAAAATCTGTTACACTATAAGAATATGACTTTTTTTTGTAGCTATACTATATATACTGTATAAGCTATACTATACTGTATACAAGCATAAAACAAAGAGCCACCAACAGACAAGCAAGTCTCTTCTTTGACTCTCACACAGTGTAATGCCAGTATAAAATCAAACCCCATTGCAGCTTCATGCAGTGATTTGTTGGAAACCCCGCTCAAAGCTGACCAAAATAAGTCTGACTAATGAGTGCATCTACAGATAATATACAGCTTGCTAAGCAAGTTTGCTGATGTGTTTTTGCATGGACGTTGATGGTGGTATGTAAATGAGACCAAGAGGTTATCGGCAGATGAAACACTTAGTAAATTATTAATAGTTTGTGAACTATGTTAAAAAGAGCTTAACATATGCTTTTTATGAGAAAGACTCGTGTTAGCCCCCCATTCCTGTTGCTTTCTGCTGTGTACAAATATATGAAATTCTCCTAAAGCAATCATTAGATATGTAAGGAGGTGATTTCAAATAAATTGCTTTAGTACAGTACAGCTGGTCAGTAGGTTGCAGGTTTTAAATCAAATTATTATGAAGTATCATAGAACAACATAGAACAAAAGAGATGGAGTATTATAAATACAGACAGATGAATAGAAGAGAAATACAAGTCTCTTGTGAGATTTCTTACCATTTTAGCTGTTAGTGAAGACCATCAGTGACATTAATGCGTGATTTTGATAATATTTCTAATTAGATTAGAAGGCGTTGTCAACTAGAATACAAAACAATAAATCAATGATATATATATAAATGGAATTGCTTCTTAAGCAGTTGAGTCATATTGAGTTAAGATAAACAGTCACAAAACACTGTATAAACATGACTGCATCACAAACATTTCCCCATATGATAATATTTAAAATATATAATTGTATTTAACCTTTATTTAACTAGGAATAGACTCATTGTGATTAAGAATCTGTTTTGCAAGACAGGCAGCAGCACAATTAACACAGTTGCAGACATAAAACATAACAATTCACAATGCAAATACATAATAAATTACAGGATCATAAAATATCAAAATATTCATCAATGTTTGTCAGAAGTTATCTACATCAGGGATAAAACAGAGCAATCAGTCAAAAACATTTACAGCCCAATGTGCCTTCCTCCATGTCATTTAAAATGACTTTAAAAGCATCTGAGACCGACTCACAAAACTATATTTTCTGCATGTTTATGCTGTGAGGCTGGAGAGAAGGAAAAAAGGAGAAGGCTTGCGACTCATGTGGTGGGTATCCCTCCCGCACTGGAATCCATAAAGGATTCTGGTTTATATTTGGAGCTGTTGCAAGATTGCTGCCATTATCAAGAAGTGACCTGATTTGATTTATATCTCATTAATCTCACTCTCTTTATCTATCTATCGCTCTCCCCCTCTCTCTCTTTCTCTCTCTCTCTCTTTCTCTCTCTCCCTCTCTCTCTTTCTCTATCTCTCTCTCTCTCTCTGTCCATAGCATACATGCCAACCTTCCTCTGTCACACACGTCTCTCACTCAACAGTCTCTCATCATTCTTTGCCCTCCATGCCATGCAGCGTGAAAGCCAACGCTTCTCTCTGTCACTCCTCACTAAAAAGTTTATAATCAGTGGCCACTCAAGCATTAAGTCAGTGTAGAACGCCTCAGGTAAAGTGCCCTTTCACTTTCCTCACCTCAAATGAAGTCATGAATTTGTTTGTAAAGACTGACGACAGGACGTGTTTGTTGACCAAAAAAAGAGAGCAGAAAAAAAATCACTTATTGCTTTTTGCCAAGCAGTGGTGTCACCAGACCTATTTTAGGGGGCTTTAGCCCCACTAGAATTTCCAACACTCCTGCTAAATAATTCATTCAGCCTTTTCTGGCAGATTTATAATGCAAAAATATGATACGGCCCCTAGAAATACTTCACTCATGAAAAGGGCTAGGAGTAAAACCCAGTGGAAACTGCCATGCAGCGCAGCATGTGCACTGGTGAAACCAGCTACATAATTCGGTGCATTCAGCCAAAAAATAAAAGAACCTTCTGCTGAAACATAGGATTTATTTGTATAAATCCTATGTTTCAGCAGAACATACATTTAGAATATAAATAGTATAGAGACACACATAGCTAGCTGAATAGATGTCCACTAGTCCACTAATAGATGTCAGTGGTTTAGGTGATTAACTTGTTCTTCCTAATAACACCAGCTGATTTTATACAAATACGCATTGTGAAAAAGCTTAATCTGTATTACCCCCAGTTATCCGTAGATGGGTAGGCTACATTAAAACAAATCATTGTTTCTGTGAAAAACACTGTCTATTTTGTATGCATCCTCTAAGAAGAATCTAAATATATCTGTTTGGTTAGCTGGTGTTAAGACTGGAAAGTGTAGTCATTGTACAGTGTGCCCGTGCTCTGGATGAGAAGGAGAGCACAGCAATATCAACAAGACATCCATTGTATTTATGCAGTATGAATACTGATTAGTTGTGTCATGCAAAGAGACACGTATCTTGTTTTTATGGCTGCCAAATTTAATCCCCATTGGTTACCTTTAAGTGGTCTGATGGCAGATCCTCAGGGAGGGTTTGTGGGGAAAAGGAATGCAGAGCTGGTTGCTGTAATTACACCCTGATGTAAGGGGTAATGTGCCATGTGAGATTCTATACAGGCACACAAGTGCTTTCTGTACAGTATTTGATTCATACCAGGCTGAACTGTTACTGTTGTTATAAAAATGCACTGTGTTCTCACAAAGATTTGTGTATATATAGTATAAGCTAGTGCAGCTATTGTTTGGCATCTTTTAAACCACATTAACTATTCTTACAATGCAGTTCTTATACACTGCTGCTTGTATATTATATCATATATGTATAATATATTTTATATATAATGTATAGGTTATAGCTTTTGGCTAGTCAGTCATTTAATTTTCTTATAAACATAATAATAAACAATAATAATTGTTTATAAAGGGGTCGGTCAAACTTTTACCCATACCAAGGCAGAGTAAGTTTTGTCACTAAATTGACTAAATTGATCATATGAATTGACATTGTAGCATCCTTTGATGCCACATGTAAGATTTGATTTGTAAATTTAGCTTTTTTGTCATCTGTGCTGCTAAATGGCTGTATGTACGCCACATACAGATTTGTTTTGTATGTTTGGCTTCAGTAGGAAGTTTTTCCATTTCATAAACCATAAATGAATTCAGAAATTTTGCAGATCTTGCTCTTCAATTGTCTGCAGTCCTGCTAATCTGGGTCATGCTTTATAACTCTCTCCCACACAAAGAGACAGCTGGTAGTTCATAATCTCTTAGGACAAAAGTTTGAAAATGCATTCTTTTCTTAATCTCATTTTCCTCATCTCTTTTCATCTAATTTCTTCATTGCACTACAGAAATCCAATTTTGCTGCTTTCGTTGTCAGTGTGAGGACACATTGTTTGCTTTGGAAATCAACTTCATCTTTTTGCTGCCATACTTTGGATTGCTGATTCATTGTTTATCTTTTTTCAGGATTTGATCTCTTGAAAAGGAGGATGAGTAAGTATCTTTAATAGAGGGATTCCTAATCCGAGAGATAGTTATTCACAAATCAAAATTTTGCTGAATATTTTCTAGTGTGTGTGTGTGTGTGTGTGTGTGTGTGTGTGTGTGTGTGTGTGTGTGTGTGTGTGTGTGTGTGTGTGTGTATGTGTGTTCCGTTCACTTTTATTACAACTCACTCGACTGTCAGTTATCTTTAGTCAGCAGAAGATGCAAGAACCTCATATTTTACCCTGGATTGTACCGTAGCCAGTTGTTGAGTGCAAGGTTTTAATTCCTAACAAAAAAACAAAAAGGCGTAAATAATTGTTTATAGTCATCTATAAAGGAATGTGATTTTCATTATAGTGTGTGATCCCTGTCACATTTGCCTGGACCCCTGCGTGGAAATGCATTCTTTCTCCACCCTCAGGCTTTAGCTGCTTGGAATTTACATTTTGTAATTGAAGAATTAATGGCGTCAGTAATCAAGCAATTAATCAGTAGTTACAGTAATAGCCTGCTCGTTCTTACTGTAAGTGAAGGGCTTTTTGTTGCGGATTAGGCTGTGTGTTGAACAAACTGTAAAGAAGCAGAAAATACTGTAATCCCACAACTGTGTTCATGTATTAAATTTGTATTCTATTCTGTTCAAAAATCAGCTGTCATGCTAATGCTGTTACACTGTTATAATGTGTGTGTGTGTGTGTGTGTGTGTGTGTGTGTGTGTGTGTGTGTGTGCGTGCTTGCGTGCGTGCGTGTGTGCGTGCGTGCGCGTGTGCACGTGCATGCGTGTTTATGTGTGTCTGTGTGAGCACAATTCACCTTTGAGTTAAATATGTCCATGCATGTCTATTTTGCAGTATTTTAAAGATCAACGCTGACAAGCCCTTATCGTTTTGAAAACGTCATACACCATTCTCGAATTTTATGATTTGACAGTGACAAAAAATAGCAATGTTTATTTTTGATAACCTTATGACAGCCGTTTCACTTTATCCAACAAACACATTCCGAAAGAACCCTTGTCTCAGAGCGCACATTATTGCTCTGTTTCTATATTAAAACCTTTGTGTGGCAGTCAGACAGCTTTGCTGTAGCTATTTGTAGCTCAACACGATGAACAACAGTGTTTATCACTGTCATGTCAGTGCAGGCTGTAACTCTAGCACTTTCTGTGTGAATTGCACATCTTTTTCTTCATGTTCACATTGATTTCCTGAACGTGATCCATTTTTCCACATTCAATAAACATTCATGTCAGGTAGATTCTGATCTCTATCAATATTTCTCTTTATCTATGTTAGCTCTGTGATTCACTTCCGACCTGCCCAGTCTTTCCCTGTCTTTCACTTACAGAGGGAAAAGAATCCAGCTTGCACTACTAAATTAGTAACAGCAACAGCATTCCCTTGTAATTACTGTATATGTATTAGTGAACACTTCAGCTATGATCTAGTCTTTAATAATGCATTTGTTAAAATATAGTTTACTCCCTTTAACATCAGTAGGTACTGATAAGTTTATCTATGAAGTCACACAGGGGTGTCGTACCTGAACACTAGAGGGTGACACAGGAATCAATTGTCTAACTAAAGTTAGCTTAATGTCAGCTATCGTAGCTAACGTTAGGCTGTGACAGCCAACAACAGAGAAACAACAGTTAACTTTCTGATTGGGAGCTCCAGGTGAAGTCATGAAAGCCGTTGCTGTAGATGTAACGTTACGGTAAAGCCGTGCATGGAGATGAGGCGCTCTGTTTTTCTGTGCTGGTCGGCACATGGTTCATGTTCTACTCCAGCATTGAGCGGCAGACTAGAACATTTGTAGGCATATACTGCCCCTGTCAGGTCCGGAAGAATTGCATTCCCCGGTACCTAAGCGTATACTCACCGCATTGCAGCGTCTTTTTTTTCATTTAATCTCCGGCTCCATACCTCTCCCGCCCGCTTCCGTTGATTTCTATGCTCTATTCCGTCCCTATCACGTTACCAACAGTGAAATTGACTCCCGTACCACAGGACTCCTGCGGGAATCCCGTGACGCGTGGGAATCCCGAAAAATTGTCACCCTCTACTGAACACTGAATCTAATGTAATTAGCATGTTAGTAGTGTAACACGCTATCTCGTAATTGATGTACAGGAAGGCTGGATTTTGATATTTTAATACTTGAACCACTCTATAAATTAGTATTCAATCAGAAGCACCATCTCAATCCTTTAGATATACTATATGATATGGTGTTCACTTTGAAATGACTTATGATGATACTGTTATGCCTTCAATTATTGTATCATCGTATGTCATTCTACATATAGGTCACTTTTAAAACTCAGTTTATGTAAGTTTTTGTTTTACAGGTGAAAGTTTTTTTTTATTTCTAGCTTGTCATTTATACTGTATAAATGACACCTTTTGTAACCATTATTCACTATGCAACCATGAAAACATGAACAACTTCGAGGAATACTGGTATTGCTGAGTAGAAAACAGGAAGTTAACATATGCTGAATCAATTAAACATCTGTCATTTAGTCACCCTCCATTGCTGCCATAGCATCATCTCTCTTCTTAATCAAAGAATACGCTTACGTTTGTATTTCCCCAGTTTCCTTTGGTTTAATTCATAACAAGTTACGCAAACAAATTCCCCCGTACCATTTTTGGCTTGCTTGTTTGACATTCCAGTCACATACGTGCCTTTGAGGAACTGTGAGTTGTAATCAGACATTTTCAGTTATCTCAACTCGATTGAAGGACTGGTGGGTGGCGAGCTTCCTTATTATTTATGTCTCGAGTCTCAAATATAAATCACACAACACAGCAGCATAGCTGCTTTTTTTCCCCTCCCTTCCTCCTCCTGCAGAGGTACACAGAAGCACAGAAGTTGGCGGCTTCATTGTGATTTTATTTTACGTGATTGAGATTCAGAGTGCACAGAGGACAGTGTGCCCAGAAACAGAGATGGATATAAGGCTCAAGGTTGCAAGTGTGTGTGTGTGTGTGTGTGTGTGTGTGTGTGTGTGTGTGTGTGTGTGTGTGTGTGTGTGTGTGTGTGTGTGTGTGTGTGTGTGTGTGTGTGTGTGTGTGTGTGCGTGCGTGTGCGTGTGTGCGCGCGTGTTTGTGTTTTAGTGGCTTTAACAGATACACAAACCTAAAGAATAACTTTAGGTGAAAACCTTCAAATTTGACTTTTTTGGATTTCTACTATGCTATATTTTTTTTCAGTGCTTATTATTAGAAGTAATTAAAAGGAAATCTCAAACATGATCAATTATCTAATGTATCTCTTCTCTCTTCTGTCTGTCTTTTCATTCCAGTGAGCCCAAATCCTCATTCCAAAGATTGGAAGACCAGTCAATAAATTATGAATGTTAAACAAGATGACCTCCTCTCAGCAGCAGCAGATGATGCGAGGTCCTAGGTGGAACCGGGCCTTGTCCGACCCTTTGTTTGTGGTGCTTCTGGCCCTGCAACTGCTGGTGGTGGCAGGGCTGGTACGTGCTCAGACATGCCCCTCTGTCTGCTCCTGTAGTAACCAGTTCAGCAAAGTCATCTGCACCCGACGAGGTTTGCGGGAAGTTCCTGATGGCATCTCTACCAACACACGCTACCTGAATCTGCAAGAAAATCTCATTCAGGTCATAAAGGTGGACAGCTTCAAGCACCTAAGACATCTGGAGATCCTGCAGCTGAGCAAAAACCACATACGCAAAATTGAGCTGGGAGCCTTCAATGGACTGACCAGCCTCAATACTTTGGAGCTTTTTGATAACCGCCTCACCACTATCCCAAACGGGGCATTTGAGTACCTGTCCAAACTAAAGGAGCTTTGGCTGAGGAATAACCCCATCGAGAGCATTCCCTCCTATGCTTTCAACAGAGTGCCCTCGTTAAGGCGTTTGGACCTTGGGGAGCTCAAACGGCTCTCCTACATATCTGAAGGGGCCTTTGAAGGGCTGAGCAATCTGCGCTACTTAAATCTGGGAATGTGCAATCTGAAGGAAATTCCCAACCTTATTCCCCTGGTGAAGCTGGATGAACTGGAGATGTCGGGGAACCAGCTAGCTGTCATCCGACCTGGCTCTTTTAAAGGGCTCATCCATTTGCAGAAGCTATGGATGATGCATGCCCAGATCCAGACCATAGAAAGGAACTCTTTTGATGACCTGCAGTCACTAGTGGAGCTCAATCTAGCCCATAACAACCTTACCCTCTTGCCTCATGATCTCTTCACTCCTTTACATCACCTGGAGAGGGTGCACTTGCACCACAACCCGTGGAATTGTAACTGTGACATCCTCTGGCTTAGCTGGTGGCTTAAGGAGATGGTGCCAGCAAACACCAGCTGCTGTGCCCGCTGCAGCTCACCAACCCAGCATAAGGGACGATACATTGGCGAGTTGGACCAGAACTACTTTCACTGTTATGCTCCTGTTATTGTGGAGCCTCCCGCAGACCTAAATGTGACAGAGGGAAGCGCTGCAGAGTTGAAATGCAGAGCCAGCTCTTTGACCTCTGTAAGCTGGATTACACCCAATGGTTCCATCATGACACACGGTGCTTACAAGATCAGAATCTCCGTGCTGAATGACGGCACTCTGAATTTCACCAATGTTACCATGCAGGACACAGGCACATACACATGTATGGTCAGTAATTCTGCAGGTAACACAACAGCATCTGCCACACTCAATGTGTCCTCTACAGAGAACAGCAGCTTCAGCTACTTCACCACAGTGACAGTGGAGACCATAGAAACGCCACATAATGAAGGCTTCACCACCGCTGTGCAGCAGAAGGTGGGCCCCACACCCTCTGCTGGTCCATGGGAGTCTGTTTCACCCACCTCTACAACTACCACCACAGTCCGGACCCCGCTCTCCACCCGCGCCACAGAGAAGACTTACACAATCCCCGTCACAGAGCTGGGTGGAGAGGGCTCGCTGAACGGCTTGGATGAGGTAATGAAGACGACCAAGATCATCATTGGCTGCTTTGTTGCGATCACACTCATGGCAGCGGTCATGCTAATCATCTTCTACAAGATGCGCAAACAGCACCACCAGCAGAACCACCACGCACCCACACGCACCATTGAGATCATCAATGTGGACGAGGACTGTGTAACAGGAGGCCCGGGCATGGAGGGCCACCTGACCCTGCCTCCTCTTGAGCACGAGCACCTCAACCACTATAACACCTATAAGACTGCATACAACCATGCCTCCACGATCAACTCCATACACAGCTCAGCACACGAACCTTTGTTAATCCGCGCCAGCTCAAAAGACAATGTACAAGAGACCCAAATCTAATACTTTTTTTCAAAATGAGACAATATAAAACTGACGGAATTACATAAAGACATTACTGAAAGGACATAACTGACAATTTATTGTGAGAACTATGGCTCAAACATGGAGGAACAGACTTGTGTGTTTGGCAAATCAGTGGCTGGTGATGTTTATTCAATGACTTTGGGAATTAGGGTATGTCTACTGTTTCAAAAAGTGTCTTTACAAAACAGAAGTTATTTATTTAAGAAAAAAACTATTGTGGTTAAATCAAGAAAAAACTGTATTCCGCAATTATTTTTTCAGCACTTAATTCATGTTTTTTTTTTCACCTTCCTCTCATTTCACCAGATTGGTTTACTAATATGCTTTCAAACTCTATTTGAAGACATCTGTTGAAGAAAAGCACCTGAAGCAATTTTTTGTTCTTATTTGGTAACCTGCAGTCTTTGGATCTGATGAGATAGTAACCTCATTTCCCCCATGTGTCAAAGGAATCTAGTGCAAATAAGTAATTTTCTTCTGCTGTAGATTAAGTGATGAAATATTTTGTGACCATCTGTAACTGAGATGAATTGAACACTTGTTACAATGAGTGACAGAACTGTCTGCCAATATTTTATTATAATTCCCTGTTTATTTATATCTGTCACATACAGTACATGATAGGCACTGTATGCTCTGTCATCAATAGACGAGGGAAATATGTCCAGCGTTCTGCTGTTGTAAAAGTCGAGGCTCACTATTAAAAGTGCATTTTAGTTAAATTAAATTCTATTGATTAACTATGAAGAAAAAAAACTATGTTTTTGTGTTCCTCATGTATATGCAAAATCTTATCCCTAATCTTCACTTGTTTCGACTCAAGTTCCCAGTTTCTCTGAGACCTAGTCTGATTATTATAGAGAACATTCTATTAATTGCATTGAGAGCAATTTACATTATGATGGTTGTGATACAGGAACAGCATTAATGGCTACTCCAGATTCTACATAATTGTGAAGAATGTAGAATATCTTGAAGTCTAGCAAAATAGATTGCTTTCAAATGTTTCCAATGTATCATGGCCTCACCTTTACCTTACAGTGCTTTGTAATGTGGCATATGAAGATGATTGCTTTGAAGCCACCTTTTTCATGCTGGGACCCCTTACCTCATCTGCAATATTGCAGGACTGAGTGCTGTCAGAAGCAGACTGATGAGCTGAAGAAAGAGCTTAAACCCTTTATACAGCTGTATGAGCACATTGCCTGTCATCTGTGTGCCACATTTTCACATGGGCAATGCCTGGCAGCCCCATAGTCACACTCTGCCCTTGCCAACCACAGGACTTGGCCCTGAGCGGCAGGGCTTATGCTGCTAGAGGCTTTAGGGGTGAATGTGTGGGATCGGGCATCAACCAGATGTTTGGGTTGCACCTGCCTCTCTCCCTATCCCTTTGCGTCAACGCAATTTCCATTTTAATTGATGTGCCCATGGGCTTTGGATGAACACAGCTCTGCAGGCACCCATACCCTGTAAACCATTTCAAAGTCCCCACCGTGAAAAATGGCGACAGGCACCATAAATGCAGAAGTTAGGCAGACATTTGTCAGATCACACGCTTAGGGAGATGCCCCAGGTTAATTTTTTTAGGAAAAAAGGCATTTTTTTTGTCACCCAACAGTAATATATATAAAAAGGTTAGGCCACTGACATGCTTAGTTTGCATTACATCAATGTGTTACAATTAGGAAATACATAGAGTAGAATGACTCATAAAAACTCATGTTAGAGATAGTGGCATGCACCTTCTGTGGAGTCACCATGCCCTCCGTTAACCTTGAAGCTGGAAGTGGTCCTCCACTTAAAATTCACAGTATGTTGTGAGTTTCAAACACTTACCTTCTATAGGCTTGAAAGTTGTAGGCTTGCATTATTGGTGGTTACAGTGGATTTCAATGGTAGCAACGGTGGTGGTGGTTTTCACAGTAGAAATAAAGTATCAACACTTCCACTGAAACTTCTCAAATTAGCCCTGCAGCATAATCAACACCTCTGCTGTCCATCTACATGCATTGTTTCAGTCACATTTCACCATTTGGTTTAAACACAACACTGTCAAGCTTACGAGCTGTATTGTTTGTAGATCCATTCATGTTATGGCACCGACCTCTAGCCCTTCTATTCTTCAAAACCACCCGGAACTATACTACTACTAACATTGGAGAATAACGACAAACAAACAAAATGGCATAATTATAAACCTTTTACAGCTACCTTTTAAGCCTACATGGGTTTAGTGCTTTCTACTCAAACCGTTTGTTTTACCTAAAAGACAAATAGTCTACTTCTCATATTTTAATGCATCAGCATTTTTCAACTAGGGAGAATAATTGAGATACAGTAGCTGTCTCATGATCTCATGACTAGGATACTGTATAAAAAAGGAAATTAAATTAAACAATAAAATAATAATCTAAATCCCTATTCCCACAAGACTAATATTACCTGGGGCCTTCTTGTGATATGTAATACAACAATTGCCTAGATTATATTTGTTAATAATCTGTAATCTGGTTAGATTCCTAAATTACATGAGCCCCCCAGATAATTTGAGTCCAGAAGGAATGAGATAATTGATTACCCCGTATAATGTATTGTCGCCCCCTGACACTATTTATCCCATAATTGCACTTCTGTGGAGTTTGGCACATTTGTAATCGATAGAAGGACATGGGTGTGTGTCATTTAGTTTGTGTTTGAGTTCTTAGTGGTGGGATGCGGATCACAATCCCACTCAGTTTATGTAAGAGAGTTTAACCATCCTCCCTTTTTGTCTTTAGTTAGAGGTAAATCGTCTGAAAATTTAAATGGTAAATTTGTTGCATTTTAGTCGAGCTGTCTCATGTATGTATGATATCTAAATATTTTTGGTCAATATTATTATTTTTCCACATTATTTTCTTTTTTTCTGAGGGGGAATGCTGTTCTAGTGGTAGATTTATATAAAATACACTTTGAGAATAAAACAAAACAAAAACTTTCTTTTAAAATTTTGATTTTACTTGTTCCAACATCCTGTTCTAAAAGTGAAAAAGAGAAACATGCTGTAAAGAATAAGAGATTGTTTTTCATGTAAGCATTCTTTCATGACCTTTAAAAGATATGGAAATCGATTATAGAAACCAGAGTTTGTAGTTCATACACAAAATATGGTTAAAATAAACTATTGTTGTTTTTCTGTATTGTCTGATTCTTGCTTTCATCCTTTGCCACAAGAGAGATTGATAGGGATATAACAGTATTAAAAGTCTCATACTTTAAGATGCAAAGCCATAGTACAGTGTATTGTCTTTCCCCCTCCATAATTAAACTATGAATGATCTATAATGTCATTATTTATCAAAATGATATGTATTTTAAACCTATAATTTGTTCATTTCAATTGGCTACACTTTTAAATTTGATTATAATGTTTATTTTATAACTTTTTTCCATTCATTGTCAAAATTAGGAAAAAGAAATAAAGAACTTTGAGGGCTTGATTCAAACTTTTCTACCTATTTTTAATACATGGCTGTACTGTTTTAAATAATATGTATGATAATGTAGATTCATGGTGACGATGCAATCATAATGCCTAGCTGCACAATCTAATGTTTTGTTACATGGCATTAGTGTAAAACCAGAATCAGTTCAGCAAGTACAGTGAAATTGCAGGCTTACATCTTTGTACCATTGCGTCAGGGAGGTACTGACATGCCAATACCTTGCAATGCTAGACAATACAAGACAACTTTTAATGCACACAATACATTCACTGTAATATGCTACTTTTAATGCACACAATACATTCACTGTAATATGCTGTCATATTCTTACGTCATATTCTTAACTTAAAAGAAAAGTTACAATTATGTGTCTTTACATGAATCAGTGCTCGGATTACCTTACATCTGATATGTTTAGAAAAAATGGCTTGAAGAAAATGTGTCTTAATGATAAAAGAGCTATTGAAAGAAATTGGTTTTCTGTACTATATTACAATTGCATTACACATACACGATGCTGATAATAAGTGGAATCTTTAAAACTCCCTTTTAAAGTTTTATTCTTAATGTATTCTACTTTTTACCATTGCTATAGTCGGAATTAAAGATGAGTCCTTTTTCAGTTTACACTTTAACTAATCTATATATCTTACTAAAACACTCAAAGTGCACTTAATGACACTATTAGTGATGCCATTTTTTTTAAATCCAATCATTATACCATTGTGTTAGCTTATGGAGAGCTAATAAAACTGTATTAGTAAACCATTATGTGATTGTGATCTTCCTGAGCAGATTCCACTCCAAGACAAACATCATTTTTTAATTAATCTCTCCATAATTAACATTCATGAGCTTTGTACCACTCGCTAATTAGCCGAATCACATAAGATTGTGATTGTGATCACCATGCGACCAAGTCATATCCCAACATAGCCAGGCCAACAGTAAATATTTGAATCCAAGAGTGATGACAATCCTTTGGGACAATCCGTAGCAAGTACAAGAGTGTAACAGTCAGATACATAATAAATGATAGTGAGGGGCAATATGCCAATATATTTTTCTTACACCAGTGTAACAAAGACAGCTCACTAACTGTGTGAATGCTGATTCTATGACTATGAATTTTTTATGACTTTTTATGACTTTTTTCAACATACTATACTAGCCTTTTTGTCACTTTTATACTATGACTCTGTTCAACATTCTGTACAATGACTTTGTTCGACATAATACACCTTAATACACTTTTTTTTTTAACATACTATACTATGACCTTTTTCAACATACTATACTATGACTATATTATCACTTTTCTCAACATAAATGTATTTTGTGGATCAGGGGTTAGCACAGCTCCAAAAAGCAACCAGCAACTACTCACTGCAGACTCTGACCCAGGTTTGATTCCCAGCCCATCTGCCCTTCTTCATTTCATTTCAACATACAATACTTTGACTTTTTTCGACATTCTATACTATGGATTTTTATGACTTTTTTTCCACGTACTATACTATGACTTTTTTAGCACTTGGTCGACATACTATACTATGACTCTGATCAACATTCTGTACAATGACTTTCCAATACTATACCTTGATTTTTTTTTCGAAATACCATACTATGACTTTTATAACACTTTTTTAACATGCTTTACAATTACTTTTTGTCATTTTTTTTAACATGCTATACTATGAATTATTTCAACATAACATACCAATGAGTTTTTTATCACTTTTTTTGACATCTTATATTATGACTTTTTTAAGATACTAAACTATGACTGTATTATCACTTCAGCATACCATACAATGACTTTATAATGGCTTTTTTGACATACTATGCTAAAACTGTTTACAACACAGAGTCTTTGGTGGCACAGTGGCTCAGTGGTTAGCACAGCCCCAACTGGTTAAGAGAGAAAAAGAGCTGAAGACTCACACCCAGTTTCAATTCTCACTCTTGGCTGGCCCTTTTGATGACATTTTCTTCGACATGCTATACTATGACTTTTATAAGACTTTTTTCAACATACTATACTATGACCTTTTTATTACTTTTTTGACATACTACGCTAGCCTTTTTTGTCACTTTTTTGACATACTATACTATGACTTTGATCAACATTCTGTACAATGACTTTTTTTGACATACTATACCTTGATTATTTTTCGAAATACCATACTATGACTTTTAACACTTTTTTCCAGAATGCTATTCCTCTGATTTTTTTTATCATGTTTTTCTATTCCTTTTTTGTCACTTTTTTTCAACATGCTCTACTATTAATTTTTTCAACATAATATACCATAAGTTTTGTTCCACTTTTTTCAACGTTTTTGGATATACTATACTATGACTTCTTTAATTGACAATACTGTGATACAATACTTATTTATCACTTTTTTGACATACCATACTATGACTTTTTTTAAGGTATTATACTATGACTTTTTCAACATACTATGATATAACTATATTCTCACTTTTTTCAACATACCATACTATGACTTAGTAATGGCCTTTTTCAAAATACTAAGCTATAACTCTTTACAACACAAATTCTTTGGTGGCACAGTGGCTCAGTGGGTAGCACAGCTCCAAAAGGCAACCAGCGGATAGTCACTGCAGACTGAGGTAGGTTTGATTCACAGTCCGGGGCGGCCCTTTGCATGAAGTTTTTTTCGACATGCTATACTATGACATTTTTATGAATTTCTTTGACATGCTATACTATGACCTTTTTTCCATACCAATAACTTTTTTATCACTTTTTTCGACACACTATGACTTTTTATGACATACCGTATTATGACTTTTTTATCACTTTTTTCAACATACTATACTATGACTGTTTTCAACGTATTTTATTCAGTGGCACGGTGGTTCAGTGCTTAGCCCTGCTCCAACTGGAACCAGCAATTAGGGACTGCAGACTGACGATTTGATTCCTAGTCCGGGCTGGGCCTTTTTGTGTGAATTATACATGTTCTTCCATACGTTCTTTGACTTCAACGTACTATACTATGACTTTTTTATGACCTACCGTAGTATGACTTTTTAATCACTTTTTTGATCCACTATATGATTACTTTTTTGACATATATACTATAAGTTATTTATCACTTTTTTTGCCATACTATACAATGATTTTTTCATCACTTCTTTCAAGCTATACTGACTTTTCATGACTGTTTTCAGCATACTATACTATGACTTTTATGTCATTTTGACATACTATACTATGAGTTTTTATCACTTTTTTCGGCATACTATACTATAAATTTCTTCGACAAAATATAATGACTTTTTATGATGTTTTTCGACATACTATGACTCTTTTCTTTTATGGGTTTTTTGGGCATTTTTGGCCTTTATTTGACAGGACAGCTTAGACATGAAAGGGGAGGGGGGGATATCATGCAGCAAAGGGTCTGTTTTGTTCCGTCTTTCGCCACGTGCCGTACCACACCGGGAGTGTCTCAGAAGCAGAGCGTCTTGCTGCCCAACTCGCAGATTATATTGACTCTTCAACTACTTTACAGAACAATCACGTGTTTATTTAGCTAGTATCTATCTTCCACTCCAAGCCCTCTAGCAATTAAACTCCATGCCTTCTCTTTTCTGGTGTTGTCCTGATAAAAAAGATCTGTGATGGGTTATTATGTTTTTTCAACTCCAAGATGAATCTCTAGTTGTCCGTGGTGTTGTAAAGGAGACATAAACAATATTTGGGGGGGGGGGGGGGGTGTTTAGGTAAATTGACTGGATAGTCTTGCTGTTCTACTGCCTGCGTGGCTGTCCGAATGGCCCGCGGCTCGCTTGAAAATAGACCTGGCATGTATATTTAGCAGAGCGTTGAGCCGCTTCCCACACGTTTCTATTTATATATATATTGCATATTTGTGAGAAGTTAGAAAGGGAAGAGATGTTCAAGAAACTTAAGTTTTGCTTTCAATTTTACAATAGGATGCTTTGATTAGATGTATGAGGTAAAGCTGGTAACATCAATTTAATAATTGAAGTAAGGAGAATGTCCTGCACGTAACAATGTTAAAATGAACCTGCTTAGAAATACATCTGTATTCAGATATATTAACCCAGCAGTAACTCATTGAAAACACTGCAAAACATGCTGTCACCTAACAAAGAAAACAAATCTGCTTGTTGTATAACCCTGAGAATGGAACTCTTATGCAGCATCATAATTAATCTATGATGCGGGTCCAATTTTGTTTATTGTAACATTGTTTAGACCCCTCATAACATGAAACAATGCACAACAGCTCTGCTTGTTAAACAAATCTAAATAACTATTCCTACCAAAGGGGTGAGCTCCCCTTCATGTTTGTTGTGCATTTGTGTCATCCGGTCATAAACAAGCTACTATAAGGCATGCAGACCACTCCATGAGGAAACATTGCATTACTATGTGTACAATGTCAACTGGTCTGCTATTTCAAGTGTGTGACAGGTTGGTTTTCATAATAGTTGCCTATTCAAAACATGGCCCAGGGCCTGTTCAACTGACTCCTCACTAATGCACCATTAAACTCCTCATTTTCTTATTTATTCTGCTCCTGAGGCTCAAGTAAATTAATGGGTGCTTAATGCCAGCACTGTTTTGTATGCTAGTGTTTTTCTAATGGGTATAATATTTGAGTTTATATAGAAAACTGTGATCAAAAAGTAGGCTATTTCCTCTGTTCACGTCATGGTTAGACTTTGCATTCAAGCAATGTATTTCACTCAAGTAAACATATCTAGATGGGATGTGACCATGAAATAAATGATAAAATATGAAAATAAGAGAATGGAAATATATATAGCTGTGCTTCATATAGTAGAACTATCGGCAGTTTAGTATGCTGAAGATAATAACACCAGTTTAAAGCAGGTCACACTGTCTCCGGCTGTAGTACCTGAGGTGAATAGGAACATATTCTCATTTAAAAATATTTAACGATCACTGTTAAAAAGCTGCCTAACTGCTTTTCCCACAATTGTACTCCAACTGCTGCCCTAAATGCAGTTTTTTAGACACGAAGGGCAAAAGTGGTCTCGTTCAACAATGGAAGACTGTCTGTGCAGTCTGGCAAGTGCTGGTGAAAATGTCCCTTTGCAAAGAGGTTGCACAGTTTCATGATCAGCTGTCTAAAACGAGAGAGAAAGAGCAAAGAAAATGTTTAATTTATTTGATGATGTGACCTTGTTAACATCCTCCACTGCCCTGGGACTTCAAGCAGCCAGATGCTCTGAGATGACAGTTCCTCTTTTGAGGTCAGTAGCTGCCTTTTTCCTTCAGATACTGCATCATGGCAGACAAGCTCATAATGAGATCAAAGAAAAGTGTGTTCTCTATCAACAGGGAGAAATAACACTGTTAGTGTGTACTGTATGCCAAAGGTTGCACTTTATATTGTGAATCAGGGTATGAACCTAAGATAATATGAACATATCAGTTGATCAATAAGTTGATGTTGGAGCTGGTTGAGCGGGAAGTGAGACTGGCTTTGGACAAATCTAGATGAGGATTATTTGTTTATCTGATGTTAAAAACACTCTGTATTGTAGACAGATGTCATCTACTGTCACTTAATGACAGCCAAGTTCTCCCTCATAATGTAGAAATGGTCACCACTTGAGGAGAGGGAGAGCCCCATATGCCCTGATTTCCAGGCATACATCATCAGATAAGGCCTGAGAAGGATGCAATATGGAGGGGAATATGTAAACTGGACAGTGAGGGATCAACCAGCAGTGATTCTAGGACAAGAGGTATTCTAGGAATGGAGGAATATTTGCCAGCAGGTAATCCCCTCATTTGCCATTTTGCTCTTTAAGTCACTTGAAGAAAGTGGATGTCAGGTTGTGGTATGATGGCTATTTTTACAGGCTGCACTATGCAGGGTTGTACATGCAAATTTTCAAGCCTTTGTGATAAAAATGTTCATTTTTTTTTTCAGAACAAGTCTTTACACCAGCCATCACTATCAATGTCCTAAAGAACAAAGTAAACTGCAAAAGAGAAGTTCAGTAAAAAAAAGCATTAACAAGTTTTTCAAAACCATATTAAATCATACCGTAATAACTGTGTTTTAATGACTCAAATATGAAGCACTTTTGTAGATATAAAATGGTAATTAGCTCAAGCAACCTTTCAGTAACACAAAGGACTGACATTAAGTCAGAAAGTCTCTAATTTGAATGAAAATCTTCATCAACACCACTATCCTCATATCTAAATAATTTTGCTTTCACAGCTGATGAGAAATTGAACATTTAAGCTTAAGGATATCAAATGAGAATAATTAAAATGTATAATGTATTCTTTTCAAGAAGATGTATCATCTCAGGATATAAGAAGTTAATTTAACATCTTAAGTCGGTTATGCCAAGTAATCTTAAACCACCAGGACCTAGTAACCATCAGAAAGATAAATATTATCCTCCTTACGCTATACGTTGAGTTGCACCATTTGACCATGAGTACCTGAAAAATATCCCTAAACATTTATGTGTCAATTTAAAAAAGAACCCAAAAAATGGAATGCAAAGAAATCACTATATCATCTTTGTGTTTCTCTAAGATCTTAGCGATTTTGGATAAGATAAAAAAAAAGGAAATTGAAAAGTGCTGTGGTCGTGAGGTTACTTTTATTTCAAGCTCATTGCCACAGGGAGGCTGACATACAGGAGAGCAAAGTGAGGCCACAGAATACCTTTAGGGTGACTTGCTTGTCCCACGCATAACCCCCCATTACTACGCCAGAGGGCAACAGGTGTAATTACAGCCACAGTGTTCAACAGTATATCGTTGGAGAACTGAGATGTGTGCAAAGCTGAGGTCCACACAACAACTTTTGAGTAGCTTAAGACACTGCGGCCATTGCAGCTAATTGACAATCTGACAGCAGCTTCTGTCGTATTACCAGGCAGGCTGTTCTAATGAACCACTTATACATATAGCTACAAAAGTAATGCACTGTAAGTTGTATGTATTCCACATATTTATTATTGTATATCCACCACAAACTCTTTATAACAGTACAAAGATCCACGCAGGGAGGGTGTGGAGTTGGATGGTCGGGGCCTAAAACCAGGGTTTTCAAGCGGGGGAGCCAAGTGTGTGTCTTGGGAGTACTTCTTAAGTGGAAGTGTTTCAACACAAACCACAGTCTTTTTTATAATCTCAACTAGTCATTTTGGTGCCTAAACTTAACTGTCATTGACGCAGCACAGTCATCTTTTGTTGGCTAAACTTAACTGCAATGGCCGCTGAAACCAGGACCTCCCGATGCTCTGTACCTGGCTCATAGTTACCTTTTGTCGGCGTAACAGCAATGGCTGCTGACACGACCAGGAGCTCATGGTGCCCTGTACCCGGCTCACAAACTTTTCTCTGCTAAATTTAACTGTAAAGACTGCTAAACCTAACTGCCATGTCATGTGACAACCGGTCGCTTGTCAAACTGAGCATGCAAGATCTAAAAATCATAGAGCTTCCCTTCCCTTTATGGAGAGTTACTTCCTGAGGGGGTGTTTACCAACTTACAAGCAATGCAGCAAAGCAACCACACAGCTGCATGTACGGTAGACGTGGGTGACCAGCCATATGAACCCTCTGTCTCGCTCTCTGTGTCTCTTATACATGCACATATGCACACATGTACAGAAAACACTGTGGAAATGGCCAGGCTTTGTCCTGTGTGGGCGATCACTGGAGGCGGCGTCGGCTGCAGCATTGTCTGTGTTCCCGTGGAAACTGTGATAGAAGGATGCACTGCCTGACCCTGTTTAGCATGCCAAGAGTTAGCCATGCACAGAAATCCTTGCTTTAAAATTTGCACCTGTCACAACATTTTACTCTAGTTCTCCAACTATATATTTATTTTTTCTTCATTTAATCATATCAACATTTATATTCATAGCACCTTCCAGGCAAACATTGCTGTAATGTAAACCATTTACACGTAAAGCAATAAATTACAGACAGATAGACATATGATATATTTGAACTCAAATACAAAAGGAAACCAATCAAAAGGGTTAGGGCTAAATAAATAAATAGTAGAGTAAAAGAAATGCAGTACTTGCAGTTGGTCTGATTGAATTTCACTATGCATAGTACATTGCAAAGCGAAAAGGACGTGTGGTTTTGTTTCTTTTTATATTGAGAACAATATTAGCAGAATAAACACTTTTGATATTTATTTGCCTATACACATCTTTGTAAGGAGAATGCCTTGAATCTACTGTACATTACAACCACAATTAATAATCTTTCGCGTAATTAACCTCAACACATTAACACACGTCATGAATAGACCCTTGAAGTACTCATATTATGCTCATTTTCAGGTTCATAATTGTATTTAGAGGTTATATCAGAATAGGTTTACATGGTTTAATTTTTTAAAAACACCATATTTTTACTACCCATTGCTGCAGCTGTTCTTTTCACCTTGAATGTGTGTTGAGTTCTCTGTTTTAGCTACAGAGTGAGGCATCACACTTCTGTTCCATCTTTGTTCGGAGTCGCACATGCGCATTGCCTTGGTCAGCACTACAAGCTAGTCACGGAAGTAAAGGCTGGACTACAATAGAGCGGTTTGGAGCAGTTTGTGAATAGCATTTTCTGTTGGAGATGGTAAGTCCCTTTGGGGTGGACTTTGGAGTTTTTCACTTTTTAAACCTATTACATGTATAAAAAAGATATATAACACAAGAAAGGATAGGGAAAACGACAAAAAACATAATATGAGCACTTTTAAAGTTATCTGGGGGCTAGTGTAGAGATGGTGTAGCACAGAAATGTGCTGTGCCTGCCATGACATTGAAATGCTCAGCTCACATGCCCTGTGATTACTGACACATTGGCTGTGATCTGTTTTGGGAACCACTGTGCAGCCACTGGTCTTGTCAGTATACAATGCTTTTTGGATCAATTGCAGTTATCTTACAGTTAAGTCTGCTGGTGATGAAGGCATTCAGAGTCTGCTTGTAGGGGAAACGTGTGTACTCTGGCAAAATTCCTAAAATTGATAAAAGTGATGTTATATATGTACATCAAGGCTCAATAGAGTTTACTCCAAGGCTCCAAGCTTTGGTTCCAAATGTTGTTGACGGACCTTGTGGCTATAAAAAAATAATTAGTGTCTTACTTCTGTGCAGCTCACAGGACTTCTGTGACATTTACAAGTTGATGTGATCAATACAGTGACCCACTTAGGGCTAACATCTTTGGGGGTATGGAATTCACAGCTGCATGTCATCTGTACAGCAGTGAAAATCAATGTGTCTCAGTGAGGGAGCTATAAGACACATAATCCCTGTCACTAATCAGGTGATTATAAGTTTGCAGGTGGTATCTTTTGTGTCTTTGTCTCTCTCTGTCTTAGTCATACATAATACATATCATATTGTAAATGATGTTATAACAGCAGTGACTCACTCCTTCACCGAAACATATTTTTTATTGCAGTATACCTGGGAAAGACTCTCTTGTATGCCTGAACCATTCCTGGTCATTTCCTGCATATATGTATGTCTAAGAATCCAGTCTTTATTCAACCAAGAGGACTGTATAAGGATGTGCTACAGTGATTATACATTTCATTGATGGCCTTTACAACACCACAGTTTTGCAAATATTCTAATTTGTAAAGTGGCCTTTGTACAATCTGGAGTTCACATTGAATGTAAAATGAACCAGGGTCTCTTGAGGATATTCTCAGGTGCTGTGGGGAACCTTTAGTAATTGATTGTCACGTAGTGCAAATGGGTTATTTCAGGAAAGGGATGGTCAATAAATTGAAATAGAAACCATCTGTTTCTGTCAGGTCAATATTAAACATATTGAAGTGAAGCTAAATCAGATTATTCATTTTTGGAATTTCTGACTGCGCCATGACCTTGAATATAACCACTGACTGCTAGGTAGCATTGATCAAAGCCAGACTATGAGGAGGCCTGTAGCAAACGGCTGTTCAAACTTTTGCACATTCATGTCATACACAGATGTATATATTGCTACTAGTGCAGTATAACCATTCAAAATGCAGCTGTTTGGAACCAGCAGATTGCTTGGCCAGCTTGGATGATGCTACAATGTCCTGCATGCGTCGTGTTGTGATTGTTCGCCAGAAAAGCTCTGTCATAAATTGGCCGGTGTCAGTGCCCCCTGGCCCGGCGGCACTGTCCGGTCGCTCGGTCAATCCCTCTGGTCACCAATTGAAGCTGGCTGTCACTCCCGTCAGCTGGCAGACCTGTCGCTCCCCGGGCTAAGTCAACGTATTTTCGCCACAAGCCCCCACTGCAGAGTCCTACAGCTGTGATTGTCAGTGATTCTATTGTAAAACATATAAAATCACAAACTGCAGTGACCCATTGCTTACTGGGTGCTAAAGAGTTGATGTGGTGCAGCAGATCCCATCTCTGCTCAGAAAGCACTACTATGCTACTCCATATTCTGTTCATCCAAATAGGGGTCCCTCCTCAATACACTACACAGTGTAGACATAACACACAACTAATAAATATGTCCCATAGATCTCAAGAGCTTGCGCACAACACTGCATTTTCTTGGGTCCTTAGCAATACACGTGCGTGTATCAAGTGTGAAGTTGATTGGGGGAAAGGACAGACAGACACTCCTATTTTAGTTTTTTTCACTGCTATTACTGAATTTATATTTTTCTACATGAAAATGGTGGCTAAATGTGTGCCTAGGTAGTACAGTAGTAAGAGGTTCCAGCAAAGTAATGGATATCATATCATATTTAACGCCCTCCTTCTTTAGGTGTGGATACACTAGTATGTGTCCAGGGCTGGATTGACACTTATCCTCATGCTGGGGAGTTCCATTAAAACTAAGACATTTATTCTTGCAAATGTAAATATGCAATCAAAATGTAACTGAAATGGGTAGTTGATGTTTGAGCATTAAACTCTCAGGAAAAAAGGAAGTAAAACACATTATTTTTGCTTTTCCCACATTAGATGCAAATGTGGATCGGCCCTACTCCAGGGTGAAAGGTGCCAGAGGAAGAATGGCAGTTTAACTAACTATTTTACACTATCCATCACCTAACACAAACACATGGATGACTTGTATGGATGGACTGCTAGTGAGGCAAAACTTTGCTGGCCATCATACTGGAGGAACTCACAGTAAATGTATGAATGAATTAGTAATGGAGAACCTTTGAGTAACTTTTGAGTAATGTACAACAATAATGACCAATTTAGAGTGATGAATTATTCAAGTGTAATACATTCAACTTAAATGGTTCTCAATATGTGTGCATAATGCTCTTGCATAATGATACACATTGAGTGATTTTATACTGTTGGGGCTTATTGCCAATGCAAGACTAAGGTGAAGAGATTGTGTTGATTTTATGGCCCATGATGATGACTGGCAAATGAGATGCTCGAAATTTCCAAGAGCTTTTGTCCTGTATCTCTTTGAATTGGCTCCCGAGATGAAATAGCAGGTGTAGAGGAATGACATGCTCCCTCTCATTTCAAGAGTCTTACAGATGTGTTTTTTGGCAACTGGGACAGTCAAAAGAAAAAGTGGATAACCCATATTACAGTGCCTTTTATCATGCCATGTCCTAATTGTAAATGTATAACTCTCCTGGCATGGTGCCTTTATTAGATAGCTTAGTGTACACAGACATGTTTATCTCATTTTTTTCGTGATGGTCAGCACGTTTTTTTAACTAATGCATTTCAATGGGAAGCATCTTTCGTGATCACAGCACGATTCTTTCTGCCAGTCAGGCTGCAGCAGAGAAGCTGTATACAGCTTTGCTATTATTGATATTTTTAGCCCTATAACCGCTGTTTTAATCAACATTTATTCACGAGATCTTATCATGGTTTATATGTATTTCTTTTAATGTTATTATTTTGGTTATTGCCAGGGAAGCTGGATTGCTTTGTTGTTTATTGATATTTTTAACTATAACGCTACATATATCAACATTTATTTATTGTATTAATTTCTTTATTTTAATAATATTATTTCGGTCTTATTACCGGTGAAATATTACAGTATGCTGTAAGACAGAACACTACGATATGGGCCGAGCTGGGCGCATTCAAAGCCGATATCCTACAATGGAATGCGGGCATTCATATCACAGAATCGGACAGTGATCAGTTTTGTTCCAGTAAGTTATGCACCGTAATAACATAAAAATCTGCGGAATACTCCAGAAGTGACGTAGTAATTACCGCTCAGCGTATAGGAAAGATAAAAATGCATAATCTTCATAAAATTGATGTTTTTGAGGATTTAAACAATAAAGATAACAATAATAATAAAATACAGTTTTAAGTATTTGTCTCATGTATTGTTTGCTCGGTCGGCCAGAGGGCGGCGGCAATCTGAAATGGAATGAAGCCCATTAACAGCAGACAGCAGAAAAACAGGAGGTGAACAAGTCTACCCACCCACCCCGGAAGAACTACAAGTACACTAGCTTTGTAACAGTTTCTGGGGCACATCTCTAAAGGGAGTTGTAGTTTTAAAATATATTGGTATATTTCTCATAAGTAGAAGTTGGCAGTGTAGAATTTTGGATACACCCCGGGGTTTTTTTTGGGATGGGGAACACAGATCCGATTTCTTTTAATTAATTATTAAATAGGTGAAAATAGCTTATTACCATATTTGACAGTGCTTACAGCGGGTAAACATTGGTGACCATATCTACATGACAGCTAAGGTCCAGAGCGTTAACAGCTGGTCCTATGTGTGTAGCACCTTCTATTGCTAAATGACAAGCCTTCAAACATGTACTGGGTTCAAGGTTCAGAGGTCAATATTTCAAAGCAGGAGTTAAGTATCCTCTTCAGACTGGCATATGTTACTGTCGAGGTTGAGACCTTTCCAACGATCTTTAGTCCTACTTCAACGTTTTAATTTTGACATATCATGGAGACCACTTTGCAGACGATATTTTACTGTCCCCAGAGGGATATTTGCCTTGAGTTCAAATGCTTCACACTAGTTTTATTATACAGCGGACATATACTTACAATAAAAAACAACATAAACAAAGTGATATGTAGCCAGACTGAAGCACATCACATAGCCACAATCTATTGCTCATCTTTCACAAACAGTGACAAGAGCAACCTACACACATCCCTTTACATTATATCCTGAAACTATTGCACAACCCCTGCAGCCTCAAGCAACATTATTTAAAGTGTATTTAAGGTCGGTCCAAATTAGGCCTATAGTTTAGAAATATTAAGTTTACATTGGGGTACCCTATATCTTCTGCCAGAGGATAAGAGCTCATACATGGCATGGAGAATAAAGATAGATCAGACCATATTTTCTGTGCTTGCCTGGAGAGACTGGTTTCAATTCCTATCCACAACCTTCATGACCGTCACCTGACAAGCAAGCTTTAAATGAGATGTTTTTAGATATTGCCATGCTTTCTGACATATTAATTTGCTCTGTAAGGCAGCCTTGTATAACATAAACCCTCTGATCCACCGTGAATGTCTACTCTAAATGATAACACACACTTTGAACAAAGTGTGTGTTCAAACTCAACGTATTTTTCTGCGACAAGGCAAATCAAAGTGCTTAGCATAAAACACTATTTTTACACATATTTGTATTGTATATATTCTCACGTACAACATGCAACAATCTTTCACAGATGCGGAGCGGTAATTACTACGTCACTTACGGAGTATTATATCAATAAACAACAAAGTAATCCAGCTTCCCTGGTAATAAGATAAAATATAATACATTAAAAGAAATACATATAAACCATGATAAAATCTCGTGAATAAATGTTGATTAAAACAGCGGTTATAGGGCTAAAAATATCAATAATAGCAAAGCTGTATACAGCTTCTCTGCTGCAGCCTGACTGGCAGAAAGAATCGTGCTGTAATCACGAAAAACGCTTCCCATTGAAATACATTAGTTTAAAAAATGTGCTGACCATCACGAAAAAAATGAGATAAACATGTCCGTGTACACGAATCAATAGATTAAATTACGTGAACATTTCACGAACTGCTGTGAGACTGGGTTGCTTAGTGAGAGGCGATGAGGGGGAATGACAGAAGGAGGCCAAAGAACATGTTTCAATGAAAACACATGGGGGTTCCTTGACACTGCTGTACAACTGGTCAACATCAAACTGCAATGTGAATATAGCATACGCAATCAACTTCATTCATGCAGCAATGTTGCCGCTGCAGGACTGAATGAGTTAGTGTCTCAAAATGAACAGCGCAAACAAGTTGTAAGCACAACAGTGAGATATTGTCAGCTTTTAAGTTGGTGTGACGAATATGTTAGCAAACAGTTTGACATCCACCAGATACATAACATTCATTTGGAGTTGAGTTTCTAGGCACCTAGTGGATAAAGTAAGTCCCTTATTCACTTTTCTTTTAGCTCTGTTTCGGTTTCTGACAAATGAAGCTTAGCGTAAGTTCTTTCAGGAGATGTAATAATAATATATTCTACGCCTCTCTCTTCTTAAACCAATAGCGAAGAGGTGCGCACTTTCTTTTAACCAATCAGGAGCGGCCACAACATTTTTTATCTTCTGCATTTCCAATCCAGTACATGTGCGAGGGTTAAGGACAGTAAACACCTATGCCGTGCCGTGGTAAATTAAGCCAGCTAACCGGACGTTGTGCCGAGGTAAATATTAACAAACAAACAAGGAAACAAGCAACAATCAAGCAACCAAGCAAACATACCAGCATGCTAACAAGCAAACAGCAAGCAACAAGCAAGTAGCAAACAAAAACATTAACCAGATCTCCAAAGCATAATCTGGTAAGCATGCATATAACTGGTGGTGGCGTATTTTCACGATCTCTGATCTATCTCTCATTCATTAAGTGATTTTACACATACGTTGGCATCTTATCTACACTTATTTCAAATTAATTTCATACCCGTTTGCTATGCGAGGGATTCATTAAATGATATTTAAAAAAGTAAGATAAGACAGCAAATCCGTACGCCGTGCGTGGGTTTTAAACAGATAACCCGGTCGTTTAGCCGTGGTGTGGTGCAAACGAGCGCTTGACTATACATTCATCATAACCAAGATTTATTGGCGTATTTTGGTAAGCAGGCATTTCCTGGTGGGGGTTGTGTCGGTCCCTGGTGTTACTCTCACATTCTATCATGTCGCTCTTATTTCCATGTATCTTATTTGTTTATTTCTTTTTTTTATTTTTATTTAGGTTGAAAACCTGTACGCCAATATGAGGGTTTAGTTTAGCCTGCCCCGGACATGCAGCCGAGGTTGGGAGTATGCAAACACAGACATGCGGCCGTGGAAACCTGGCCGTGCCGCGGTTAGTCGAAAATACAGAACTGCCGGCTTCAGTGCTGAAGTTTCATGCCGCTGCCGGCTGGAAGTGCCGAAGCTGCAAAGCGGACGTGCTGCTTGGATAAGAGTGGGCCTATGCAGCACAGCCGAGGACCCGGACCAGCAGCCAGTGCTTGAAGTGGGAAAAAAAAGGTGCCGGTACTCTCTTGCATTGGCAGATCATCATGACATTTGAGATTTCTGAAAACCAAAACTTGGATATTGCTGGTACAACAATTTATTGTCATTTATTAACTATATAAATGTATGGATTTATTTAAACAAGTTTACATAACTTTAGTGCGTAAGCTATTCAAAAAAATCATGTTTTGATTTTAAACATACATGTGGCACAGTGAATCCTTATTAACTATCTATGGATGGCCTACGCGACTAATTTACATATAGGCTAGTATCAATATTGTTTATTTTTTCCACAAATAAGCTGATTTATATTTGCTAATATGTTGGAGCCATGTTAAGGAAAAAAAATTCATTCATTCATCAAAACTATACATTTTAACAATAATTTGGTGCTCAAACAGATGCAAAACAGACACTCTCAGTGAGTGTGTGTGTGTGTGTGTGTGTGTGTGTGTGTGTGTGTGTGTGTGTGTGTGTGTGTGTGTGTGTGTGTGTGTGTGTGTGTGTGTGTGTGTGTGTGTGACAGAGACAGGGGGAACAGCTTCAGTCCCCTCTCTGTCTGGGCAGCTAGTGACGGGATGCTGCTCCATCATGTTTTGCAGCCCAGTTTGTTATCATTAAAAACAAGCCAGCTGTTCGTGGAGCAAAAATACATAATTTGGTCCTTTGACCAACAGTCAGGCCATCCGTGTGTTTCGTTACTCACGTTACTGTTGACGTCGGTGTAACGTTAAGGTTGTAGCAGCCTTTTATATACTGTCTATGGTAGCGGCAGACTCCTCAACGCCAGCTGTTCCGCTCACATCAGCGCTAGCTTGAAGCTCATGAACCGTACTAGCTACCTCCTGATGTTTCTGGTTGGACTTGGACCTCTGTTGACGTGTCTGGCTCTGGCACACGCCTTCTTTTAGTACCTTTCTGAAGCCAGGCGGCTAACATAACGACTTACAAACTAGACACTTATTTTGTAGTTTCTAGGTTTTCAGCAGTGAAAAATCTGTTACGGTCAGGCTGACGCTGACAGCTTTTTCAAACTAGCGTCCGTGGAGAAGCTAACTTCTGATTGGGTGGGCGGACTGCTTGCCTTTACGTGATTCGTCAAGATCTAAAATGTAAACACGTAGTGCCCTCTGGGTAGTGTAGTTTATGTAACGTTAGGGTCATCTCTCTGGCACTGACGCTTTCTCTGTCAGTGGTAGCGTACCGGCTGCATGCGAGAAGTAGCGGTACGCAAGAAAAAGTGCAGGTACGCTTAAAAGTAAAATGTAGAAGTGCCGGTACTGCGTACCGGTGCGTACCAGCCCACTTCGAGCACTGCCAGCAGCCGAGGTGCAGAGTAGGCAAATTTCATGATAATGGATCTCATTTGCAATGTCATTTACATTCGGAACAAATCTCATGTGATACGCAAGATCAAAAGCATGGTTAAACCCTCAATCTAACTGTCAAACCCGGACGTACAGCCGAGGTTATGAGTAGCCGAGCCCGGACGCTGTCCCGGGGTATCGGCAAAACGTTTGTTCAAATCATCATCATCATCATCATCCTCATCATCATCATCATCATCATCATCATCATCACCATCACCATCATCATCATCGTCACGCTATATTTACTGGTCAGGAGTTTGGTTTTCTTTTCTTCATTTGTAACCCGTACGCCGAGGGTTAAGATTAGCTGCGTGTCGGGGTTAGACAAGCTACCTCGGTGCGCACCTAGGGTAATGGCGAAACATTCGTTTATCATCATCATGATCATCATCATCATCATCATCATCATCATCATCAATGTCGTCTTATCTGCATCATTATCTGCCATATGCTAGGCATAAATATGTTTTATTTTCTTTTTCTGACTAATCTTGAGCCTTTGCCATTTTTGGGGGTTAAGTACCCTAATTCTACTCACTTTTCAGATTCATCAGGACATAAAGTAAGTACGTTCCTTTCACCAGTTCTCTTCACGTTTTTTGGGGGATATCTTCGGCTTCCTACCCCCTTCTAATTAATGAATAATTAATTCAAAAAGATGGAGTCTAATCTCCAAATAACTGTACATGTCACATTATATCACATGTACAATACATTTTGCATTCATGCAATGAAGTCTCCCTGATTGAAATATATTTGGCTTCTTAGCTGCTAAAGGCTCCACTGTGAAAAAAAGAAAGCAGTGAGTATTATTTCCTGTTGCTGTATTCAATGGTTGAGATGACTGCAGAGACAGATACATTTGCAAGATGGACATTATTTTCAGGAGTTATTACACTGCGTTGAGTAGTTTCATTTTCTCCTACTTGCCTTTTGTACGTTTTGCTTTACATATTCATATTAATTATACAAAATATTATGAATAATCTATGATATATGTGGTTAAAGAGGAGACTTTATTGATCAAGTGGTGAAATTCACAAGCTACCTGCCAAGTCAAACTTCTGCTGTTATTTTGGTGAAAGTAACTCAAAAGTAATGCAAAAGTAGTGTAAAGCATTACAATTCAGTGACAGTAATATTGTAATATAACTAATTACTCTCAAATGACAGTAACTAGTAATCTATAATGTATTACATTTTGGAAGTAACTTGCCCAACACTGTAAAGGAGAACTGCAGAGTTTGGTGACAATCATCTGCAGGTTCATCACTACAAGCAACCCCTTTCATGTATAAGTTCTTTAGTCATGTGATCAATTGCTAGTATTATAATATTGTTTATAGTCTAATGAATGAGATTACCGTAACACTGCTCAAATTGTGCACACAAAGCTACAGTATATGTTAAGCAAACACAGAATATCAAACAATTGTTTGATCAAACATCTGCCTGAACATTAGCTATTAGGTATAAATATATGCCACAGCTTAATATATACAACAATAGAGCAAACAGGGGACAAAGGTGATGCCCACTACACTATCACACTCTCTTACTGTATATCTAAGATATACCATTGCAGCAATAAAGACCTTTGCACTAATCTGTATTTTGGACATTTTAGTAAATCAAATAGGTTGACAAACAAAAAAGAAAGATTGCCACTGAACATAATCCAGGCAGCAGCAATTATGTTTCCTCCAAAACACATTTGGCAAACCATAGTAGTAGTACTAGTGCAATGCCCTTTTAAAATATGCCTGTGCGAGGGACGGCCATGCATACAGACTGACAGAGACTCCTTCCATTTTAGATATATAAAAACACATTTTGTAAAGATAGGGTTTCCTACCGTCCTCTACTGGATACCCCTACTCCTCCAGACCATGATTCAACCCTGTTCATCTCTGCTGATCTGCTTTTCCCTCACTCCATATGAACATGACTCCTCTCCTTCCTGATGGAAGAATCTTTATGCCTATGCACAATCTTCATCCACATAATCTCCATAAATACATTATGCACTGATTTGGATTTTATTACACTTCAGTATTGTATTCCATTTAATTTTGTTACACTTATTGATTAAGAAGATTAGAAGAAGAGTAAGTAACTAGATTATAATATTACACAATGAGTCTCTAAATCTGTTATGCAGAAAAAAGGAAAAGTGCACTCTGTAGATCTTACATCAAAACTCAATCACTGGATAAAATACATCAGGCACTTAAACTGCACATCAGTTCAGTTCATTACTGACTGGTCTACTTATGAACATATAAATTGCATTTGTTTAGCTCTAAAACAAAGCTAAGTCTACACAGTGTTCAGTAACCGTGAGCCTGCTGCAACTGGCAAGCACACATTTGAAGGTCAGGTCTTAAGAGGCACAATCCTCCTAACTGTGCCAATTCATTAATCTAAGGCTCTATGCAGGAACAAAATGTATTTGGATGATGAATGTCCAGATCAAAGGCTTTTGCACCGCCAAAGGCATGAAATTAAACTGAAGTAAACCTCTAACTTGTATTATCTATGTAATGTATGCTGTTGGAACTGTTTCTTCCCTAAAATATATATATCAATACCATTTAAAAAATGCAGTAGTTTATATGGAGGACACAAAAGCAAAAGTACTAAAATGATTCCTGAGGGGATACTGCAACATTAGAGCGGGTGGGACAGAGGACAACACTTAATGAATAATAAACATTTTACGTACAGTTAATAAACAATATTAAGGCAAAAAATAGAGAATCCTAAATAAAATGTCATGTTAATTTAGGAATGAACAGGATGCAAAATGACAGTGACCTAAGACTTGCCTGCAGCTGCGATAGTGGACAGACCTGCTCCTGTCAGATCTCAAATCTCAGTTCCTAATTTAACAATGGGATGGTAATTCCATATCCATATAGTGCCATCTCACCCTTTTTCCTCTGATGGGTCAGGAGGCTTTGTCTGAGCTTTTGCCCCTGAATCTAAGGAGTGACTTGGAAAGAAAGCTAAGAAAAGCAGGCTGACACCAGCTAACATAAAAGGCTGATTCAGATTGTAGGTATTATACAGACCCAAGACACTGGAGCTGTTTCACAATTTTAAAACACAGACTAGAGATGTCATTCACTGTTAAATTCACAGAACTCATATGAACCAGCGCTGAATGTGCTTTTCCCCCAGCAACTTTCTCCAACTCCTCGTTTAGACTGAAAGTGCTTTCAAGTCAGAAAAGATTTTTTTTCCAGTGTGAAATATAGACATCTCTGCTATTTACTGGTGATAGTTTAACTCAGGGCCAAACCCACAGATGGGTCACAAATTAAAGGAAAACCTGAATTAATGAGTGGAGAAACATACAGATGCTTCCACCCGTGGGATCACTGAATGGTTTCATAAATATGAAAATGATGTGAATCATATGCTTAGACTTTCCCAGTCAGATCACAACCCAATTGAACACTTTTCACCATCACTATCAAAACACTAAGATAAGGGAATATTGCTTTGAACAATGGCATGCATCCCTCCAGTAGAGTTCCAGAGACTTGTATAATTTATTCCAAGGAGCACTGAAGCTGTTCCGGCAGCTTGTGGTGTCCCAACACCTTACTAAGCCACTTTTATCACCCATCTGTAGCTCGGACAGTTGCCCTTTTGATGTATACCCTCCTGTTTTTACTTCTTATGAGTTTCTCCTAATGTCAGCAATTGACATTATCATTTGTAAATAGGAGGGATGCAATTCGTATGTCACCAAACCAGACACTTTCCAGGCTTTTGCTGCTCTGATACAAATGGAAAGGTATAAAGGCACACTCCTGTCAGACTCAATGGGCCCTATTTTAAGCGCGAAACGCAAGTAGCTTTGTGGGCGGAGCTCAGGCGCTGTTGCTATTATACCGGCGGGATAAATGACTCTTGCGACGCAAATCTAAAATGGGTTGGTCTGAAGTAGCTAGTTGTGGTTTGGGCGTGATGTGCAATAAACCAATCAGAGCGTCATCTCACATTCCCTTTAAGAGCAGGCGCGCTATTATGACGCCGGATTTGCCTGGCGCATGCCAGGAGCGGTTTACAGCCGAGGAGACTAATGTTCTCATCAGGGCTGGAGCGGGAGCTGTCCGGGATGCGGCAAAGTAATAAATGCCCGTCTTGACCAGGTGGCGATGTTGCTGCGGCCTCTCGGGCCCATCTCCTCAAGTCTGGGGAGGATTGCTGCAGCCATGGAGCGTCGGCCTCCAAACGTACCACCTGCTCCTGTTGTGCCCCCCCCCCCCCCCCCCCCCCCACTCCACCTCCGTCCACCCACTCCATCAGGAGCACATCGCACATTGCCACTCCCGGACCCTCAAGTGTCCAATCCCGCCGTAGTTCAACATCACGTCTCCTTAAGTCTTCTAATATTTCCTTATTTATGTCATCAACACATCCATGATTTATGGAAATGTTGCGTAAAACACAACAAGCCACAAAGAATGCTGCGACTTTTTGAGGACTGTACTGTGAAGTGCCTCCTGACCTATCCAAACACCTGAAGCGCATTTTCACTAATACTTTTCCTTGTAATTATGTATGGTTTGCAAAAATGGGAACTGCTGCGTCCGTGTAGATGAGAGGAGCAAAGTGTATGCACGTTGTGTACACGCTATATTATGGCCAAGCATGCGCCCCTTAAATAGCATCTGAATAACGCGCCACTGACTTTAGACTAGCGCCACTGACTTTAGACTAGCGCCACTGACTTTAGACCAGTATTTTTCTGGTCAGTGGCGGAATTGTTTTCTGAAATTGCAAAATAGCACCAAAACGTTTGCGCCGGAACACGCCTCCTCTTTTCGGTGAAGCGCCCCCGGGAGCGCAAGTTTATTCCCTAATTTACCGACGTGCGTCTGTGGAGGGAAAAGTCCGCTGAGCGTCGGGTGCAAAATAGGAATGATACATACGTCGGTGTACAAAGTCAATTGCACTGGGTGCAACATAGGGCCCATAGTCTTACAGTGACTTATATAAAGGAACTTGGTATAGGCTTTCTCAGGCAAAGCAGTGTAATTATGCATACATTGGAACTACCCTCTGGGCTTTATTTTTCAAGATTGGAATTGCTGATCCTTTTGTCAGTTTAAAGAAACTGTTTCTGACATAAAACAGCACCAAAGAGATATGTCAACCATGACACCCCATCAATATCTAAAGCCTTCAGCATTTCAGCGTGAATTTTACCAACATTGCCTCCTTGCCACTGAGGAGGTTACCGACTACCCCAGTGACCTCAGCCATGGAGATGGACTTCAACGTTGGATTAGGAGCACAATATCCTGTTCAAAGGACATGTCACTCAGATTCAGAAAGGCTCTTTACACAACCAGCAACCTTATCGTCTATGGGTTTCCCAAACTCATCAATTACTTTTTTTGTTGCTGTATACTAGAATAATACTATACTATTACTAATAATAATACTATAATACTTTTTTATAATCCTTGATTTAAACTATCTAAGCAAGTTGCAAAGTACTTGCAGATCACAGATTCTTAGTTTTATACCATTGTTGTTTTTCTTTTTAAAATTCTTTGTTGGGCATTGCCGCCTTTAACAGATAGGACAGCTAGATATGAAAGGGGAGAGAGAGGAGGAAGACATGCAGGAAATCATCACAGGTAGGACTCGAACCCTCGACCTATTGCGTCGAGACATAGACCTCTATATGTGTGTGCCTGCTCTACCAACGATGCCAACCCGGCCACAGTTTTACACCATTGTAACAATTAAATTATAGGCCGTAACCCCTTGGAGAGCAAATACCTTTGTTTCTGTCTGAGGTTGTAATCAATTGAACATTTCTGTAAAGGTATTATTTAGCTATGTACATTTCAGGTTATAAATTAATATTTTTATAATTTAACATGTAAACGCTAATTAGGCAAATTCCATCTACATTACCATTGCCCTTTTTGCTACAAACCATTACATATTACGTACAATTGTGCTTTGTTGGCTTTTCCCACTCACTGCTACTTCCAATTAATTCTGATCTGCAATATAGATAATCTTGGGTAATAATTTATTATGTAAAATGTAGCTTTCTTTTAAAAGTGAAAAGTGAATGAATCAGTAATGAAGCTCAACACCGCTTGTGTGACCAAACCTATTAACACAATGTCTGCCTCCCACATAAACTGGAAATAAACATACATTATTTTTCATGTATTTCCAGCACTAGTTCCATTAATATTCATCTTGAGAAGAGTTAGTAAGGTTCTGCTTATCTCTATCGGCTCTCACAAACTGAGTAGATTTAATAGTAGGAAATTCATCACAATATGCACTGACAATGTAAGCAAAATAACATATTTTTAACGTGGTAAACTTATCTTTATACACAGTCCTGAAATAATTAATATTCTGACTATTCAGTTTCATTATTCTGAATTTGATTGGGGGTGAAGCTGTCAGGTAAGGCTTGATTAAAAAGCATGTTTTGGCCCTTCAGCATGGACAGGATAGTTATTGCAAGACAATGTGAGTAATTATACATTCCACAGCAGTGATTTCAATGACTGAATGATATACTATTCCCCACCAACTTGCTCATAAAACATTGGACATGGACACTATGCATGGTGTTGTTTGGCAAGAAATAGTTGTTAGCTGCAGCAGTTTTTTTTCAACAAAACAAAACTTCACATTGTTATAATACAACCCACAGTGACATACTACAATACATTCAATTTCACAGTGTCTTATATAACATACAAAAATCCAAACAAACACGACCCAGGAACTACTTCTCTGCAGAAGTACCCTTCCTTAAAGTGACTATATGTAACGTTTCAATGTTTCTGAAGCTGTGTAACTTTTCATCTAATGATCATAAATGACCTGTAACAGCAAACGAGACTAAGAGTGAAAAGAACGCTATTTTTATATAGTTTTTATTAATGCCTCTGCCTAGCTCCAATTTTTCCTGCAAAGTCACAAAATGATTTTCGGCAGGTATACGGCGCTATAGAGCACACATTCTGAAGGGTAACAGACTTCGGCGTAACACCGGAAAAACCTGTGTTAGTGTATCCAGCCAGGTAAAAGGTAACAGGAGATTTCTTTATAGAGGCCTAATTGTATTTTTATTTTATTTTATAAGTTATCTGTTGTAATTATGGCTGATACTGGGGTAGGGCCATCATAGAAAAGAAGGACATTAAACAAAGAACAACTAAAAGCTAAAAGGGAAAGTGAAAGACAACCGGCGCAACCCGAGTAAATCTTACTCGGGCTTTCAATTGGCCCTCATGTATGTAATATGTTTATTTTATTCATAAAATAAATTTTGATTGCGCGATGTGGTTGTATGCCAGTAGCCTAGATTAAATTACGTCCCCCTTCATTTGAGCAGGGACATTTTATTCCTTTTAGTCTGTGTTTGTGTTGGCCTACTTTTTTCTTTTCCCTTGTGTCCCTGTACCTGTGTAAAGTGTCCGTGGGTTTCATGAAATGCGCTTAATCTAAGTTATTACGTTGGTTGCTACAACAATCTCTTAATGCTTTGGCTCGTGACACAGTGACAGTAATAACCTTACCCGGGTTAGCTCACGCTACATCCAAAGTAGGCTAAGTTACATACGCAACACTCAAAATGCAAGGATGCATCTGTAACTTATTCTCTCATTGTAAATGAATGATTTTCTGCCTGAACAAAATCTTCATCATGACTATATGATCTACAATAATCTACAGTGGGTAATAAAGCAGCGTAAAGAAAGTACCTTTACGACGGCAGGTGTGGTAAAAACACTACCACTTTTATCCAAAGTGGCCGCTAGAATCAACACAAACTGAAAGTTACATATAGCCATTTTAATGAGTAAAGTACAACTTTAAAAACTCAGGACTCAGTTTTATTTATTATGATATTCTAGATATTTAAACATATATGTCATCACCTATGTTGTCATATTATGTGAGAAGATAATACAGACTATTATTACAAGGCTTGGTTGAATACTTGATTCTGATCGGTCATTCACGGAATTCTGCAGTCTGCTATTTTTGTATAACAGACCGTTGCTAAGTATAACAGACATTGTCATGGAATGAGTTCTGATCATAGACACTGGCGGATAATTGCTAAATAAATAAAATCATTTTTAAATCAATATTGTGCTGTTACAAATGATCAGTGGATCACAAAGAAAGAGAGAGGATGGAGAAAACAGGAATTGCTAACAGCGCTAGCTCACTTACCGGGGTGACCTGGCTTTCGCTGGAAAGCAGTGCTCTTCAGCAGTAACAGGACGCAGGTGTCATTAGCGGGTAACCTCTTGTGAATTCTGCATCACCCTATTGGGATTTTTAACTCGCAATAATGACAGGCTCAATCTACATTATCCCTTACATGTTATGATGCATCTGTCCTGCCCATTCCATTCCTAATATAAAATGGGTTTTTAAGTGGTGCATAGAAGCTGCTTTATATGGAGCCATTACATCAAAGTTAATTATATCTGCCATGATAATGAACTATGAGGAGAATGTTTCTGACTGAAATAACAGTTTCTCACAGGTCTACTATATGTACAGAAACTTATCCCATCTAGGGAAGCTTGTAGACCTGTTTCACAATCAAGTTTGCCACTTTAGTACTGTGAGGGCATTATTATAGGAAAACTATGTTAAGTTTCTCCTCGTTGTGAGTGCGTCCCTTCAGTTTGCTTGTTTGCTGCATTTCTCCATGTCCATCTACAGACCAAGCAGACCTACAGATAGGTGACTATTTTACTGTATGTGGATAATATTTACTATACAGGTTTGTGTACGCTGTTAATCAAAACACAAATGGCCTGGGATTCTGCCAGCAACACTGACTTGGCAGTCATGACTCAGGCCAGATGTCCAGGTGCTGGCTGCAGTAGTGCTTATCTAACTAAAATGGAAGTAGACTATCTGTCTGTATGTATGTCTGTCCTTTCAATTTTCTCGACAACCGTTCACGGAGGAGCCAAGGAAGTGCAGTGCTGAGTGCACGATCTTAACATCTAAGGGACATATTTATTAGCAGGTGTGTTATGTACACAATGTGAAGTGCATTGAGAGGGGACCCCTGTTAACTGTTACACCACCAAACAGAATGCTGACTACAACTCGCTCGCCGTCGCTTGCTACAGTATATTCAAGAACAGATGAAGAGAGACCAGAGAGGTTACATCGTAGCAAACTCAAATATTTCAAACATCAGTGATGTAACTTTTCAGGGTGTACACTTTTTTTCCCGGAAGTAGCATGCTCCCAAATAGCTAGCTGTTAACAAATTACACATATACTCTAGCATTGCTCTGCAAGCAGCAATACCAGAGGCCAAGCAATCAGCCCATTCTGGCACGTTTTGAACAGGAACTGCACTACTACAATACAATACAGAATTAAAGTGACATGTAGTAGAACTACTTTTGATGACTCATTCATCATACCACACACTGAATGCAGGTGTTATGGATGCTCACTATGGAATCTTGTACTGATAGCTTACGGTAGAGTCCATGGCATTGTCCGAGGAAAACTAATTAACTGATGCATTCCATTTCATCAGTGTCTGGGGAACCATCCATCACACTCAGGGGGACAAACAAAATACAGTACTCATGTAAATTAAAGTCCCGGAGAGCCTTTGGCTTAGGATAGATTATTTTCATTCACTTATTAATCTATTTCTTCACAACTCTTTATCGGTGAGCCAACAACTCGACCACAATGAGCTCAAGGGAACATGTTGTGTCTATGAATGAAGAAACAGAGAGTTTTTTTTCCTGAAACCAAGGGAGACTGTAACACTCTCCCTTGGTTTCAGGAAAAAAAACTCTGCGGTTTGATGTTTCAGTCTGTGAAGATGGTTGTAGGAAGAATGGTCATTATTATCAATTAGCTGAAGGACACTATGACTTGGTCTGTACTGAAGACGATTGAGGACATCTAAAATGGCAGCACAGTAAAGTCTGTGCTCTGCTGTAAATAGTAGAAAGTGGTAGTCAGTTTATCCTACACCTTTAGAAATTAAAAATGTATTCCATGTTTACAAAATCCTTACTTCACCCTGGTTGTTTCTTCAGTCAAAAACAGGATTTGCATGTTTTAGGAAGCAGAGATGAAAAATCTGGATTATACTGAGTTAAACCTATTAATGTTGAAAGCTATAGATTTTTAATAAGATGGATGGGCTAAGCTTTACCTTCACTCTGTTTCTGTGAGATTGTAATGGTAAAGTAAACAAGACGCTTCAGGTGATTAGGAGCATCTATTCATAAAACACAATTTGCAGCCACAGAAAACCCTGCAGTAGACTACTATACCTCCAGCGGGTGAATTGTAAATATATTGAGTGGATCTCACTGGGTGGTTTAGATTAACTAGTCATACCTCTTCATGGTTTCAAATACTAGATATTAGATAGATTAGATAGATTTCTTTTTCTGAAATATATTCAGTGGTTCAGCAGTTTAGACTTTTCCATATTTCACTCAAAACAGTCTTACATTTAAATCCTGGACCTGCTTTTCTCAGTGAAAAAGGCATGCTCTCCTCATTGTCAGATGGGTTTCCTGTGAATGCTGTGATTTTCTATCCTGGCTCCGCCCTCCTACGTACTTCCACTCAGTTTTCATTTTCCTTCAGTACACCGTCTGGGTTTGCGGTATATTCTTGGGTTTTCTCCGGCCAAATCTTTACCGGTCCAGTCAGCGAATAGAGAGAGCGGCTGAGAACGATGATGTTGAAGTTGTGCGCTAGTTTGAGTTGTAGTCCCGTAATGGCGGCGGAGAAAGATGCGAGCGAAGCCATTTGGTCCGTTGTGGCAACGCTGCGGAATATCCAGAAGTTAAAGCCCGAGCAAGAACAATCTTTACTGAGTTCTGTTGGTGGCCATGATGTTGTGGCCCTACTCCACACGGGGTTCGGGAAAAGTTTGATTTTCCAGCTCGCTCCGTTAATGGTGAAGGAGTGGCTAAGGCGAACGCTAGCGATGCTAATCACGACCATCACGACCAAACGTTAGCGATTGGTTTTGGCAATCGTAATAAGCAACTATGCCGTACTTCAATACAACTGTAAGGTACTTTTAATTGAGTATTTTCATTTTCTCCTACTTGCCTATTGTACGTTTTACTTCTCTATTTTTATAGCTTTAGTTACTTTGCATATTCATATTAATTATACAAAATATTATGAATAATCTATGATGTATTAAATTTGATATAGAGAAGACTTAATTGATCTGGTGGTGAAATTCACAAGCTACCTGCCAAGTCAAACTTCCGCTGTTATTTTGGTGAAAGTAACTCAAAAGTAATGCAAAAATAGTGTTTTTATAAGCATTACAAATCAGAGACAGTGATATTGTAATATAACTAATTACTCTCAAATGGCAGTAACTAGTAATCTATAATGTATTACATTTTGGAATTAACTTGCCCAACACTGGTAGTGTACATGTATCAACTCTAATAGTTTTGCTCATTTTTTATATCAACTCATTGGCTGCATGACTATGTCATTATTGTTAGTATGTTGGTTATTAATACACAGTGAAAAGTGTTAAATGTTGGATGAGCACACCTATGGAAACCCTGTATTAATGTTAAATGTTGTTTAATGTGATAGCTAAGCCCCAGCTATGCCAGCTTGAATCTACTGAGCCCTCTGACGGGCAACATAATTATCTAGCCCTAACCTAACATACCTTTAAGCTGCCTTTTAATTCTATCAACAACCAGCTATAACATGTTGAGCTAATTAGCATGTTGCCATCACCAGCAGCATGCTGCTCAAACCACAGAACAACAAACCAAACAATCATCATCAGCTACCTTATTTTAGCAAGTGACACAGATTAATGTATGAGGCATTATAATATTATCTACAACTTAAAAGGAGAGAGAAAGTTATTAGTTATTGTGATATTATAACTAGGCATATATAAGTTCAGTGAAAGCCTATATGAATTATAGGGGTGCTGTATTTAGTCTGTTATAAATACACGGACACAGACACGGACGTGGACAATTCTGCATCGATGCAGTGTCAGATCATGATCAATTATTGCCTAATGATGTTGCTTGTTGATTTTTTTCGGTCGCTGCTTTTTTTGTTTTAGCCTTCTGTCTGTTATGTGCTATGTTCAGACTTCGCTACATTCAGGAAGTGTCTTTTTAAAGAGCATATACAATGAAAAAGGGAAGTTCATATATATCTGACTTTGAATTTGTTGATGAAAGCCATGTGTAGTAATATATATTAATATTGAACGGATGACGCATCGTGATGCATCTTGATATCGAATCAATTCGAATCGTTGACAGGATAATCGTAATTGAATCGAATCGTGAGACCAGTAAAGGTTCACGCCCCTAATGAATTACAGACTTGTAGAATGGCATTGGACTCTGATGTAGCCTTGTAGGCCTAAGAGGGCTTGTGCACTTGCAGAGGCAGCCACAACACATGGCACCCAAGCAGAGGGTGTAAAGTTGAAGATGCTAAATCTCTCCCACCTTTGCAACAGGAATAGCATTAAACTGGCGGATTTAGAAGAGAAGACTAATGCAGGTAGTGTCAGAAATCCTGCAACAGATGCCATCGAAGAAGTGTGATGCTTCTTGGCAGAACCTTCTCCAGACATGCAGACCTCTTGGTGAAAATCATAGCAGATGGTATGAGGCTTACACAAAACCAGATTGTGTATTGTAGCCTATGATTCTATGTCTGAAGCCTCAGGATGCATACTCTGAAAAAAGATAAAATAACATATACATACATAAATTGCAATTATTTGCAAAAAGTAGGACCACACTTTGCTCTATAGACAGAATTTTTGAAGCAAAGCCATAGTTATGTTTATCATTGTGAGGAATCACAAATATAACTTCTTTGTGCGTTTATTATTTAGCATTTTGCTTTAAATTGCATTTAAATATGACCAGATATTACACTTCAAAATGGCAAGATAGATTGTGGACAAGTCAGATAACACAATAACATGAAATATGAGTAAATAATAGATATTTCATGCTCACAACTTTAAATATATCAGAAACAGACAAAAGTGCACTGGCATGATCATTTATCACAGGGGTCTTCAACGTTTTTTTAAGCCAAGGACCCCTTAACTGAAAGAGAGATGGAGCAGGGACCCCCTACTACATATATTGTATAAAATTAAGTTGCGTATTAAACTGAGCCTACAATAACGTGTAGGGTGGCCTAAAGCCTTTATACATACCTACTAAGCTATTAACATCAAAATTGTTGGCATGATTTTATAAATCATGTTTAATGTTAAACATACAAGTGGCACAGTGAATGATTAGGATGAACTGTATCCTATAGGTCAGTAAGAAGTGGGGATTTATATTTGCTAATAATATGTTGGATTCATTCCCGGACCCCCTTTTGAAGATCCCTGAATTATAATATTCACTGCGGCTGATTACATATACTGTTCTTAGCTAAAAGAATGATTTGCCATGTTACTCCTGAACTGCACATCGGAGCTGGCACTCAAGGTTCTGCCTTGGGCAGAGAAATACATCCAAGTAGATTCAGCTGTCTGCCTGTGTGATATGACTAAATCCCTATATATTTCTCCCGATGGAAGGGGAGCCCAACATGCCTACATATTTACCCAACAACCCTACATATTTACTATATACCTATAGCCACACTGCCTGCATCAACACCACTGCATCAACACCAGTAGCCTTTATCTCTACACTTTTCACAGTGTATTCTATGCATTTTAAAAGATTGTGTCTAGGGCAATTATTACTGGTAGAGGCAAATGCTAAGAGAGATGAAGTGGAACAGAAACTTGAGACAACATTGCCCAGAAGGAGTAAGCTGGAGGGTGAGATTTGACTGCAGAGGAGTAGAGAGGGAATGAAAGAGAGTTTCAAGCTGAGACCAGCAGCCACTATAAGTCACTCTTTTCATTTGGTTAGGGGGTCCTGAGAATTTTGAAGCACTTTATTGAACATGGTATTATGTGACACAGCTGCAAGAATCTATAAGCCTTGTGGATGCTTCGTTTTATGTTTACTTCTGTAGCTAATGCATCGCTCTCACATTCCAGCGACCCAGGGTTTTCATCTTAATTCAGTGCAGGACTGAGGTAAGCAGACATATTGGACTAATTAACGATAAGCTACAACATATTACATACCTTTTTAATTATTTTATGAGTAATGGAAAAGACACATAACAATCACAAGCAGTACAAAGCTTAGGTGAGTCATAGGATGGGTTGTAATTAATTTAATAAAGCAGGAAATGCCTATCTTGTTCTTTTTTATACCTAAACTGTGGCATTTGATGTATGATAATAATGATAATATGATATGTGAAATGATATGTCAGCTCATAGGTGAATCACTGAACCAAGGATTTGGACACTGCTCTGACTTGTGTCAGATATATTTTCATATTGTACAGTAAATGACATTACTGAAATGATATTGACTTTGTAATGTAATTGTAATACAAATCAGCAGTGTGTGACAAAGCATCTAAACAAATGAGTGACATACATTCATTATGATTCTGACTTGATCTAGCTTGCAACCTCATGTCTTCTTTAAATAGTAAAAATATCTATTATCTCATATTATCTGTTATTAATAGGAATTGTATTAGGAAGGAGATACTTTATTTGCATGCAGACTTATAAAGTATTAAAGTATAGTATAACCACATCACACCTCTACGCATTGCTTCAAGTTTTACATTGTGTTTATGTGAATGAGCCTGTCACAATCAATGCATTGACACACTCATGTTGGACCTTATCTGGAAATAAACCAACTTTAGTCTGCCCTTAGTCTGTCATTGTCAATATCGTACATAGTACGGTTACTAAAGTCTAACCTGCATTATACAATTTTTAATAGTTAGATAACGTTAATTAACGGCAGTGGCAATCCTCGTTTTTCTGGCTAAGGTTAGACAGTTTACACGGTAACATCAGATACATATACTTTACAGTGTTACTCCTCTTATATGTAATATAACTGCGGACATGTATGCAATGAGCTACTAAGATTACTTTTACACTTAGCTGTTAAGCTTACCTCGATTAATGTAGCTAAGCTAACTTTGTTCTAGCAGCTGCGGCCAGGTTGCCGATGCAGCTGGGTGTATACAGTGTTCACAGCTTCAGTCAGTCACCTCCCTCACTCCTCCCCAGCTCCACCCTCGCGTCTAAAAATCGTCACATGCGTTTTTAATGCAACCAAGATGGCAGCGCCCATAACAGCAAACTTGACGACTCAGAGCAGCTCTACACAAACCAATGGGTGACGTCACACATGCTCTGTCCATTCATATTAACAGTCTATGCATTAAACACACACAACTAGTTCTTTTACTACAACCCCAAATCAGAAAAAGTTGGGACAGTATGAAAAACACAAATAAAAAAAGAAAGTAGTGATTTCTAAATGTACTTTGACTTGTATTTCATTGCAGACAATGTGAACACAAAATATTTCATGTTTTGTCCGGTCAACTTAATTTCATTTGTAAATATACATCCTTTCCTGTCATTCAGACCTGCAACACATTCCAAAAAAGCATCAAGTGCCGCCTCCAATCTTTGTCAAGTACCACAATACGTAGTTACAGCCACAAATGCCAGTTAAAACTGTACTGTGCCAAAAGGAAGCCCAATGTTAAGAGTGTCCAGAAGCGCCGTCGACTTCTCTGGGCTCGGAGGCATCTGGGATGGACCATCACACAGTGGAAACGTGTACTGTGGTCAGATGAATCAGTATTTCAGGTATTTTTTGGGAGAAATGGACGCCGTGTGCTCCGGACCAAAGAAGAAAAGGATCATTCAGACTGTTACCAGCAACAAGTCCAAAAGCCAGGGTCTGTCATGGTATGGGGTTGTGTCAGTGCCCTTGGCAAAGGTAACTTGCACTTCTGTGATGGCACCATTAATGCTGAAAAGTACATAGAGATTTTGGAGCACAATATGCTGCCTTCAAGAAGACATCTTTTCCAGGGACGTCCATGCATATTTCAACAAGATAATGCAAAACCACATTCTGTACACATTACAAAATCCTGGCTGAGGAGGAAGAGGATACGGGTACTTGACTGGCCTGCCTGCAGTCCCGACCTGTCTCCAATAGAGAATGTGTGGCGCATTTTGAAGCGCAAAATGCGACAACGAAGGCCCCGTACTGTTGCCCTCCTTAAGATTTGTTTGCAGCAAGAATGGGGCAAAATTACACCTGAAACCCTTCATCACTTGGTGTCTTCAGTCCCTAAACGTCTTTTAAGTGTTGTGAAAAGGAATGGCAACATTACAAAGTGGTAAATGCTTTACTCTTCCAACTTTTTTTGTAATGTGTTGCAAGAACCAAAAGAGGAATTTTGTTTTTTTGAAACAAAAACAATAAAAATCATGAGGAACACATTAAATGTGCTGTTGTATTGTCTGCAATGAAATACAAGTCAAAGTACATTTAGAAATCACTACTTTCTTTTTTTTATTTGTGTTTTCCATACTGTCCCAACTTTTTCTGATTTGGGGTTGTATCTATTTTTTTACATACATTTGAATACCTTTCATAATAAACCGTATTTTGATCAAACTTGGCTGGACTGGCCAGTGAGTAAAGTGGGCGGGCCAGTGCCGCCCTGGCCCATTACTGACTATGCGCCTGGACTGCAGTAAACTTGCCTTTCTCCTTAGAGCCTCAGCCATATGGTCAGTGCTGCCTGTGTGGGGATATCCAAAATACCAAGTGATAATGCAGTGTAACTCGTACTGGATCCAGTCTTCAACAAGAGTACCTTGTCTCTCTTTCTAAATTAAGTTCCACCTATTGCCTATACAGTTGAGTGAGAGATCTGTAGGACTGCCTCCGCCCGACTGTAGCCCACACTCTGCTGTCAAAATCCCTGCACTACTATCAACCAAACAGGTCAATCCCAGATGGATACATTAGGGCTTTGGGAGACTCCAGACAGACCACAGATTTTGCCCTGCACCTGTCACCACCAGCTTAACAGGTCCCGTCTATGTTTTCATGTGCTAGTAGCACAATTAAAGTTGTATCTGCAAAACTGTCTTTACACCTTTTAGCTATACTAATTATTCCATCATTGCCATATATAAGAGCATTTAGTCTATCTTTTTCACTTTACTGATTTCCCTACTGATAAATCGAAGTTAGCTCAGTCCCTGGTGGCATAATTAGTCAGTATCATGAATTATTACTGTAATCTGTAATCAATGCTTTGACTCTCCATGCCAATTAAAGGTTATTGGCAAACAATGGCTATAATCCAGATTATTGTTGCTGTTGTGTTTAACAATTTAAGATCCCACTGACATTCTAAAAACAGTTTCTCACAAAAAGATAAATAAATAGATCAGATAAAATAAAAAATAAACACCATGTCCATTGTCCTAAAGCATGTCAGAAGATTTCAATACCTCTAAATTGAAGATGCCAAATGGGCCCACAAGTCCTGATGATATCTGCAATTTACACAGCTGATGTACTTGTGCTTGGCCCTCTGCATTGCTGCTTGCAGTTATATATTGTACATAAAATTCATTAATATTTATTCTTCATAATGGATCAAATGTTTTTTTTAAGATTCTAGTGTATGCATGTATTAATAAAGCGTCATTTTAAAGTTATTATATTGCAGGGCATGTGAAATGTTTGCAATAGAAAACCGTTCAATAGAAATATTGTTTGTGATTAATCACTTGAAGCTTTATGATGGCTGGATGTTGTTCAACTTTTTTGTCATTAATTGTAATTCTTTTTCACTGAGAAATACAGAGAATTACAGGTAGATATCTTATTATTGCCTATAGTTGACCTCAGCTTATTGAAACTTACACCCTTACTGTTGTATACTGTATCATAGTATCTCTATGCCTATCTGTATTAGTAAATGTTTGTAAAAATCTATTAATTTGCAGATTATCAGTGTCTATGTGTGCATGTACATGTCTGTTTATCTTGATGTGATGTTTTGTATGGCCAAATGCAGAGACAATTAAGTCATCAAGAGCTTACTCCTACAATGTGTTAGAATTTGATGTGTGGTGTTTAGAGGGAGTCCTAAGTATAACATTAAGCTAACATTTGGGGAAGCAGGGTACTCAAACATCTTTTCAAGTGTGTTTTTTGCTGCTGTCTTTATGTCAGTCCTTTCTACCAGTAATGTGAGGTTGAGGAGCTATTTAATCACTACTTGCCACTGGTTTCTTCCTGTCTCCTTTCTTCACTGTCCCCTTATTTTTGGTGAATACCCATCCTTCTTATTACTGTCATCCGAGAGGCTCATTGCTCAAAGAAGACAAGATAGTGACAACAGCTAGTGACAATTGCAAATCAACAAGTCTATCCAACAAATCCGTTTTATTTTCCATTTAGAAAAGGAAGAAATGTAATCCAGTTTTTAGATTCAAATTTTGGCCTGATAAGACCAACCAGGTCAAATTATCCTAATTTAATTTAATTGTAGGTTTTATTAATATTTTTTCTTGTTATGACTAGTGCTTGAGATATATATATATATATATATATATATATATATATATATATATATATATATATATATATATATATATATATATATAGATAGATAGATAGATAGATAGATAGATGGATCAACCTCATAGTGGCGCTAGGGGGAAAGTCAGGCGTTCACCAAAGTCATTCCTCTGCACAAAATGTAATAGTTGTCAACATTTATAACATTATATTATTGGTTCCTTTAAAACAAGCTATAAGACACACATTCAGTGCTCCACCAAGATATATCAGCAGAAAAAATAAATGTTTTTTAAACTACAACTGAATCCATTTATGACAAAGGTAATGACTACAAAACAAGCAATTCCAGTAATTTGTTAGTTTGTTTATAAGGACTTAAAACAGATGGAAATGGATTTCAGATGAACTAGTATTGCTGGTTGGCAGACATACTCGGTGTGCTGTCACTACTGTCTTGTTCCATTATAAAAGCCCAGTCAGATAGTGATCTGGTTGCTGTTTCTTTCTCCAACTTGATAAACCTGAGGGGTCTGTTTGGTTCCACTTCCACCAATTGAAGCATTCTTTCTCAATGTCTGAGAGATAGTTGAGATAGTTGTTGATCTCAGTTTATTCAAGTTATATTTAATGGGATCAGATAGAGCTGGAAAAATGTGCTGTGCCTGGGAGAAAAAAAACAGTCTGGTGACTTTTCAGCCTTGGTGGATTCTGGGTTCTGTGGCTCCAACTCAATTATAGCCCTAGAGCCATGTGTATAAAAATGTTGAGTGTAGAAACGTGAATCAAACCAATATCATGCAGTGTGTGATGTGTCACCTCCAATTGAAAGGACAGTCACCATCCTCAGTCAGGCTTTGAGAGTCACACCTCAAACTCAGAACTCCTTGGCAGACAAATGCTTTTTGATTTGAAAATTTGTGAAATGAAAATACCCAGCCTGTTTGCAGCATGTGTCGCTTTTGCGTCAGTCTTACTTTAATAGATAGAATTGTGACCAAAACAAATTGTGTGTTTGGGTTGTCCTTCATCAACATTTAAAGTTAAATATGTCCATGTTTATCTATAGAGAGTTGCCATACATTGGTGGGAGAATACCAGATAATACCAGTTTACAGACAAAAGGTTTGACATTTAGACAACTGGCAGAATACATTTATGCTCCATTTGCAGATTAGCAGCATATCCAGGATGCTGTAACAAAGCAAATATTACAGCATGCTTCCATTATTTACATCCAGCTTTTTAATTAGTTTAGTTTATTGGTATATGATGTACTGATGATAGATCACCATCTGTATGCAAACGTGGCAAATACTGTACAACATGTTTGTGTGGTATTTCCCAACTTTGTTTGATAGTGGAACAATGTAGTTAGTGACAATAGATTGAGGGATACTGAAGGTTGCAAAGGATAAACTGACTGTGTGCTCAAAATTGTGGCAATAGAAGGCTATATTTCTCAGCTGCATTTGGAGTAGCCTTTGAAATGGGACAGGCTTTGTCAGCCCCTTGTGACATATTCAGTCTAGAAATGTGGATTTAAGAGGATCCAGCCCCACAGCTATTGATACTGTCTTACCCAGAGAGGGCATCAGTGAATTTACCAGTGATGGGTGATGGTGCAGAGCTGGTCCTTTGCTCACATGCTCCTAGACCTTTTAATTTATTTTTCGGATCTACAGAGGCAGTTTGAATTGAGAAGGATGGATTTGCTGATCCATGATTCCAGCGTTTCTGCTCTTGATTCCACTCTTGTTAAGCATACAGCTATGAGTTTATACTCTGGGCTGTGGAATGCAATCTAGTCCTGTTTCACAGCACTTGGTAAGGGGATAAAGTAAGAAAAAGACTTTGTATGAATTGTATGAAGGACAAAAGACTTGGAGGATAAGAAGTGTGACAGCCCTTGTTCATTATGTCATTGATTGTTCTTCATTGTTGTCAAAGTAGTAAAATTATTCCAGTAAGTATTTGACAATTTACTAATGGGCTATGAGAATTGTCAATATTGAACGCATTCTCATGAATGGGTCCGTATGAAGTTGTACGAATATCTATGCACACCAAAACGTATGATATTTTACGAAATTAGGAGACCGCCGGCTGGTCATGTGACGCCAAGTGGCAGTTGCTAGTTGTTTAAGCCGCTACAGAGCTTCATGACGCCGGCTACAGACCTCCGTCACAGCTTGGTCGTATCAGCGGCAGTTAGTATGTGTTTAGCAGCTAAAGAGCTCCACATAGTGCTCCGCATGGTGCTCTGTTGTATCAGCGGTAGTTGGTGGTTCAATTACCCGAAAATAGGTCACTTTGAGCCGGGTACAGAGCACCGCGAGCTGCCAGTCGTTTCGGCAGACATTATGGTTAGGTTTAGTCCACAAAATATGTATGTTTTGCCGCAACGAAAGTTAAGATTAGGCACTAAAACGACAAGTTAAGTTTAGGAAAAAGATCGTGGTTTGGATTAAAACACTCCAAAGGAACACACATTTCCTGGGTGAAAGTCTTTAGTAGATATCATTCATCTGTCAGCCAGAATACCTGAGCCTCAGCAGGCAAATGATTTAGAGAGCTCCTGTCAGAATCAATGTAGAAGCTGCCCTTTCTCAATCCCCCACAGGTGTCCCATGATTCAATGGCCTTCACTGAAAACTGTGCATATTGGCAAATCTGACTGAGTGAACAGTCACAGCGCACCACGAGCAATGACGTTAATGTGCATGCACTGAAGCATCCTACTGTAGTTGTTGTGATCCTGTATCTTTATTGACCCTTAGCTAAGCCCCGCCCCACTGATTTTAGTCACTGCTACTTTGTCTGTCGGAGCTAGCATGGAGCCCACAGTAACTAAATCCACTCTCTTATACTATAGAAATGTCTAATTTGAGTGTGAATATTTGAGCATGTAGCACCTGGACTTTTATGGGCATCAACAATCTTTTTCATATTGACTCATGTAATCGGTTTTTCAGACCTGTTTTTTTTTCAAGTGACAGAAGAGCTATTGTAAGGAGAGGAAATGCTTTTGGAAGAAAAGGCATTGTATTGAAAGGAATAATGCAGATAATCCACTGACATAAGGATTAGAGCATAACCCTGGACTCCAGAAGGTCCAACCTTGAACAATGTCTTTACTTAAGCCTTTGATTCCCTGACAGTTAGATTAATGACTTTGTGACTCATGTCTGAAGCATACAACCTCGATGGAATTCAAATATATAAGATGTTAGAAATGAGTTCAGTTTAGCTACTCTGCACATGTGAAAGTTCTATAACTATATGGAATATAGAGAATTCTAAAATATCACTCATGCCGTCAAACCATTAATTAAACAACTTATAATTATACCTGTCCTTGAACATTACTTGGTAACAATTCTAAAATAACTATTGCCTACAGTCTGTTTCACAAGTAATTGTGTGTATTTTGTCAAATTATTTGAATTGGCAGGCTAATAATAACGCTAGGTCAGCAACTGATATCTGCAATAATATTGGAATGATGCGATCATAATGTTTAAATTAGGGCTGTCAGTTAAACGTGTTATTAACGGCGTTAACGGCGTACATTTTTTTATCGCGAGATTAACATTCTTTCGGATCTAGCTAGACCGGAAACAAAAACAGGCACGCCAGGGCACGCCGCGGCCGCACACACTTGTTTGGGCTTGCGAGCCGCGTAGCTAGTAGGCTCGTGACGGCGATTAGCTTCGGAGCAAGTCATAGTTAGAGAAACAAAGTGTCTCCCCTGTTCTTTCTGACCACGGTGGGAAACCTGTAGCAGGAAAAGTTACCCCTCTCCTTGATTTTACGTTGTTTATGGAGAAGGACAACCAGAAAATGAGTCAGGGGAAACCATAGTCGCTATGACGACCAGCCACGCTCGCCTCAGGCATGAGGCAGTACTATCTGCAATGGAAAATGGAGGTAACAGTGTTACACTGTGTGACAGATTATTAGCTCCAAGTGTGAATGTTAGTGTGAAATTGAACACTACGTATATATGCCAATGTTGTTTTCAATAAAAAAAAAACATTTGCACAAAGCAAGCCGATCCATTTTTCCATGTTGTTAAGAGCATTAAAATGAGAACAAATAATGGGACAAAAAGAAATCAAGGGACATTTAGAATAGATATAAAATGTGCAATTAATTGCGATTAATCGTGAGTTAACTATGACATTAATGTGATTAATCGCGAATAAATATTTTAATCGTTTGACAGCACTAGTTTAAATAAACATTTTAGCTCATATTCCAACACCACTGACTGATTGCCAACTTCAATAACTTCAAAAGCCCCAAACCATGGCAACAACAAACACGTCCCAGCTGTGTCCATCACTTTTTAGTTTCTGTATTTGGTTTTGTTTTCTCTATGTGCAGTGCTCCCAGGGCCACCGTACAGTGGCAACCATGGTCTCATATTTCATATAATCTGCACTCTCTCATGTGTCTCTTAACTGTTATGAGCCTGTGGCCTGTTGCCACCCGCTCAATATGGCTGACCGTCCAAGTGATAGGCCCATTTATTCCCCTGATGTGCATCGATTCTGTCCTGACACAGCTGCAACCCCTCGTCTTGGAGCCCTACCTTGGACATATCCATTTAATAGTGCTATCCCATGTCACATTTGTGAATGGATGGGATCCATAATAGTAACATTTATATGCTACTTTAACAGATGCCCCCTCTGATATGGAACCTCCCAACATTACAGTTGGGGAGTGGTGTCTATGTAGTGAAAATGTATGTATACACAGTGTATCAGGGACGGCACTAGTCAATCTTTGATTCACTTTGACCCTGTCTTGGAGATTGATTAACCCGCTCGTTTGCTCTCGTCTCTTCATTGCTCCAGTGTATGTCACGTTATGTCACAGGTCTTCTATAACGAAGAGAGGAGGTACACAGATAGATTCTGTTTGGTGGAGTGCTAACCCGGAAATAATGAGCGGGATGAGTGACGACCGCCTCTCAAAATCTGACAAAAATCTTTTAAACTGACCTTTGTCGATCTGAAATGAAGACAGATTCAGCAACTGTATGGCCTATTTCTCGATTAAAAATGTTTTCAGAAACACACTCTCGTAAAATAAGAGATTGTATTTCAAACAAGCCGCCATTACTATCGGCGGGGAAAGCCAGACCCACGTGACGCGTTAGTCACTTCCGGTTTTAATTTTTTGTATAATGTCTCGCGCACGTGCAGAACGTACATTCAAGACAGCGTCGCTTCGGTGTGTTCCGAGGCACTTCTTGGACCTCGGGGAGCAGACTGATTAGTTCGACTGCCTTTGTTGACGATGGTCAGCCATCTGGTTGGTGTGTCAGGGCCTTAATACAAGGTTAACCAGAGCGTTTCACATCTTCATTTTTACAGGCTAGAGTAGCTGGAGAGATTAGCTGGAGCCTAAAAGTGAAAAGGAAAGCTAAAAGTGGGGATATTGTTTTTTTTGCAAATAAAATTCAGAGAAGTGCACAGGATGAAGAGGAGGGAAATGTAGAAGGAGAAGGCAGTAAACTGGAGAGACCACGAGGGTCAGAGCAGAAGAAGGCCACAGAAGGAGATGGAGAAATAAGTGAAGGAGAAGAGGAAAAGGAATAATTGACTGTGAGGGATAAAGAGAAGGCTGCAGATTCAGAGAGAGGGACAGAGGCAGGGTGTGATCAGGGTAGGCCTGCAATTCCCCCTGGACCACATGCTATTTTTTAATTCTTGTTCAATATACATTGCATTAAAGTAGCATAACATGTCATGCCACTCAGTAAAATTACATATTTTCAGTTTTCTATTCTGTTGTATAGGCTACGTAAAGATGTAAATACAGTATATAAATAGATTATCTAATGTTTTACAGTTTCTTTTGTATGATCATAATTACTGATAAAATAAGACACATTATATTCTATTTTCTATTATATTTGTCTTACATTATCAGTAATTATGATCACAACAAAAGGTCAAACAAATAATAGAATTATGTTATACAGTTTTACAGTTTTTATAAAGCATTATAAAGCAAGATGAGTTGCAACTCTTGCAACTGCTGCTTAAAAGCAAAAACAAAAAAAGGTAGTTTTGACAAATTAGCAGGCTTAAGGCATATTAGAATAACTGTACAAAATATCTTGTTTTCCATATATAGGCTATATATAAATTGATAATAATTACAAAATTAAGGAAATGTATTATTTAGGGCTGTCAGTTTAACGCGCTATTAACGGCGTTAACGCAAACCCATTTTAACGCCGACAATTTTTTTATCGGGCGATTAACGCATAGACAGTTAGCTAGACAGGAAGTAAAATTACGAATCCCACTATGGCCACGCCAAGACCCGCCCTACGAAGCAGCTCGATTGGTTGGGGTTAGGGAGTAGTTAGGATAGCGGATTGGTCAGGGGATAGGACCTGAACAAATGGGGTTACGTTACCTTGGACGCTTGGCCAATAGTATTGATTGAAGGGCGGGTTTCGCAGACCAGAAACTGGTTGCTGTTTGGGCTTGCTAGCTTGCTAGCCGCCTAGCTAGATAGTAGGTTCGTCACGGCGATGAGCTTCAGAGCGAGCGAGTAGTGACTCTATAGTCAGAGAGAGAAACAAAGTGTCTCCCCTGTTCTTTCTGACTACGGTGGGAAACCTGGAGCAGGAAAAGTTACCCCTCTTCTTGATTTTACGTTGGTTATGAACGAGAACGAGAACCAGAAAATGAGTCATGGGAAACCAGTCGCTATGACGACGGCTATGCCGCTGACGACGCTATGAGCCCATAGACAGTAGGACCAGCCACGCTCGCCTCAGGCATGAGGCAGTACTATCTGCAATGGAAAATCGAGGTAACAGCGTTACATTATGTGACAGATTATTAGTTCCAAGTGTGAATGTTAGTGTGAAATTGAACACTACTTATATGACAATGATGTTTTCAATCAAAAAACATTTGCACAAAGCAAGCCAATCCACTTTTCCATGTTGATAAGAGCATTAAAATGAAAAAAATATAATGGGACAAAAAGAAATCAAGGGACATTTAGAATAGATATAAAATGTGCGATTAATTGCGATTAATCGTGAGTTAACTATGACATTAATGCAATTAATCGCTTGACAGCAATAGTATTATTGTATTATTATTATTATTAACAAATTTGTAAAGTTGAAAGTGTTGAAACCAGAGCATGTTTTTCTCCCATCCGGGAATGCTGTATGGACTACAGACCCTCCTCTGCTCCGCAGCGTGTGGATGGTCTGGCAAAGCGAGACTAGGAAAGGCACAACTGCTTGGGGCTCCTGTCCATGGGCAGCCGCAGCCCCCTCACGCTAACAACTCTCCATTTGTGCATTTAGATCCTGAGCATGTGTGTTTATTTCAGTAACAACAGAGTGAAACAAATATAATTACACAAAGAATAACAACAGAAACAATTAAGTGTGCTTATTAAATACAAGTCTACTGCCAATTCCTGTTTTTTAAAAGAGTCTGTAGGAGACTGGCAAGTTAATTTCCCGATCCTGGTGAGGGACTCATAGCCACATGCCATCACCGCCCAACAGCAACCACATAAAGCACAACTAATATTTGTAAAATAGACAATTCAGCATCAGTTTTGCGGAGCTGAAAGAGATGCAACTAGAGAAGTCAGCACTTTCTAGAATCTTTAGGATCTAGAATCCTTCTAGAATATTTTCAGTTAGTAACATGGATGGATGGATTATTGAACGGGCAGGTCCAGGGCCCTGGACCAGAGCCTCTATATTAAGTGACTGTGAACATTTCTTGTTGCAACGTCACATGACCACAAAGAGACACAAAACCATTAAAAAGAGACACAAACCAAAAACCATTTGACAGGCCTTTTAAAAGTATGCCCCAGGCTCCATAGAAGTGAGTGGGAAAGCCTATAGAGCATTTTGAAGTGTGCTGCCTCTGCTTTCTTAACAAGACCCAACATGACCTTCACTATTTAACCTTATTAAGCGCAGTACAGTGTGCTGGTTGATAAAGAGGTCTGGAAATACGGCAGTTTTCACAGTACACACTGAGTAACTAGACATTCTAGGAAGAAAATATAAATTATTTAGAATCCTCTCTCTCGCATGGTGAATGAAAGTAATTAAAAAGTGAGCGGATCTGGTTCACTCACATGTGAAACTGATTTACAAAAAGTTTAACAAAAGTGTATACATTTCACTGGTTCTTCATTATAAGAAATAATAACACAATTAGCATGAGACAAACAAAAAACAGGTGGTAAACAGAACAGCATAAATACCTGTATAATATAGCAATTAGAGCTGTTAATTGATTAAAATCGTAATCACGATTAATCGCACGAGTGTCCTAGTTAACTTGTGATTAATTGCAAATGAATCGCACATTTTTTTAAAGTGCCCATATTATGAAAAAATCACTTTTTCTGGGATTTGGGGTGTTATTTTGTGTCTCTGGTGCTTCCACAAGCATACAAACTTAACGCTAGCTCATTCTCAATGGCAAAGCACTGCTACAACACACACACACACACACACACAAGTTCACCATAATCTACAAAAGAAGTACTCACATGTGCGCCCTCCTTTAGAAGAAATCTCCTGGCTAATCCTGCTTTGTAACTGACCAAAGTTGGAGAAACAACCTTTCTTTTACTGTCTATGGAGCTAACTGACATGAGCTACGATCTGAGCTACTGCGCATGTGCGAGTGCAGCCAAAGATAGTACAGAAGAAAAGATGATTCACTCTGTCAGATTAAACAGAGACCTGAACACAAGGTGAAAAGAGGAGCTGCAGCAGTGAGATAGAGAGAGATGTGCAGTACAACACAAATATGGTGTTTTTTGAAAATTAAACCATGTAAACCTATTCTGGTACAACCTTAAAATACAATTATGAACCTGAAAATGAGCATAATATGGGATCTTTAATCTTTTCTAAATGTACTTTAAAAGGGATATTTTTTTAAGTTTTAATGCTGAAGTGGTATTTCAGAGTCAACTACTCTGCTGGAAACTCAGTTCACATCGATAGTAAGCAGTAGCAGCCTGGTGTCATTTCAAGGCGATTTAATGAAGGTAAACAGAGCTAATGGCAGTGCGCTCTGGCATGGCACTGGCTGGCTCCTTCCTGAGTCTTGCTGCTTGCCTTTTTCTGACAGTATGTTCAGGTTGAAGCATCAGAGATGACAAGAGGCCAAGTTGACAGCCCAACAGGCACATCAGTGTCAGGCTTATGACAGCTCTGCCATGCTACACCCGGGCGAAGGGCCTTTCCCTGATCTGCTTGTCGGGAATTTCACAGGTATGCACACCAAGTGGCCAAGATGAGCTTGATTCACAAATGCTGGCTGTGCTCTTTTTCAAGTAAATTTTATAGCACTGATTGAGCATGTGTTCCATCAAATATGTAACTCCTTAGAACTGTATGTAGCTTTATGCTATGTGAGAATCAGATCATTTAAATAGAAAATAAACTTTCTTTTACCATGCATTGCAGAGACATGAGTGCAGTTGTCACACACTTGAATTATGGTGCAAAGCAAGGGATCCAGTGATTCCCCTCAAGGTTGTGTAGCAGTGGGAGCTGTTGTGTTCTTCAACCCCCCAATGTAGCACAAGTAGACTTTATAGTTCACAATTATTATTTTCCTTCAGATTGTTTATAGCTCACAACATTTCCAACCATACTTAAAGGCAGCTTCATTTATTCTTTATTTGGACCCCCATTAGCTTCCACAAAGTAGTCACTAGTCTGTGGGGTCCTATTTCACAGAGAAAGAAAGAAAGAAAATAGATGGCTAGACTGTGCTTTGTGCTGAAGCATATTGCAGGAAACAGTCAGCTGTTACATAAAATCCTGTGCAGTCAAATGCATGTGTTTTCGTTTTTTATCATCAGTGTTTTAAAACTTTATTGAGGCAGCGATAGAGGCAGTGATGTTTACTTCTTACTGTACGGGACTGTCCCTCTCACATCACCTCAAAACGGATACGGTTGAATCCATCTCAACTTTTCGCTGCAGGCCACTGCATTTTTTTGGCATCCCTCTATGGTGCCCGTCGCCATAGCGTAACACACTACCCCCATTCAAAATGAATGGAAAGACGTGTTTTCACCAGACCGTCCGAGGACCGCCTGAGGACTGCCTGAGCGTGTGTGTGTGAATGTAGTAGCCTAAGTATACAGGTATGAGGCAGCAACTGAGCATAATGTCGGTCGGTTGGTCTGTATCGGTTGGTGAAAATAAATATAAACTGTACAGAAATGTCCCGTACCATACATACTGGGCTAGATTTATTAAGCCGTTTGCGTCTGCTTCCAGGCGCTAATTGGTCACAAAGACGGACGTCCGATGCGGGCTATTTACAAACAGGGCGAACTTGGGTAAAATCGCAGATTGCCTGCCACATGAGCGAGAAGAGACAAGTTGCGCTTTCAATGTGCGTTCGTGGGAGTGTCATGGGGGAAGTGGGAGTTCCACCCAAAAAGGTGGGAGGATACGCGTAAAGTGCGCCTGATTATATATTCCATGGTATTTACAAAGACCGCCAGTAAGAGCATTCCTCTATTCTGCGGGGGAAATTCTCCGCCTCTTGAAAGCAGGTCTAACCAGCCGCAATCGGGTTTCCTCGTAGGCCTATATGCCGCTGGTGAAATTGTAGCAGTAATCCGAGCAAGACGAAGACATAGGCCAGGCTGAAAATATCTTTAAAGCCCCAGTGTGTAAGAATTTCTCCCATCTAGCGGTGAAATTGTATATGACAACCAACTGAATTTCACTTTGTAGCCCCCCCATTCCAAGTACGTTCTAACTCGTACGGTGGCTGAACCCGAAATTAGCGACAACTTCGTCCATGTAATAATAGTTTGACGTTATTTTGGTACCATTTCATTGCTTACATCAGCTATCAGGTTCCCAAACATATGCAAGCTAATGTTAGTAAAGTATCAGTGCTATCGTTATTCTGTATATTGTACGAGATTAATAGTGTAAGGCGATGTTTACAGTGTAGAAGAGAAGAAACGGAGGTTTGTGTTTTTAATATATTTCTCTGAGCAGCATGAACAATGTCAATGAAACCGAAATGATCTCTTAGTGTCTCCATTGTTTACACACAGCTGTTCTAGCTGTAGCTAGTCTGTGTTACAACTCCATGACGTGAGTTGTCTGCCAGGGAAATCACGGCACATATGATTACATTTATGTTACAAGGTAGACAATCCTTTTTCATCATTGACGTGAGGAAAAGTATCCTAGACGTCGTTCTAGCGTTACGCACAACAATTCTGTAGTTAGCCAAGCAAGTAGCAACTATAAAACTTACTAAAAACTAATTTACACAAATAGGCAGAATTACCTGTTGAGAAGAAAGCAGGCAACTTCGGTGTCCCTTTTCAGCTTTTTCCATCTTGGAAAAGCCACAACAATATTAACTTTGGTCACGTTGCTTTGCCTGTCACGTTGTCATTTTAATTTCCTCGGCGACTCAACTACATGTCCTCGATAATAGATGCAACAGGCTTTCAAATCTGCCGGCAGTGAGTCGCAAGTAATATTCTCCCCCTCCCTACCTGGCATACGTCACCATTGAAAGAAAACAGTCGGTCACAGTCAGTGCCACTGAGTGAAAAGCACGAAATGCGGAGCAGTATAGCCTGTATGTCCCTTACGGGCTACCGTATTTCAAGATGGCGCATGGCTGTGGAGCATCTACCCAGTTCATGGAAGCGCAAATGTAAAATTTCAAGCCAATAGGAATACTTGGAATTGATGGTGGCGGTCAATATTCATGAAAAAGGACAAGTTTGTGAAGGGCAATACAGATTTTGATAATGAACAACTACAAATGTTACACACTGGGGCTTTAACACAAGGATCACACTTTGTCATTGGAGTGAACACGAAATCATGAAGCATTACAGATTAAGCAGCCATGCAATATTACAGTTACTTGAAGAAATCAAAGATGACATTGCATCTCCGACTCAGCGTTCACATTCTATTCCAGCAGTTGTTAAACTCCTCGCTACATTACAAATATTGGCATCAGGATTATTTCAAACAGTCATAGCATCAGCAGTGGGAATATCGCAGTCTGCACTCAGCCGCATCATAGCACCAGTAACGCTTTGCTACAGCGCAATTTACGGTCTAGTGGGTGGAGAAAGACGCTGATTACCTGATGGGTGTCCGGGTTGATAAATACTACGCAAAATGTGGAAGCATAGCGTGCGCTATTACCGAACTAGCATAAACAGACGCAGCGTAAACTGCGCTAGTGTTATTAAATGAGGCCCACTGTATTTAGAGTTCAGGCCTATGCTTAGAAATAGCTATATTTTACATCTTTGCTCATCCAAAACTAAATAGTATATCATAAAATGTTACATGAATTTTAACATTACAATTATTCACAATTATGTGTGGCCGAATTACAATTCGGACGGCCACACATATCTCTTAAGTCATTCCTGCTCACAACATGATGTGGTTTGACTTTATTCTGACAACATCTTATGGCCCATTATTACACTTCATACATATTACTGCATTTGTATCTGCTTTCATTTTGCTCTATCATAACGTTTTGCCTTTGATCAAATTGTTTCTCATCTATGTACCTTGAGTAACTGTTTAACTCTGGTTTGTCAAAAGAAGCTTAAAGTTTTCACTCAATGTATACTACTGTTACGGAAGCAACGGGAAGGACTCAAATGCAAGGCTCAACAAAAAGGGTTTATTAAATAATAACGGGGAAGCATAAGTGGGGAGGAGGACACCAAGGACGGAAGGAAGAAGCGGGCAGGAGGGCGAGAGGACTCGGTAGGGAGGGAACTCGGGGAATGCGGGGAAACCGGAGCCGAGGCAGCTGAGGAGGAGGCACTAGAGTCCGCGAGCTGTGGAGGGGAAGCCGGGATGACTGGAAGCGGAGGCGGAGGCAGAATGAAGCAGGGAACCGTGAGAGGATGGACCAAATGGTGGAGCCAGCTGACTGGAGATGACAGAGCGGGATGAAGGTGGAACTGCAAGGAGCAAAAACAAGAGGAGTTAGGAGGACAGCGGGTAACGACAGGTAAGTAATAATTTATTTTTTAGTAGAGAGCTAGGAGCTTGTGTCTCCAGGATGACAGGAGCAATAATCCAGCGAAAGTGTTGCGTTGGTCCGGGGTTCAAATACTGAGCTTGATTGCAGATGACTGGCAGGTGTGTACGGCAGGAGAGGTGATGGTTGAGTAGTAACCGGTGTGTGCAGACAGCTGGCGGTAACAGGCAGGAGGGGAGGGGGGAAACAGAGAGGCAGGGCCAGCAGAGAAACAGACAGTGTAAAACAAAAATAGGAACCAGAAAACTAGAAAATAAACAGAAACTCACAGCCAGCTGACCCCAACCATCACAACTACAACACTATAAAAAATATGCCTTAAACTTCACTGTTCACATTCACCATGAGAGCTATGACCTTTGTGTGGTTCACATCCTTTGTTGTCAGTGTTACATTTTAAAACTGTTGAAGGGTAAAAGCACCACGCAAATCATAAATGATCTGGAGTCAACTTTCCTTAACTGTTAAGTGGTCAATTGTAATGATATGGCAAATAATATGATTGACAATTTAATCAATAAATTCAAAATGTAAATAAAAATACATTTTACAAAGAAAACAAAACATATTTTAATGAATAATGTATAAATTTGCTTCATTACTTGAACAATAATGACTGTTTTCAGATGACATTTATTAAGTACTACAACATTGCCTTGTTCATTTTTCATACTTAATTGAAGACCTATTAGGAAGGGGCTTAATGCACAGAGGGTGGTCACAGTGTGTCCTATGAAAAACTGCAGATTGAAGCAGTTATTATTGATTAATTTGTAATTATAGTTTTAAATAAATAAAAATAACTGCCTGAAATAATGTTAATGTTAATGCTAGTGCTCACACTCACAAGTGCTTTACTTCGGTGATATTAAACCAAAGAAAGCAATTATACATAATTTATTTTAAAAAAAGAACATAGAACAAGGAGTCTTTAACTGAAAGAGAGACGGAGCAGGGACCCCTACTACATATATTGTAAAAAATGAAGTTGCATATTAAACTGGGCCTACAATAAAGTGTAGGGCAGCCTAAAGCCTATATACATACCTTTTTAGTGCATAGCATACTAAGCTATTAAAGTAATAATTGTCAGCATGCTTTTATAAATCATCTTTTAATGTTAACCATACATGTGGCACAGTGAATCCTTGTTAACTGTGTAATCTTAGTGACTACCGTACCCATAGGTCAGTAAGCATATGTATATGTTGGATTCATGTTAAGACATTTTGATTTTTGAAAAGACTTTCGAATATTAACAATAATTGGAGGCCCCCTGCAGTAACTCTGAGGACCCCCTAGGGGTTCCAGACCCCCTGTTGAAAATCTCTGTTCTACAGTATGGTATGACACATTTGGAAAGTCAAGAAAAACACTTGAGTATCAGACTTACTGGCAACTTACTAGTTATATAATAGTTAGGTTACAACAGTGCAAACAAAGAATGGGTGATTAAAAAACATTCATATTAAAGCATAGATCTACTTCTGGTAGATAATATAATTTAACTATGTATGTGGTGTCCAAACTTAAATGTAAACTCATACAGGACAGAAGAAAAGTAATTTGATCGTATTCTTTAGCATCAAATAAATATAATTTATTTTTCTCATTCAATTTTCTGTCTGAGCCACATTACAATCTAGATTGGAAGAAGGCTCCATTAGGCATCAGCTCCTGGCTCTGTCAGCACAACACCAAAGTATGTGCAATGTCAGCAAAACACTATTGTCATTGCTGCTGGTTAACAGTATTGGTGATTGATTTTGCTCAGTTCCACAGTTAACTAATAAAAATAAATGTAAGCTTGATCTCATAAGAATGTATATGTGTAAGGACAGAAGCACACTGCATCAACAAATAAATTTTTTTTATCTGTTGTAATTTATTGTCATTGTTATTATAAATGTAATGTAATTTGCTGAAATGCATGCTGTGCACTCGCCCCATTGAAAATGAGGGTCTTCCTCAATGGGCCCCGAGTTTAAATAAAGGTTTGTAATGAAATGAAATCATTAAAAAAGAAAGTGTTGCAAATTAAGTTTATTTGAGAGTGGGAAGGATATCAAAGCCTTGTGTATCTTGCCTTTTCAAGGATGTTAAATTAATGTTTTAAACCCATTAGATAGAAACATTCTGCTGTTATTCATACTCACTGAGTTGTAATCCTATCCTCTAAACCTCTCCCTTGGACATCCGCTCCTCACCACTTCGATTCAATCAACTGACGGGTGGTCACAACTGCCAGTTCACAGCAAGGATCTGTGTTTCAGGGCTTAATTAGTGTGAACACTGACACAGTATTCACAATGTTGTTATCCACAGTCAACTGCTAATCATGCATGCTTTGAGCTACAGAAACCATTCAAATGTCAAAATGGCCAGCTCTTTAAGAGTGTGCTATTGTTCTCTTGTCCAGCATTAATAGCTTTTAAATATTACGTTTTTTTCAACAGATTATAACAATGTAATGACTACCTTGTGTAACCGACAGTTGCTTGTTTGATTCCCGTCTAGGACTACTAATACTTCTACAAGCTGCTGTAACTACGAAGATTATTCTGTGGTATCTTTGAATTATCACTGTTTAAAAGTAATATTTGCCATCTGCCTCTGTTTCTGCCATTGGACCTCACTGTCTCTTCAAATAATCAGACCACTCAGTGCACAATGTATGCCAGTTGTCCACCTTTGTGGGACTGATGATATGAGGTTCAAATCCTGTCCACTGTGTCCGTCAAAAAATAATAATTGTCTCAAACCACACATGGTTGATTATTGATTAGACCTGCAGCAGTATCTGATTGATTTTAAGATGTCTCACTCTTTTTTTAAACTGTGAATAATGTCAACCCTCTGAGCCAGTTTGACACAAGGATGAAGACACACATACACAGACGTGTCAAGTTTCTATGCATACACACACACACGCACACACGCACACACACACACACACACACACACCCACACACCTTATACTTCAGATGACACCTCAACTCATTTAAAGGGACTTAATTACTTGACAGTAAGCTACTTTCATTGCTTACACTTCACCCCCATGACTTTGAGTTTTCATTTCCTATTCCATTTTTCAGTCGACTCCTACTCCTGCATACTTTAGCTACAGAAACCATTCAAATGTCAAAATGTTCAGCTCTTTACAGTAATTAAGGACGCATGCTTGTTTTCAGCTTTTTTCTTCCTTTTGTGCTTTTTAAAATATTAAACTTTTGGCATCAAGATTTTTCAGGCTATACATTTCTGCAATGCTTTCAAAAGCATTTCAGCTGCCAGCATTTTCTGCATGAAATGCGTTTTCTAGTTGGTATTATTAATATTACATTGTGGCAGCAGTTTGACTCCCCCCTCTCATCAAGGGGGAAACAATGTTAAGGCTGTAATCAAAGTGAATTTAAGGTTTACAAATTATCTTATTTTTCCTCATATTATTCATATTTAAAGTTAATACATTTTAAGTATTGTAGCATTTAGTGCATTTTCTGTGCTGTAGTATTTATTTCAACACTTCATATGTAAATATGACATCTACAGGCATCCTGTGCACAGAACATTATCAAATATTGATACACCCTGTTTGCAATTTTGTTTTTTTAAACAGCCTTTTCACTTGTTGTGCTGATCCTGGGGACTGTTTGGCATATTTCTGCATCTAAAACAGATGCTGCTTTTTACCGCTGACTCACTGCAAAATGGGGATGTAGGCAGGAAAGAGAGAGGAAGGTGACTGAGAGCAAATAATTCAGGTTAAAAAAATTTTTTTGAAAGACCTAAAAAGAGTTCTCTGAACATGCAAGCTCTTATGGTGGTCAAAGTAAATGTGTTGCTGTTCTTACAAATGAATCAATGAATCATCAACAGAGCAGTCAGATTCAGTTTAGGGCTAAGGTCATGTCAGTATTAAGGTCTGTGGGAGAAAGATGCTTTTATTGTTTTTCTTCCACTATTCCACTCTGTGACCCTGTGTGACTCTTACTTCATTCCACTGACATCCCTGTCCGTTTTTTGTGCTCAGAAGAGCAAAAGCTCTCCTCCAACATTTACCAGAGAAAGGATGATTTCTCTCCCCTGGCCTGATGATGTAGTCGTGTCTGTGCCCGGAGTGTGGCTGGAATTTAAATGTGGCCATTTTTGCACATATCAGGTTAGAACGACATAGAGGTGAGTGTAGAGTTATGAGTGTCTGAATCTAGTCTACAGGTTCAATAAAAAATTGTAAAATGTGTATGAATGTATGTGAAAGATAAATAACAGAAAAAATATTGATAATAACTCAAATCGCAAAACTTGTTTGCCACTCGGAAATAAAAGGGAAAAAAAAATATTTTGAGAAATATGTTTATTAGATATACATCGGCAACTGCCAACGGGGAATGCCATCTTATTTGTTGATAGGCCGATGGCAGTCAACAAGGTGAATATCAGCCGATACCAATGTTCGGCCATTGAATCGGTGCATCCCTACTACGAACACTGTTGTCAATTATAATTAAAATATTAATGGCTGACACTTTTTCCAAGGCGTTACTTATCAGATGACACAAAAAAATCTTTGGCTCCCTTCAGTCCAAATTAATTACTGCCTTATTATGTGTTTGCATTGCTTAATGTTTCTAAGTCATTCTCAGTCATCATCTGCCCGGGGATAATTTTGATGCATGACAGTGATTATCACAAATTACCTGTTCATATTGATTTGTATATTCACTTTTAATGTGGCAGCAGTTCTGGTGATAAATAGCCTATGGTATGTGGACATTAAAAGTATTCCTGGAAAAGATACAGATCTCCATTAAAGCGCGCGCGCGCACACACACACACACACACACACACACACACACACACACACACACACACACAAGTTTGCAGTCCACTAGTGTGTCATTCTTTTCTAATGACTTTGAACCAGGCATTCTATTCTTTTTCCACGTCCTTTCTATGCATTCAGGAGCTACACCCCCCCCCCCCCCCCCCCCCCCCCGTACCCAGTACCCACATTGAGGTAATTTCCTTTTGGTCTGAGCTACTGACACAGACAAGCTTTTTGAAAACAAAAACCAGTGAAGAGCCAAATTTCTAACTGAAAGCACACCTTGCCACCCAAGTGACACCTTGGGGGAAGGTTGTTGAGGTAAAGAAGAAGCAGCCCCTCGTGTCTCGTCGTGACATCACCCATGACCCATTACTGTCTGTGACATTTAGGTCTCTGGTTCCCCTAGCTAGATCATTTCCAGCCAGCCTGAGGTTAGCCTCAGGGCACATTTGTCTATAGCTCCACTGGCCAGTTGGTTCTACAAGCACTTGGCTTTTGATCAAAGCAGAGGAGGCTGGTCCATGGAGGCAGAGGAGATTGCTCCTTCTTTATTTTTGAGAGGCAAGTAATTGGTTGATATAAAAACATTATAACATTTCAGTATCATCTATAAAATAAATTTCCTCTCTTCTTTGGTTTAGATTCTGTTAATAATGCCTCAACAGCGACACCTGCAGGGCAGTCTGGGGGCCAGAGGACACAGAGGAGGATGAGTTCCTCCTGTCCTCCCTTGGATGATCATAGGGCGGGATCTACTACATCAGTATAATGTAAATATCTGTTATTGGCTAAAACACTTAATCTGATGCTCCAAGGGAGGATGTCCGCCCTAACCAATCAAAAACCTGAATACAAGATTGCGTTGGTTCAATGAATATTTCATCTTCAATTATGAGGTTGAGGAACTGGCAGTAAAGCGATCTATACAGTAGCATATTAAAATAAATTGGAATATGCGAATTACGAACTAGCATAGCTTTAAACACATCATTAAAAAATACATATTATATGTGCTACATAGAGTTTATTGTATTTGTATAAAATATATTGCATCTGAATAAGACATGTTACTAATAGGCCTAGAATAGCCTACACACTGCGTATATTGTGGACAGGATTGGCAAAATAAATGCTCCATTAACTGAATTAGTCATTGGCACTTTACAATGTTGATTAGTTAGGTTATTTAAATATAAATCAACGACCAAACTTTCTGCATGCATTTCCTGTCCTGACAGTGGAGCCTGCACTGGAACAAACTCCACAGTGGATGTCTGCAGCCGCCACTGGATCAAAGCAATGCATGTGGTGTTTCAGTTAGCCTTTAGTGATACCAAATGGAATCTGTTGCTACTTATAAAAAGAAATAGTAGATATTGTAGAGATAGCCTTACAGTGAACATAATTTGGTTTCTTTCAGAATGTTGTAAAACCCTGAATGTTCTCACTGGGGCAAACCCTTCAATACTATGCATATTAATATCTAGATGTAGTCATTTATTTTGTAGGGATTACCAATCAATTAGTTGGTGTGCATGCAAATGTGTTCTTAGTCTCATATGCTTAAGATTTTTGCAGGTATCTGGTGAAGCAAGAACTAAAAAAAATTAAATTGATGTGTAATTTGAACTTATTTTGTATTGTCAGACACTGAGGGCCTCATTTACTAACACTAGCGCAGTTTACGCTGCATCTGTTTATGTGAGTTCAGTAATAGCGCACGCTATGCTTCCACATTTTGCGTAGTATTCATCAAACATGACACTCATCAGGCAATCAGCGTCTTTCTCCGCCCACTATACCGTAAATTGTGCTGTAGCAAAGCGGTACTGGTGGCCTATGTCTTCATCTTGCTCGGATTACTGCTGCCTACGAGGAAACCCGATTGCGGCTGGTTTAGACCTGCTTTTAAGAGGAGATTTCCCCCGCAGAATAGAGGCGCGCTCTTACTGGCAGTCTTTGTAAATACCATGGAATATATAATTAGGTGCACTTGACGGGTATCCTCCCACCTTTTTGGGTGGAACTCCCACTTTCCCCATGACCCTCCCATGAATGCATATTGAAAACGCAACTTGTGTCTTCTCGCTCATGTGGCAGGCAATCTGCGATTTTACCCAAGTGCGGCCTGTTTGTAAATATCCCGCATCGGTTACGTCTGTCTTTGCGACCAATTAGGCCAAAAATGGCTTGATAAATCTAGCCCTGAGGGTTTAGAAAACAATCATCTTGTTTTAATAAAAAACCTGAAATGGGGATTTCTTTAAGGACATCATTTTAAAACCAGTACTCTTTGGAAGTGGTGTCAGCTCATCAGATGATGATGTAACACGTTTTGAGTCTCCTGGAGAGAAACAAATAGCAATTGTCACCATGTATGCCCTGTGTCAGGGTTTGTCAGGAAATGCAAGGCTTGGACCCAAATGCAGAGTAGAGGCGATTTATTAAACAAAAACCTCTAGTGGCCTCTAGCTCACCCAGTAAGAGTGTTCGCCCCATGTTGGCTGAGTCCTGCAGCGGTGCAGGTTCGAATCCGACCTGCTGCCCTTTGCTGCGTGTCATCCCCCATCTCTCTCCCCCTTTCATGTCTATCCACTGTCCAATAAAGGCAAAAAGCCCCAAAAAAATAATCTTTAAAAAAAACAGTCTTACAAGATAGGTGTTCTCAAGAAGGTAGGTAGGCAGGCACAAACGAAGAATACACAAAAGACATGACAGGGAACAAACTACTAGGAAGAGCAACGCAGGGACAACCAACAACCGACATGAAGCACAAACATCAAAATGATCCAACAGACAAAGACAGCACAGAGACTAAATACACAGGGTACACAGGGTATATACACATACATATACAAATACACAGGGTAACGAGGTAACAAGGGACAGGTGACACAAGGGACCAGGAACAGGTGAAACACATAAGGGCTGGGCAGACAATCACAAAGTCAGGAAACACAAGGCAGGAAGTAAAACAAGACAAGGGAGAAAAAAATGAGACTTCAAAATAAAACAGGAAACACTAACAACAGAAACTCACAAACGTGACAGTCAGCCTGTATGTTGAATAGGAAACTCCCTCTCTGTCTTTAATAATGTGAGCAACTGCTCAGTGGGACTGTTTGGGTTGAAGACAGTGTTTGTCGGACGATTAAATCATTAGGGATACAGACAATCAAGCGCCTAATCACCACAGGGTACGGGGGCCAAATTCTATGAAATTTGGAAATATCTACCCCACAAATATTTGTCATCAAATGCCTCCAAAAGCTAAAAGAAACCTCCGCTCAATATTTTGTGTTAAACCGACACACTGATCAACCAGCAACAGTGAAAACAACAGCTGTGATTGTGACACGCAAGCATTTATCAAAATGTTTTACTTTTAAACTAAATCTGCAGTGCTGGCTGGTGGTCAATATATGAATGAAATGGTCTGCAACAGAATACTAGTGCCTCCAACACAGAAATTAATTAATTAATTAATTAATGTTTATATATTAACAGATAAGGCGGTTCTGCCAGAGTTTTAAAGATTCAAACCAGTGATGTCAAGTGTCAACTAGGGCTGCAACTGACAATTATTTTCATAGTCGATTAATCTGTTGATTATTTTCTCGATTAATTGATTAGTTGTTTGGACTATAAAATGCCAGAAGATAGTGAAAAATGTTGATTAGTGTTTTCCAAAGCCCAAGATGACATCCTCACACGTTTTGTTTTGTCCACCACTTACAGATATTCAGTTTACTGTCATAGAAAATATTCACATTTAAGAAGCTGGAATCATAGATTTTTTTTTCTTTTTTTATAAAACAAAATTACTATATATATATATATATATATATATATATATATATATATATATATATATATATATATATATATATATTAGGGCTGTCAGTTTAATGCGTTATTAACAGCGTTAACGCAAACCCATTTTAATGCCGATTATTTTTTTAACGCACGATTAACGCATAGAGAGAGCAACGGGATCTGTTAGTCCACTTCTTTAACTGTCTATGGCCGCGCCATGTCCCGCCCTACGAAGCAGCTGATTGGTTTGGTTTAGGCATTTCATAGGACCTGAACAAATGGAGTTATGTTACCTTGGACGCCAAGGGCGGGTCTTGTAATTTTGCAGACCGGAAACAAAACAGACACAAGCCGCGGCCGGTTTGAGCTCTTAATACATCCATGGTTTGAGCCAAAGACAGTATGGTTTGAGCTTGCTAGCCGCGTAGCTAGTAGGCTCGTCACAGCGATTAGCTTCCGAGCGAGTAGTGACTCTACAGTCAGTGAGAGAAACAAAGTGTCTCCTCTGTTCTTTCTGACCACGGTGCGAAACCTGGAGCAGGAAAACCCTCTCCTTGATTTTACGTTGGTTATGAAAGAGAACGAGAACCAGGAAATGAGTCACGGGAAACCAGTTGCTATGACAACGGCTATGCCGCTGACGACGCTATAAGCCCATAGACAGTAGGACGAGCCACGCTCGCCTCAGGCATGAGGCAGTACTATCTGCAATGTGACAGATTATTAGTTCCAAGTGTGAATGTTAGTGTGAAATTGAACATAACGTATATGACAATGTTGTTTTCAATAAAAAAAAATTGTCACAAAGCAAGTCAATCTACTTTTCCATGCTGATAAGAGAATTAAAATGAGAAAATATAATGGGACAAAAAGAAATCAAGGGACATTTAGAATAGATAAAAATGTGCGATTAATTGCGAGTTAACTATGACATTAATGCGATTAAATATTTTAATCGCTTGACAGCACTAGTATCTTTTGGTATGCATTTCAGAAAAAAAATGGTTAGGATTCAGGTGTAATTGCAAATAGTGATTAATCCTGATTAATCCACTGAAAATTCTGATTGATTAGAAATTTTAATCATTTGACAGCCCTAATATATATATATATATATATATATATATATACACACATATATATATATATATATATATATATATATATATATATATATATCCTGATTGATTATGAAAATAGTTGGCGATTCATTTCTTGGTTGACAACTAATCGATTAATCAATTAATCTTTGCAGGTCCAGTGTCAACTTTCTGTTGTAAAAATGTAGAACAGTCCACAACTAGTCCAAAACACATTGTGTGCTGGAGGATTTTGAACCCTGTTAAGTTTATTTGTTATGCTGCTCTTAAGGGTTTTGCATTACACTCCCGCGTAGCAATAGCAGATGAAAAAAAAAAAAGATTGATTTTAAATGACATTTTTTCTTTTAATGAGGGCATAAAATATCTTGTTACATTATGATCCCAGAGATATCGGGTCTTTATTCACCCAATAATATCTTGGACATGTCTGGCCTCCGCTCCAGGTCTGGCCTCTGCTCCAGTGCCTTCCTCCTCATGGGAATTTCACACTGGCTGGAGCCCTGGCTGTAATGAGGTGGTAGCAGTCTGCAGAAGACAAATACCATGAACCAGCAGAGTCTGCTCTAATAAAACACCCCAAAAGATCTTGGCCTTGGTAAACACGAGCAGTTTGTTAACTGGTTGACTGACCAACACATTATGTCGTGTTTAATGGATATGCTCAAACAGGAAAATAAATATTGATAATGTGTGTGCAGTGTTTTGCTCAGCTCAACCCCTCTCTAACTAACTCACTCACTTACAAATTTGCCAGAGGAAAACAGAAGTTATTTAATTTGTGTAATTTGCAGTTTGTTATCGGGGTTTGTTTCTCATTTGGTCTATGACCATGCTCATATTGTGTGGTTTCTCCCAAAAAACTCTCCCAAAATCATAATTCCTTGTGTCTGCCAAGTGGGTTCCCACACCACACTTATTGTCCATTGCAATATGGATTAATTCAAAGAAAAAACAAAATACTGTACATCCTGCAAATAATCATCTGCTCATTGTCCCCTGCCAATCAGCAATAGTTTTAAGAATTATATTGTGTAAACTTTAAACTGAAACATGTTTAGAGAATAAATGTAAATGTGACAATGGTAACCAGTGAAAATATGTTTCTTCTGTGGGATTTGTGAAGTTTGAGTAACGCTTTAGATTACAGGCCACCTTGTACAGCGTAATTACTCCAGAGTTACGGTGTAATCTTTTGTACTGACAGTGCACTAGTACAGTACATACCAATACTTATTACGCTATATTTTGCGTGCTGTGATCTAAAGCGTTACCGGAGTTTGGTATAAAAATAAACCTGCAATAATATGTAACACTTTCTGTTTTGCTAATTTAGATGAAACTGTTAGAAAAGAAAAAAAGTAACCATGTATTATTCAACAAATATTTCTTTGATGCAGCATGTTTCAAATGTTTTTAGACACCCATGTTGTTTAACTACCTTTGTCACGTCTGTCTGCTCCACAGAATATGCACCAGTCAATGGTTTTACTGGCTTCGGTGCAGATGAGTGATGTTTGTTTTTAGCATTTTTCTATTACGATTATTGGGTGGTGGGAACAGTGGGTTGATGGCTGCACAGTGCTTATGTGAGGATACCATGTTCCAGCAGTGTGAGGACATTTCTTTATATTTACAAAAGACTAAGTGCAGAAAGAGACAACAAACGATTTGAGAGATTACCACTTGTAATACGTGTAACACTCCAGTGTATTTGCACCAACACTACTTTTTTTTAAAGATTGTTAGACGTGGGTACAGAGTTTATATGCATTTCTTCACCTGTCATAGTTTTTCACAATTATTCTTGTTGTTGGGTGCTCCCTAGCACAATTAGCATTCCTGCATCACTTGGACTCAATTGCCTGAATGGTAGGTGCAGGTTTGCATGATTGCCATTGACCAATGTTAATAAGATTTGCATTAGTGCATAATATTACATAATGTGTGTGTTGCAGTGTAACAAGCAGTTAACACCTACATAAAGTCACTTTATTAAGTGTGGTTGCACACTTTCCACGGTAATGTGAAAAATGGTATAATTTGTGATGAAATGATTTACTTCTAAAAGAAACCCTAATGTAGAGTTGTCCTTACATCGCTCAGTACAAATCTATGTGAATTGTTTGAGGATTTGAGATTGTGTGGGGATATGGAAATTGAGTGCTATAAACCAGAAAGTACGTTACTGGTACGTTAAAGTACGTTAAAATACTGAGTACACACACTGTTAAAGCATAACTCTCGCCAAAATGCATCCTAGGGTATTTCTGTGAATGTACGTGAGTCAAACTTTAGTTTAAAAGCATATTTAGGACGGAAGCGCCACTTTTACTTTTCAGCGTATTCTCGTTTTTGGGTCATATGGCCTTTTGAATGGGAGAGCTAGGGGCACTTCTATGCTAGCCTCAAAATAGCTATTTTTAAAAGACTAAGAAGGCTCGACACAACATGAAACTTTGCTCCAAGTATCACCAGGGGCTCTACACCTTAACGCAAGCATTGAGAACATTGTTTGTCTACACAGATTTACTAAAAAGAAAGTTTTTGAACAACCCACCCATCAGTCAAAACGAGTCGATTTCCGAATACAACGTAACAGGGAGGAGAGTAAAGATGGAAAACTCCTAAAGCTTAGTTCCATATAAATGCACGGATGATTTTTTGTTTTGTCGTTTGTGAAAAACAATATTGACCTTTTAGTTAAAAAAGGAGCCTCATATAAGAATGACATTTCGTCCTATGGAGTCCGTTCATTCGCATTCGGAAATCGACTCGTTTTGACTGATAATATGGCTGTGGACTTAAACAACAAGAGCTTTGGTGAGATGTTCAAAAACTTTCTTTTTAGTAAATCTGTGTACACAAAGAATATTGTCAATGCTTGCGTTAATGTATAGAGCCCCTGGTGATACTTGGAGCAAAGTTTCATGTTGAGTCGAGCCTTCTTAGTGTTTCAAAAATAGCTATTTTTAGGCTAGCATAAAAGTGCCCCTAGCTCTCCCATTTAAAAGGCCATTTGACCCAAAAATGAGAATACGGTGAATCTTAAAAATGGCGCTTCGGTCCTAAATATGCTTTTAAACTAAAGTTTGACTCACGTACATTCACAAAAATACCCTAGGATGCATTTTGGCAAGAGTTATGCTTTAAACAAGTTTTTGTATAATTAGAAAGTAATTACCCATGTAACCTCTGATGCCCTTGTTCCTTTCTACCAATCAATAGCTACCCAGTATTTTATTACACTGTAATTTGCCAGCTGTCTAAAGCGTTACTTATGGGTTCCCAAACTTGATTTTCTCTTTCAAAGTACTGTGTCTTCCCACAGTTGCACAAAATTCCCCAAGACAAGGCAACAACGTGTTTTTTGGAAATGTGTTGATTTAGTTAATATAAAATGCCTAATGTATACACTGAAGCCCTTGAGTAAAATACTTAAACTGAAAAAAAGAAAACGCTTTGCCAGTGTTCTTATTTATCAGTTAATTTTACTCTTTTTAACGAAAGTCACACAGCCAAATTAGGTAACCAGGTAAGTATCCAGATACCTGCTACTGGCTCCCTACTTACTGCAAACTTCACATGGCATGATGCAAACACAAACATCCAGGGCAGGAATACCTTAAAATGAGTGATAAGCTGTGTCTGCAGCCTCCATCAGATACTTTGCATTGCAGAGTTCAATGTTTGTTTCTTGAGACACAGGACAGGTTTTTAAGCCTCTTTATAAACATTTTCATACAGGCTTTGAAATGGCCTTTTATAAACTCTAAAATGGCTGTTACATGCATTTTTACTCACTAGCGTCCTTCTGGTGACTCTCCTTTTCACAGTTTGTGCTTTTAATTGCAGTTGTTACTCTAACTCATTCATGAGCATCCATTATTCTGTTTTATAAAATACAATTTGAGAATTAACAAAATAAAAAAGTTAATGAATCAGCTTTTACCGATGACTTTAACACATGACTACAGTATAGTGTAATATGATGTAATACCAGACATGGGGGACTCGAGTCACATGACTTGACTCGAGTTAGACTCGAGTCGCAAATTTTAGGACTTGAGACTTGCTTGATAAACATTCATAAAAGACTCGACTTGACTTTGACTTGACATTCATGACTTGAGACTTGACTTAGACTTGAGTCAAATGACTTGAAATGACTTGATTTTCTGTTTAATAAATATATATTTTCCCCCTCTGATATTGAGGAGGAGTTAACGTTACGATTTTAGTGCTGTTGCATGCGCGGGAGCCCGTTGTTATGGTGACGCGCCACACGGCGGCAGACCTGCAGTAAACGAGACTGGCTACGGCTGTTACTTAACGTCATGGATTCCTCTGCACCGAAAATAATAAAGTTTGGCTATAAGGATTACACATCTGACCAGGCAAAGAAGAAACGAACGGCAGTTTGCAAGGTCTGCAGTACAAAAAAATCCGACGTCAACCACAACCGCGGCGAATTTCATCAGACACTTCAAATCGGAACCTGAATCTCTATTCAGGTTCCAGTCCCCATATTCAGCTGAACCACTATTGGGACGCTTGTGATGAACAGAACTCCCTTCAGTTTTGGGCCATGAATAAGCACACCCTCCCCTCTTTGTTCAAGGTGGCGGTAAGAGCGAATACAGCTAGGCACACTGTATACATACACACAACAAACTTCTCTCTCTCTCTCTCTCACACACACACACACATGCAGACACACACGCAGTTGTGCAGATGAAGTATGTGAATGAAGCTAGGCACACATACACATACACACACACACACACACACACACACACACACACACACACTGCACTCACACACACCACATGCACACATTCACTCACCAATATTAATAACTTTTCATTCACTCTCTCTCTCAAACACGCACACATTCACTCACAAATACACTGACAAATATTAACATATAGCCTACTATTCAATCTCTCCAAATTATGCAAAGGTGGTGGGATTCAGCTACTCTTAAATAATGTTTTTTTCAAGAGAAGGAAAGGTTAAATGTGTTTCTGTCCCATAAAAGTGAGGCATGTTTGAAGAATATTATTTGACTTAGAAACCATTATACTTGAATTGTTTGAATGAATTTCATGATTTGATGTCATGTTTGAGGCATATTGATATTTTTGTTGGCCTAATATCAGTTTTAGGCTGTGCTTTTTAAAATCTTTATACATTTAAACTGTTCAGATATATGTGGCTTGGACGCAATGTCTTTTCAATATTGAGTAGGAAAAAATGCAAATAAAACTCCAGCAGTTATAACCACTGTCTTTAGCTTGTTTAAAAATGGAAACTTTTGTATGACTTGACTTGACTTGCTTGACCAAAGCTATGACTTGACTTGACTTGCTTGATTGTCACACAAAATGACTTGGACTTGCTTGAGACTTGAAGGTTAAGACTTGAGACTTGCTTGTGACTTGCCCATGTGTGACTTACTCCCATCTCTGTGTAATACACTACAGAATACAAAGACATTATTTTCCTGTGAAGCAAGTCCTATGTTCTGAAAAAAAGGGTGAAGCTATTTGCACCCCTGGTACAATTAGCAGTGTCTGCTATTTGTACCCTGGTGCAATTAGAAGTGTATGCTATTTGTACCCCGGTGCACACAGCAATGTGTTCTATTAATACCCTGTCTGGTACAAATATCAATGTATGCTATTTGCACCCATGGGCATTTACCTTGGCATATATTTACACACAGTTATCCATACTACTCATGTATTACACTTTTTGGGAATATTGCTCTGTGGCCTAAATAAAATCGTTGAAGTGTCCAATATTTCGCACACTTCAGAGAGACGCTGATAAATGCACTTGCGCGGGCCGCGATGTTTTTTTTTGCAGGGTGGTAGGGGAAGACTCATGAATATTCATTGGGGAACTCATCACTGATTGGCTCGCCCAAACATTCTTACCCTAACCATAAACAATCGCACTCCTTTTGCCTAAACCTAACCAACCCAACCAGAGCAGGCAACAAGTACTAGCCATTCAGGGATGAGTTCCCTAATGAATATTCATGAGTCTTCCCCCACCACCCTGACTTGCACAATGGCATGCAAATTATCCAATCCAAAATAAAAAAAAAAAGATATCCTCACTGGGGAATCAAAGCCAGACCATAGCTCAGTGTTTCAACCACTGATCTAGCAGTTCTTATGGAATGTTGTCCAACCGTTGACCACTTGGTGTCTTGAAGCCTCGGTTGCTAGGTAACCATGTTGTATATAAAAAATAGGTACAAACTATCAAACTAACGGTTGTATGCTTTCACTGAAGACAGAAAGCGCAACTGTAGTATCCATTTTCCGCTAGAAATTCAATTGTTATAAACTTTAGAGACAAAACTTTTTTAATATGCCAGTTTCTGCTGTCAAGGAAGATGAACGTCGGCCATGATTTTGGTGCACGCGAGCAACGTGTTTTTGTTGTTACGTCACAGGGTGTGAATAGCTCAGCTGTGTGGCCGAGGCTATTCGTACCACGGGTGCAAATGGACACTCCAAATAACGGAAAATGTAAAGAAAATGCCTCAAGTGAGCCTTCTGACATGTCACGCTGACATGTATTCTCATGTTGTCACATATGATGAAGCAGAGAACAGATCTGCTGTGGGAAAAAGAAACATTATTGAATAGACTTACAATTGCATTTTTCTCTCTTGTTCTCAGGAGGAAAGACCACAGAAACATGGTGAGGTTGCTTGGTTATGTTCTGTAGATTCCTCGGGGATGCTGTCTTTTTATAATAGTCCATCAGTCACAGCTTTAGGGCGTAGGTTATCAGCAATGAGCCCTGCTGAATCACATTGTAGCTTAAGAAAATGGGACATATTGACATGCTGTATGCGGCTAAGAAAGAAAATGTACTTAAAACTGTCAATGATTAATATGTCTTGATTAGAGAAATGTGTGCCTAGCAAGTGTAACCCCTACCTGCACCCGTCACCTGAAGACCGGTGCTAAATATCAAATAAGAAAATGAAAAAACTTTAATTTTAGATTCGATGAGGAGACTGCTGAGCTTTACCTGCCTAATTGTTAAATTGGACCTGCAATATCTACCCCAAATAACACACACAACAACAGACTGACAAATTTAAAGGAAGTATATTGGACATAGTAAATCCTAAATTCTTTACAACACAGTATCTCAACAAGGTAAGTAAATTAAAGTGAATACTGCATTATAATACTTCAGTATCTAAATCATCAACTCAAAGTTGGATTCACAATACACAGTTCTTTAAGTACCTTTGTTGATTTTTATATTCTGGACAAAAAATGAAATAAAAACCCTCTGAGATCTCAGGCATGGAAAAAAAAAGAAATTATCCCAAAAGTTTAAATGAATAAATTTAAATAAAACAAATATGAGTGCACTCAAGTCCTACCACCCTCTTCCACAGCGAATGTCCAAGGTGAGTATTGCAATGGGAAAGATATGGAGTTGTGGACGTGGATGATCCTTTTTCCGAAGGTGAGTATCAACCAGGATGGATATGTGGATGGATGACAGCAGAAGATGGTAGAGGGACTGAGAACTCTAACAAAAAACAGCCGGGAAATCAATTGTCTAAACTCTAAACAATTCTACGGCGTCCTACTTGAAGTCGCAGCTCGTCAATGGCCTCTTCTACATCCGCGTTCAACTTATCTGTCAGTTTTTTTGACTTGTAACCTAGCTATTTTTCTCATCTACACACACACCATGCATCAGTCGAGGAGAATGTGCAGAGATTGGTACCCAGGTAAGATGACTACTCCTATTGGTCTTGCACGCTGAAAACAGCACCTAACAACTGCCTCTTCCATTAAAAGGTACAGTAACACATATACAAGTTATACTTTGACTTAAGCTTAGGATAAGCTACTTTTGATGCTTCCTTCTCATGGAGAATAATAATACATTTATAATTCTAAATTAGGGAGACACATTTAGAACACAATTACATTAAATACAGCTAAATTCTTAGAACAAATTAGAAATAACCTGGGGTTTAACTAACCACGGTTACACAAGGTTGGAATATAGTGGTTGTAATAAAAGCAATAACTTGCTGCTCAGACACTATCTCTTAGTGTTCTTCTTGGCAACCCAAAGCATCGCTATGGAACTATCTCTTGAACATCTATCAGTTTCACAGTGTAAATCTGGTGCTTGGTGATGACAGTGAAATGATTTAGTAATTATAAGTAATCTCTATAAACATATTTCTGCAGATGAATGCAGAATCTGTAGGTGATGGGACAACAGTTTGGTATGGTCTGGTTTCCGTTTGTTTGTAGTCCGAGTAGTATTGACCAATCATGTTTGAGTGGGTTTTGGTTGCATGCAGATAAACAATGAAGAACAAAAGAGGCGGATCTATATATCTTGGCTATAGTCTGACAGTCGTAGATGTCATCTCTAAACTCCAACTCCATTTTCGTGTCTCAAGTTGCTAATTGGACTATAAATAACGACTGGCACACAGAAGGAAAAGTCCTGGCTCTGAATCCCCTAAATATTGGCTGATGCCCCCAGAGGCTAAATCTTTGTCAGACCGATAGCAGTTTCTGAGATTGCTATAACAGCAAAGCCCAAAATTCAATAGGTAGGTAGGTAAGACAAATTCTGAATGTTACTACCAAACACAAAACCATAGTGTACATGAGCCACTGCTAGAAAACATGCATAAAACAGCACTAGTGGCTGGCTAAAAATAACTTACAAATTATATATGCATGGATGACACACAAAATATGATCGTATGACATCTGTTAAATACTCTTATATGCGTCCATTGTTCATTTTGACTTTATGTTGATATTCATACATCTTTATAGAGCAGACACAGAGCAACATTAGCGTTCATTTGGAGTCATTGTTTATGTTAGTTTATTCTCCCTTAAAAATGCACTGTAAGTCCATTATTCTCTCTCCCCTCAGCTCTGTTTTGGTCAACACCAACTCCTATATCTTGCTCTGCAGCAGCTGAAATACTCGTTCACCAGCTAGTCACTAACTTTGTCTGTCTGCCGTTTAGTGTTGGACAGGTAGTGTACACCCGGTATTAATGCGGTGCAGAGAGCAGTTGTGGGCTGTAATCAGACATGGGGGACTCGAGTCACATGACTTGACTCGAGTTAGACTTGAGTCGCAAATTTTAGGACTTGAGACTTGCTTGATAAACATTCATAAAAGACTCGACTTGACTTTGACTTGATATTCATGACTTGAGACTTGACTTAGACTTGAGTCAAATGACTTGAAATGACTTGGCTTTCTGTTTAATAAATATATATTTTTTCCCCTCTGATATTGAGGAGGAGTTAACGTTACGATTTTAGTGCTGTTGCATGCGCGGAAACCCGTTGATATGGTGACGCGCCACGCGGCGGCAGACCTGCAGTAAACGAGATGCTACGGCTGTTATTTAACGTCATGGATTCCTCTGCACCGAAAATAATAAAGTTTGGCTATAAGGATTACACATCTGACCAGGCAAAGAAGAAACGAACGGCAGTTTGCAAGGTCTGCAGTACAAAATATTCCGACGTCAACCACCACCACGGCGAATTACATCAGACAGTTCAAATCAGGAGAGATTCAGGTTCCAGTCCCCATATTCAGCTGAACCACTATTTGGATGCTTGTGATGAACAGAACTCCCTTCAGTTTTGGGCCATGAATAAGCACACCCTCCCCCCTTTGTTCAAGGTGGCGGTAAGAACGAATACAACTAGGCACACTGTATACATACACACAACTGCTCTCTCTCTCTCTCTCTCTCTGTCTCTCTCTCTCTCACACACACTTGCGCAGATTAAGTATGTGAATAAAGCTAGGCACACATACACACACAACACACTGCACTCTCACACACACCACATGCACACATTCACTCACCAATATTCAGTCCCTCCAGAAAAACGCGATTATGCGATCGCAGAATTCAATGCATAATCAGCCAAAGTCCGCATATTAATGCGGGGGCCGCATTTTTTCAAATACGCCGCACTTTCGCCGCATAAATTGCCGATTTCCGCGCAAAATATGCGGGGCTTGCATGATTTCATAATCCCCGCATTTTCGTTGCAAAAAAGTCACATATATCTCAGCAGAAAGTTGAAAAATGTTGCGTTTACTTCACACAAGAGCAGCCATTTTCCCCTGTTGCCATGGGAACGTTATGAAGTGACGTAATTTCACCTACTGAGAACACTGTGTTGGGGAATAACTACTTTTCTCTTTTTGATCAAACCGCAGTTTTTGCAAGTTCCCGCAAGTTCCCGCAATTTTTGCAAGTTCCCGCATTTTTATCGCATAAAATGGCATAAATATCCCGCATATTCCATCGTATTTTTTAAGAAAACGTGCCGCATAATCAAGGATTTTTGCCCGCAACAATCACAAAAAAACTCTGCGTTTTTCTGGAGGGACTGAATATTAATAACTTTTCATTCTCTCTCTCTCTCTCTCTCTCAAACACGCACACATTCACTCACAAATACACTGACAAATATTAACATATAACCTACTATTCAATCTCTCCAAATTATGCAAAGGTGGTGGGATTCAGCTACTGTTAAATAATATGTTTTTTTTCTTTAAGAGAAGGAAAGGTTAAATGTGTTTCTGTCCCATAAAAGTGAATATTATTTGACTTAGAAACCATTATACTTGAATTGTTTGAATGAATTTCATGATTTGATGTCATGTTTGAGGCATATTGAACAAATATGTATGTTGATTTTTTTTGTTGGCCTAATATCAGTTTTAGGCTGTGCTTTTTTAAATCTTTATACATTTAAACTGTTCAGATATATGTGGCTTGGACGCAATGTCTTTTGAATATTGAGTAGGAAAAAATGCAAATAAAACTCCAGCAGTTATAACCACTGTCTTTAGCTTGTTTAAAAATGGAAACTTTTGTATGACTTGACTTGTGACTTGCTTGACCCAAGCTATGACTTGACTTGCTTGACCAAAGCTATGACTTGACTTGACTTGCTTGATTGTCACACAAAATGACTTAGACTTGCTTGAGACTTATAGGTTAAGACTTGAGACTTGCTTGTGACTTGCCCAAGTGTGACTTACTCCCATCTCTGGCTGTAATACCAAAACAAAAGATGCTATCTAACACACATCGACATTTTCAGCCATAGCTGAATTGGATGCTCGATTGACATTGAAAGTTAATTATTTGATCTGCCTGCAACTGTTAGACTGAGCTAAAGTGAGCTAAACTGAATCAATATGTTAGATTACACATCAACTCAAGTGTGCACATTACACATTATAAAACACACACACACACACACACACACACACACACACACACACACACACACACACACACACAAAAACACAAAGTGTTATCAAAATCATTTAATCTCTCTCAACTGTTCCTTTTGGATTTAACATTGATCAAACTTCAAGAACTGCATGAGCAATACAGATTGATAGAAAAAGAGAATAGAGAGAAAAGAGAACAGTTACAAGATACACATGAAATCTACTCACAGGAAACCAATGAATATGAGTTTGTGAATGATTGAGTGAGTCAGAGGCCAGATTCATGAGACTCTTTGCACTGGAAACCCTTCTCAGAGACAGTTTTCAGCACACTTGTTTTGTACACCACAATCACTAGTACCTGAAGGCAGACCATAAGTGTCTGCTCAACCTTCTCTCTCCCAGTGATTTATTTAGTAAGTGAAAAGCCCAGTCAAGTGACTTATTGAAAGATGGGAGTTTGAATCCAATTTGTCTCCCATGTGCTTAGAGTGCACCCTTGTAATGTGTCTTGTGTTTGGGCTGGGTTGAACAGGAGTTAACCTTAATAATGTACTCTTTCTCAATTTCTTTTCTCTTTGTGATGTTCAAGACATCCTGTAAAAGGGTCAGAAGTCATTTAGTTTCTCTTACTTTGGCCAAGGTCTGATGTGCCATTAGCCATAGCTTCCCTCTCTATGTCAGTCTTCCCTGTATTCAGCTTCATTTCCTTCAATGGTCACGCTAAAACTACTTAAAAGTCACTATCAAACTTGATCTGTCTACATGGTGCTTCTGAGAATTCTCACACTGAGACCCTAAAAGCAATGCTGCAGAATTTTTTACACAATTCCAAAGCAAATAGGCAAGGGAGGAGTAAGTGCTTTAGCAATCACAGTGACATTGATGGAACTAGATATGCTCATAAAACCCGTACGCCCATGCTCTAAAAATGAATTGTAAGAAAAAGAAAGCAAATTTGAGTTGAGAGCGATGTTTTCCATGTCAACGCTAAAGCCTTGATGTCATGCTGTCATAGCATCAGCTATTTAAGGCTGTACTTTACCATATAGTGCTTTAAAGTTATTTATAAGTGGAGAAAATACAGCACTGAAATGTGTTTGTCTCAAAACTTTGTGTAGAATTGAAAACCTACAGTAAAAATGACCCAGAGTAATTCAGGGAACCTAGAGCTGAAAGGGTGTCAAGTGTATTTCCAGAGGATGTTCAGGTCTACTTGACTTTGTTAAGTACAGAGTATTAAGTACAGAGTATTATATTATTAATAAGTAATAATATAAGTATTATAATTGCACTAAATATGATTTCTCTCGCAACATTCTTCCACAGTTAGGGATCTTGATACTGATAGTGTTATATGGTGAAATTTAGGAAACAAGGCCTTCCTGCAACATAACATTATCACTCTGTTTCCCTGGAACAGGTTTGACTCACCCATACCTCTGTATCCATGCCCGCCTTAACCTACCAGTAGGCCCTGGGGCTGAGAGGTTTTGTAGCCCCCCAAATAAGGTACAGCCACCTGAGTTGACGTCAACTTCCAGCTTTGTTGAGATTCGCCCGTTTTCAGCAGCAGTTTCAAATTGTGAGATTTGCATAGGAAAGAGGTGTCAATGGGATTTTGAGGTTCTATGTATGTCCTATTTACCCACCGTCGTAATTCAACTATGACAAGGTAAACTCGGTTTTGCATTCTATCACCCCTTTACGCCTACTTGACCATAAACACAAAAGTCAGTCTAACAAATAACAAATAACCAATATTTAACAATAAAAATGATATGGAATTTACGTAAGGGTTAATGCCCGACGAGGTGTCCATTGTCAGGTATTAATGGACGACGGCGAGGCGTGAACCGTCCGACGCGCAGCGGAGGACGGTTGCCTCCGCCGAAGTGTATACACCAATTTATGGTGAAAACATTATTTGTGTAAAGGAAACATAGGTGACAAAAACATAATAATATAATGGACTAAGGCTCTCAAATATTTATTTGCTGTAGATCACCTTCTTTTGTTGGGGAACTAACCTCTTTCAATTTGCATGTGACACTTATTCACCTCAATGATACATTAGCCTAATTCATTTTAAGTAGGCCTAATTTATAAACCCCTGGACTGTAGTAGCTCAAATGTGTTTCAACAAGATTTCTGCTCATGTTTAAAACATTGTGCACATTCAAAATAAAACTCATCCCATCTGTGTTCTGAGATTTGGAAGAGTTGTGATATTTTGAGTAAAAAAAGTCGTAATTCTATGACAATAAAGTCGTAACTTGATACAGTCACACTATGATATAAAATATCCACCTGGCCTACAGTCTGCTGTGCATTACGTTATTCCTTTGCTGTATGGCAGTATCCAGACCATCTGACAGACAACGAGCCCCGTTTGGGTCTCTGAATGAGACAAAGTTTAGGGAAGCATCTGCACGCTGCTCTTCATCGGCGGTAGAAATCCCAAACTACGGCAGAAATATATGAAGCATGCACGCATCGCAACACTTCTCCTGCAGCATGCACAGCATAACACCTTCATTATAATCAACAGAACGATAGTTACGTATTGTAACTTTTTATGAGTATAAGCACAGCCCTCTAAGAGCTTTTGCCATTGGGTTTATCCCTTGCACATGCGCATTCGTGAAGATTTCTTTTGCGCCCTTGTGCCCTGCACGGGCCTTTCTTATGTCCGCAGTTACTGTATATTACAGCCGCGAGACCAGAGATCTGCTCCCAACATCAGCATTTTTCTTCAGCCAACATGCCACATGTTTAAGAAAACAAAACAAAATCTCCACTGTAGCAATATAAAGCCATACCTGTACCTACGGTTCACAAATACTCTCTCTACTTCAGTATTATCCACTGTTGACCACTTCTTTTTCACTTTGTTCAGTCTCCTGTTTCTTCCTTGTTCCTCTCTCCATTGTTCAGCAAAGCATTCTCACTTTTAATATAAGCTTCCTGAAAGTGGATATTTAGGCCTACTAGTGACAATTGTATTTTATGCTTTTTTTTTTCTTCATGTATAGTAGATTAAATTTAAAATCCTGTCTTCTAAAGTATATAAGCTTCTGCCTATTGTCAGGTTTCTGCTCGTTCTGCTAATCCCTGGTTGACAGCTTCTGCTTCGCAAAGACCTTGTGCGTGGGTCTCTCTCTCACTCTCTCTCTCTTTCGCATGTACAAAAGCATCCCACTCCATTTTTTTCTCTCACAAAGGGTTAGGGTTTGTTAACGTTCACACAGAACATAGAGCAAAAATGTGGAATGATAAAAATAAGTATAAAGTCTTAAGTGAATTACTAATTACTATATACAAATTTAAAAAATTTTAACATAGACCCTTCTTTGATATTGTAAATGCACCACCTCACATAGATTACAATTCACTCAAGGATTAGGCAGGAAGAGAAACACTATATCAGAACAGTGGTAAAATTGGCCTTGATTTTGCTGACTAGGCTAATTATTGCAAGAATGGCGTGCCTTCCTCCCTCCCTCTCCATTCGGTCTCATGAAAAATGAATGTTAGGGGAAGGAGCCCACTGCCTACCCCATGTAGTCAGAGACAGGCAGAGGGTTTCACTGCAATTTAAACCACGCCTGATAGAAGACGTTAATGTTATGGGGGCAGCTGTGTTCTTCCGTCCTGGGTGTGTTGTCTCTCTCCCTTTCTCCCTGTGTCTGTTTTGCTGGAGCGGCTGGGGGTGTGGCCGGGTGTGCAACCTACCTGCACGGCTGCCGGTGATTCTGCAATCTCCCTCTGATCAGCTGTTGCTGATTCCTCTGATCACGGCTGCAGTATTTAGACCCGGTTGGAACCCGCCTTCGGCGCCAGATCGTTACAGCTACCTAAGTGGTAACTTGGCTCCCTGTTGTAGTACTCTTCGTCTGAACTTGTAAGTTTTTTTGTGCCTAGTCTTTTCCTTGTGCTCCACTTACCTGCCTGTTTTTCTTTGTCCTCCTGTTCCAGACCTACACCACTAGACCTGTTTCCTATGGCGTTATTTTTTAGTCAAAAGTTATGAGCGTGTAACACATGCTCACGAGCACATTATGTTATTTCACACGCGCAAAAATGAACCTTCAGCTGGCATGATAAAAGTACTCGCGCACAAATTCAACAACCGAGAGGTGTAGGTAGCTGCGAGCGAGCGCCTTACTCTGCTTGTACAGTGGAATCCTGCTCGCGCGCAGCGGGCTTCTGCTCGCGGAGTGCTGTTTTGCTCGCGGAGTGGATTTCTGCTCGTTCAGCTGATTTCTGCTCGCTCGAGTACATGACTTTTGACAATTTGGGGGCGGAAACCAAGGAGGGCACTGACCCTCTTATGATTGGTCACTTTCACACAGGGACATCCTTGATTGACAGCTCTCATTACAGGAAGCACGGAGTCAAAGTATCTGACGGAGTTCAGTCATTCAGTTAACACTGCACAGTGGACGGAATGGCGGCGACACCTGAAGATGTAGGCGTAAGTGATATTGATGATATGGTGGGGGCTGTGTGTTTGACAGTGTTATAGCCATTTAATCTGAAATTTGTTGAGAATAAACTCATTAAATATTGAGAATAAAGTCGTTGTATTTCGAGTTTTTTTCTCAATATTTAATGAGTTTTTTCTCGAAACACAACGACTTTATTCTCAATATTTAATGAGTTTATTCTCAACAAATTTCAGATTAAATGGCTATAACACTGTCAAACACACTTACGCCTACATCTTCAGGTGTCGCCGCCATTCCGTCCACTGTGCAGTGTTAACTGAATGACTGAACTCCGTCAGATACTTTGACTCCGTGCTTCCTGTAATGAGAGCTGTCAATCAAGGATGTCCCTGTGTGAAAGTGACCAATCATAAGAGGGTCAGTGCCCTCCTTGGTTTCCGCCCCCAAATTGTCAAAAGTCATGTACTCGAGCGAGCAGAAATCAGCTGAACGAGCAGAAATCCACTCCGCGAGCAAAACAGCACTCCGCGAGCAGAAGCCCGCTGCGCGCGAGCAGGATTCCACTGTACAAGCAGAGTAAGGCGCTCGCTCGCAGCTACCTACACCTCTCGGTTGTTGAATTTGTGCGCGAGTACTTTTATCATGCCAGCTGAAGGTTCATTTTTGCGCGTGTGAAATAACATAATGTGCTCGTGATCATGTCTTACACGCTCACAACTTTTGACTAAAAAATGACGCCATAGTTTCCGTTGACTGCTTTTCCACCAGCCACTCACCCTTCGGACCTCCCATCTCCCATCTCAGATTCCTGTGAGTTTTTGGACACGCCACGCTCTGCCCACGCCCACTGCTGTCCTGTCTCCACCACCAGCACAGCTTCTGTTCCTGGCTGCTTTGTTTTTTTTGTGTCGATCATTAAAAGACATTCTAACGTTTTCGCTGTGTCCGTGTTGTGAAACTCTGTGTTCTGGGTCATAGCCACAGCCATAACAGTTAACCTTGACCCAAGCTTCACATCATCTAGTCATGCTTGACTGGTCTATCAAGCTGATTCACCCAGCAGTTCCTTAGTACAGTCATGTGTGACCACATAAAAACACACACACACACACCTGAACACACATAAAAACACACACACACACACCTGAACACACACACCTGAACACACACACCTGAACACACACACCTGAACACACACACCTGAACACACACACCTGAACACCTGAATGTGTGTGCACTAATATACAGTAAATCGTGCACACATAGTGTAGTTTTTTTTTGTTTAGTTTATTTCAATCAATCACATAAATACACATCACGTACAAAACATTAATGGTAAAACAACCAAAAACAAAGTGTCACCTTAGTTCATGCAGTGTCATCTTAACTTGTTTATAATAATGATAATAAGGTTGAAGCATTTGCTTATTACACCTAGCCTTTTTACATTCTATTGTATTCTTTGTTTTTGTTCTTAGGTCCCTCAGGATATTATCAATTTATATAAAATGTATTATCCAGGGCCGGATAAACAATTTAATGTGCCCTGGGCAACAAGACTCAAAACTTAAAACCAGAGATTATTTCTAAAATGTGAAATTATCAAATCATCCTCATGAAGCAGGCAATTAGTGTGTATGTAGTAGTAGTAGTAGTGGCTACACTGTTGCATGTAGTTCAAAGTCAAGATCATGTTTATTGTTTCACAATCAACTATATCAACATTTTATGTTGATGCACTACTATATATTCTTATTATTTTATTTTAACAAATGGGAATATGCAGAGTTGAATCAAACAAAGTTAGATAAAGTGAACCAAAAGTTTAAAGAAACACTGTGATACTGTTGGTTTACTGTTGGTAAAATAGAAATAACAGTCTAATTGTTTGAATTGCTGACTCGTTAGCTTTGCTGTGAGCCTCTGAGATTTCTTCACCTTTTGTGTTAATGTATTAGGCTACATTTGTTTAGCACGTTCTGAATAAACATGTCAACAGTACCATTTATTTGTTTTCTAAATTATAGACAAAATGGAAGCCATTTAAACTCTGTGTGTACCCACACATTTTTCCTAAGTAAACGTGCAAACTTATAAGCACAAATACAATTTCAGTGCATTACTTTTTACAGTGATTACACTTGACTGACAAGACAGGAAATTGAGCCACTTTGTTAAAGGGCCTGTAACCAGAAACTAAACAAATCGCCTTGGCCATCTAACCGCACCTACATGAGAAAAATAGAGCGAGGTCTTCAGGAATTTGGTTCAACTGAGCAAGTTTGCAATTGGTCATGTTTCAGGATGTCCGGAGACAAAGACACGTTATGAAACTATCCGGGAAGACACAGACAGCGGAAACAGCTGATCAGTCCTATGTCAGAAGCTACTCAACAAAGGCATTTCCATATCAATTCAATTTTATTTATAGTATCAAATCATAACAAAAGTTATCTCAAGACACTTTACAGATAGAGTAGGTCTAGACCACACTTTATAATTTACAAAGACCCAACAATTTCCCACGAGCAAACATTTGGTGCAAATATCCCATTTAGAAAATCAACTTTTTTTCGACAAAGGCAAAAACCATCTCAAGCGAACCTAAAACCTTTGTTGCACAATTAGGAAGGTTGTAATGAGTTTTGCTGCACATAAAAATAGAGGAATGGAAACACTACTAATGTGTAGAGTTCATACCTATAGAGCTCAGCCAAAACACAATCAAACTCCAACTAATACACAACCACTTTACTGTATAGCTGAACCACTTCAGTGAGTTCACTGTCATCAAGTAATCGTACATGATTAGCAGGTAGCAGACATGGGGGACTCGAGTCACATGACTTGACTCGAGGTAGACTCGAGTCGCAAATTTTAGGACTTGAGACTTGCTTGATAAACATTCATAAAAGACTCGACTTGACTTTGACTTGATATTCATGACTTGAGACTTGACTTAGACTTGAATCAAATGACTTGAAATGACTTGACTTTATGTTTAATAAATATATATTTTTTCCCCCTATGATATTGAGGAGGAGTTAACGTTAAGATTTTAGTGCTGTTGCATGCGCTGGAACCCGTTGATATGATGACGCGCCACGCGGCGCCAGACCTGCAGTAAACGAGACTACGGCTGTTACTTAACGTCATGGATTCCTCTGCACCGAAAATAATAAAGTTTGGCTATAAGGATTACACGTCTGACCAGGGCAAAGAAGAAACGAACGGCAGTTTGCAAGGTCTGCAGTACAAAAATTCCGATGTCAACCACCACCACGTCGAATTTCATCAGACACTTAAAATCGGGAAAGATTCAGGTTCCAGTCCCCATATTCAGCTGAACCACTATTTGGATGCTTGTGATTAACAGAACTCCCTTCAGTTTTGGGCCATGAATAAGCACCCCCCCCTTTGTTCAAGGTGGCGGTAAGAACGAATACAGCTAGGCACACTGTATACATACACACAACAAACTGCTTTCTCTCTCTCTCTCTCACACACACACACATGCAGACACACACACACACTTGCGCATATTAAGTATGTGAATAAAGCTAGGCACACATACACACACAACACACTGCACTCTCACACACACCGCATGCACACATTCACTCACCAATATTAATAACTTTTCATTCACTCACTCTCTCTCAAACACGCACACATTCACTCACAAATACACTGACAAATATTAACAAATAGCCTACTATTCAATCTATCCAAATGATGCAAAGGTGGTGAGATTCAGCTACTCTTAAAGAATATGTTTTTTTTCTTTAAGAGAAGGAAAGGTTAAATGTGTTTCTGTCCCATAAAAGTGAGGCATATTTGAAGAATATTATTTGACTTAGAAACCATTATACTTGAATTGTTTGAATGAATTTCATGATTTGATGTCATGTTTGAGGCATATTGAACAAATATGTATGTTGATTTTCTTTGTTGGCCTAATATCAGTTTTAGGCTGTGCTTTTTTTAATCTTTATACATTTAAACTGTTCAGATATATGTGGCTTGGACGCAATGTCTTTTGAATATTGAAAGAGGAAAAAATGCAAATAAAACTCCAGCAGTTATAACCACTGTCTTTAGCTTGTTTAAAAATGGAAACTTTTGTATGACTTGACTTGTGACTTGCTTGACCCAAGCTATGACTTGACTTGCTTGACCAAAGCTATGACTTGACTTGACTTGCTTGATTGCCACACAAAATGACTTAGACTTGCTTGAGACTTGAAGGTTAAGACTTGAGACTTGCTTGTGACTTGCCCATGTGTGACTTGCTCCCATCTCTGGCAGGTAGTGTAGTGTACTATGGTAGTGTTTTTGTTATATTTTTGTAAGGGCATTATGCAGCATTTCCTATCATAAAACCTGCTCATATGCTCAGTGTTATTATTCAAGATATAAGGTAGATATAATGTCACAGTGACATGGCAGATAGCTTGCATGGCAGTTGGATTCTCGCAATGTCACAAGATCACGCAAGAATTGCAGGATCGCATATCACACGGAAATCCATCTTGTCAGGCTTCAAGTAATATGTTTGCGTCTTAACTACCAGCTCAGCATCCGGTGAGGAGCTACTGCTACAGGCATGGTTTAGTTGTCTGTGATGGCCACGGCTGTTCGTTCAAAACAACAATGACTGGCGTGATAGACAGATGGTTTATCCAATCACCTGCCAGGTATTTTTTGGAAGGGCCTGCCCTTTTCCAAACAGTTTCCAATGACGGTTTCTCAGATGGTTCAGTGTAACAAACCATCTGGCACGTCACGTTATGCTGTCAGTGCTGCAATCAAATTTGATACGTATCCATAATGCTTTGCATCTCAGTGGAGCTCTCACACAAAAAAAGGCACTGTTAGATGCTGTTTCTTATCCTGCGGCAGAAAAAGATGAATTCAGATGCAAAGGCTTACTGCCATAAATGTTTAACTATGTTTTACTATTCAAAATTTGTTAAAACATTTCAGCCAATGGATCCCTTCCATAGTGGGCCCCGTAATCACAGGTTCTTGTGTAATGGCAAAATTACCGTTACACATATTCTTTAATTATATTCTTCTACATATATGTGTTAACTTAGAATATCCTCCATGTGGAACAGCTAAAATCATAAAGCCTTGAAGAGACACGAAGGTGCCTCCTTTTGGGACTTTATTTAGCCTTCTGTTCTAACACTTAGCAGATAAAGAGAAGAGCAGCGCCATAAACATTCCGAACTATTCTCTCAGACATATTTTTGCTTCCCCTGGCAGCCGAGATTACCAGTTGTTGTGTTTTGTATTAGAACTGGGCCAAAAGGCAAGGGTAATGAGCAAGGTTTGTCTTCTGTTCAAGGTGTTTGGTTAAATGTGTCTATGCTAAATATATTAGTGGGAGGGGTGTTCCTGACTGCCGTATCACTATAAGATATGCTGTATTCTAGGGTGCAGCAGAAGACACTTTTACACTCTGCTGCGTGCGTTTGTGAAACTGTGTTCCCGCATTTGCAAATGTGAATACATACTCTAAAACCTACTTTTGTTTTATTCTCAAATAAGTCTTTCTTTGTTTCACTTCAACTTTTGAAATTCGTCCCGTGCTGTTAAGAAAACTTCCACCACACTTGCTCAATTGTGCGGACAACGTTGCCTGATCTCATGGTGCAATGTTGCTGTTTGTCACCGCTTGCAGATTCCCTTAGCACGCCATTGTGCACAATTGCTGGCCTAATCAAAAGGATTTGGGTTCAGGAAAATTGGCCAGTGCCAGCCTAGTAATTTTGTTTGATCAAAATGTGTTTTTTTTTTTTTTTAAATGCAAACCCAATGTGGATACATGCATGTTTTGGGTAAAACAAAATAAGAGCTGTGTAGGGAATGTTCATTTATGGTTTGGGTGATGGAGGCCCTCATATGGCTTAAGTTTTAAGGTCATCTTAACCAAACAGCTTAAAAAAGAGCCGTGGATATGTCAAGATTTCATTTAGATTACATTAGATTACATGTCATTTAGCTGACGCTTTTATCCAAAGCGACTTACAATTGCTACATATGTCAGAGGTCACACGCCTCTGGAGCAACTAGGGGTTAAGTGCAGAGCATATGAGCGGAGTGGAGCGGTGAGAATCTCAGCTCATCGCTCACGGAACTGTTCACCCCTCCGCTCCCCCGCTCAAAGCTACATCAGGCCGCTCCGCTCATTATTGCTCAGCGCTCAACGCAGTTTGCTTCGCGCTCCACTCAAATCGCCCCCCGCTCGCTCCAAAAAAGGAAATAATCTACATGTATATCACTTTTAGCTTAGACCACAGCCTTACCTCCTAAAGAACTAATGAGAAACAACATTTTACGGACGACACAAATGAAATAAAACGAACTATTAGGCCTACTTGAATGACAAAACAAATTTGTTTGAATATTACGTTATATTTCATTTACACTTTGTTACCGTATTCAATTTGCTAACCTTTTGCTTTCTTCCCAGCGTGTTCACGTAGCACACTTTCATGCTTTCGAGAGATGTGCCTTTTTAGATTCCAAAAGGAATCTTTACTTACTGAAACGATGTCTCCACATTCGTTTTCTTGTACCACATTATCACTGTTAGTTAGTTTTTTAGTTAGTTTTTTTAATAGTACACCTGTATGATTTCACGTTTTCTTTTTTGAAGTACTTTTTGAACTCCATTATTGAGCCGAGTTTTGAATGAAAATATGTGAAATGAAAATAGTCTGTTGATGACAGTGCAAGACAGATGGATTCTGGGTCAGGCTTGACTGAGCATGCTTCAGACTCATGGTGTGAGCAGAGCGAAATTGGAACGGGAAATAGAGCGACGCTCCGTCCTTTTAAAAATGTCGCTCTGCGCTCTGTCTAAGACCCGCCCGCTTCTTTTGGAAACATGTAAACAGAGCGTGCACGAGGAGAACTAGGCGTGTGCATGCTCTCTCGTGCACACGTTTAATTGGCGTTCCCTCTCCGGAGCAGGTAGTGTTGTGCATGTGCATTTTTTCAAAAAATGGAGAGGGCGGTTCTTTTCTAAAATTCGGGAAAATCCTCCATTATACCTTTAAGTAGTGCTCTGTATTTTAATGGATTCTTCTGATTCTCTAATGCTGTTCATGACCATCCTTTCAATGAAAAGTCTTTAGCTAATGTTGTACTTCTATACTCTTGGGAGACAGTGTGACAGCAGAGAGCTGTTCTCTGCACACATTTAAACCCAATTCCAAAAGTACAATTTGTCCCTCTTTTCAATATACATTAAACAGCCCAGTGATTGCCATGAGGCGGTTTTGTGATAATGACAGAGAAATCAGTTGAGAATTCACTGGTGCATTCATCCTGGGGAGGTGGAAAATGGGGATATCTAATGCTTTGGCCCGGGAGATTTGTTAGACAGACTTGGATCTGACCACTTGCCGCAGGGTGTGGTGTCGTGTAAACATCCACATAGGCAACCCTGACCTTTCACTATTTTTTTGTAGTTGTTGATGTTTTTGGTCTTCTCTGTCCTCCGTCACATGCCCCAGCCCCATGAAACCATGCAGCAGATGACACAAGGCATTGACCCCGAGGCCTCGCTCTAATATTTATGAATGCAGACAAAGCTGATTTAATGCAACAGCTATTTTTCTCCCCTTAGAAACAAATGTGTGCATTAATAAAACACTTGCCAGAATTATAAATGCATTATGATAATGAAGTAACGATTTGTGATAACACAATTCAATGCTCAACCCTATGTCCATGTCACTGGAGAGCAAAAAAATGCAAAATTATGACCTTGCCTGCACTCTTGATATACATAGCAAATGATTGGAAAAGGGACGGCAGCTACTGTTCGTATTTTTTTCTTAAACAAAGTTATCTTAGATAAGTTGTTGGCATGACTCATGTTACATTTCTGCATTAACATACTTTCACTGTTTTCTATTTTCAGTAAAAAAAAACAATATACTAATGAAATGTAATTATTTTTCATCATGCCTTATTACTACACTTACCGAGACATCAATAGTTGAAAAGAATAAGGTGAAACAAGGAAACGTTCATGTCATACTAAATAAACATTCATTAACGGTGAAATCAGTGGGTGAGGGTTTCCAGGTAACAATATGACCTATAAATTCATGCTTAACATATTTGTACAGAAAGTAGATTTTATAAAGGTTTGAAGTCCTTGCTTTTTAGTCACTTTTATGATTCCCAGCTTTGTTGCATTCCATTCAGTAAGACTCTGCCAAGTGGTAATGTGAAAAGAAAATATCTCTTGCGTTTGTTGCAGGCTTTGCTGCCTCTCAAATAAGACGCTGGCTCAAAGTAGTGCCTTGAATTGGATTATCTTAAATACTTAGTTGCATTATTGATTTACTCATCCTTTCCATTAGCACTTAAGTGAAAGAGAGGGATTCATACAGTATGCCAAGTTCATTTGGGGAGAAAGATCTGGGAGCAAGGCTATAGTTCATTACACAAAATAAAGCTCAAGTTTTATAATTTGGCAGACTCCACAGCCTCAAATCAAAACACAACCTACAATGTAAAGTTACAATTTAAGCAGATGATTTATGCATTACACAAGTTATAAATTATGTAAGATCTGCACATTCTCTACAATCGGTTCATGTCAACCTGTCTCACAGTAACGTCAATGAGCAACACAGAATGCTGTATTATAGATAAGCTTTCTATCTTGTATAATCACACTCAGTAGATATTTCCTGTGCCATTAATCTTTGTTTGCTGTCATTGTCTTTGTTTTCAGCCTCACTGTACTTTAGCTGCTCTCATCTAAGATTTACCTTCAATACAGATGTTTATCTGAATGAAAAGTGATGCGTCAAAAGTCATCAGGTCACTATGTTGCTTTAATAATGTGATTGTGATATCAGCAATATGCAACACACAGACTTGTTGTAGGGTGCAACAGATCAAGTGTATATCACACATCTGCCCTGTGGTGGCAACTACTGTTTGCTGAATTGGTTATATTTAGTGAAGCTGGATGTTTGCCTCTGTTTATCTACTGGCAGATATTCAATTAGGGTCAGTAACACAAACTGTTTGGTATAACTGATATTTAGCCTGTTCTTAACACAAGGAAGGCTATGCAAATGCATTGTGCATTTGGTCCCTATAAAGGCTACTTTAAAAAGTATTACAATAATTCCACATTCTGTAGTCTAAATTTTGACTTAATTCTTCTGTACTTTAGTACTTTTGCCTTCACGAAGCTATGTTCATCTCATTTTGCAGAAAGCATAGTTCTACACCTAGACATGTGATTAAAGTGCCATTTCAACACAGAAACACAAACCAAACCCTCATTTTGATAATATTTACGGAGTGTCTATTTGCACCCCCGGTACGAATAGCCTCGGCCACACAGCTGAGCTATTCACACCCTGACAACGTAACAACAAAAACACGTTGCTCACGTGCACCAAAATCATGCCCGACGTTCATCTTCCTTGACAGCAGAAACTGGCATATTAAGAAAGTTTTGTCTCTAAAGTTTACAACAATTGAATTTCTAGCGGAAACTGGATACTACAGTTGCGCTTTCTGTCTTCAGTGAAAGCATACAACCGTTAGTTTGTTAGTTAGTAGGATACCTACTTTTTGTATACATTATGGTTACCTAGCAACCAAGGCTTGAAAACACCAAGTAGTAAACAGTCGTCCTATATGCTACAAGAACTGCTAGGTGAGTGGTTAGATCACTGAGCTGTGGTCTGGCTGTCTGGGGTTTGTTTCCCCAGTGTGGATATCTTGTTTTTTTTATTTTGGATTGGATAATTTGCATGCCATTGTGCAAGTCAGGGTGGTGGGGGAAGACTCATGAATATTCATTATGGGACTCATCCCTGAATGGCTAGTACTTGTTGCCTGCTCTGGTTGGGTTGGTTAGGTTTAGGCAAGATGAGTGGGATTGTTTATGGTTAGGGTAAGAATGTCAGGGCAAGCCAATCAGTGATGAGTTCCCTAACGAATATTCATGAGTCTTCCCCTACCACCCTGGAAAAAAAATATCGCGGTCTGTGCAAGTGTATCATCGTCTCAAAGAAGTGTGCGAAATATTGAATGATAATATTCCAAAAAGGTGTAATACATGAGTCGTATGGATAACTGTGTATAAATATATGCCAAGGTAAATGCACAGGGGTGCAAATAGCATACTCTGCTAATTGTAGCAGGGGTGCAAATAGCCTCACCCTATTATTTATGCCAGTCACTTCTCCAGCAATTCAATGTATTAACATTCTGTTATTACCCCTCTAATGTATAATGCAGTTTTAGCTGTTTGTGTCGGAGTCTGCCATTCCCGTACTGGATTCAAATCGCCTTCACATGCACAAGGGATTCACAGGAAATGATCCATGTATGTAATCAGGTATTAATCATTTTACCTAGTAATTGATATCAGCCTCACTGTTCACACTCCCACAGCCGTATCTGAGTGGTATTAAGTTAATGCAAAGCAAACATTTCCCATTGCTGCTGCTTCACATTAAAAGCATTCGACTGGTCAAACATGGAAAAGGCTTTTATTGTCAAGAAGTCACAGGAAATTGCACAGATGATTCATGCTGACTACAATCATTCATCAGAAATGCATCTACAAAACAAATGTCGAACAGTCATTTTGGTAATATTTTGGCAGCTAATCAGTTAGGAGTAAGGAAACAGGGATCAGTCACACTGAGCTGTTAGATGAAGAGCTGTGGGCGATAGGTTGCACACTTCCAACGCCTTAGCAAGGTAACCAACTCCATTGTGCCCTGCTGTTGTGTGGAAAACTGCTTGTGCTGTACACAGCATGAAATATGATCTGCTCATGGCCTTTATAAAAAAATTTCCAATGACTGACTAACTTCTTTGTTAAAACAATGTGTATTTCACTATCTCTATGGCTCTGTGCTTGCCTATGTCTGGGTTACCTCCACCCCCCATTCCCCCCATTCCCCCCATTTCCCTCCCCTGTTGCAAGTCATGTGTTGAATCGTGTTGTATGTGCTTACTGCCATAAGCATTAGGTGTTTTTTTTCCTGTTCCCACATTGTACTCTGTACTGTACTGAGCATAGTTTGGGAGTCGCTTTTTTTTCTCCTCCCCTTTCCTCATGTTATGCTGTATTTTCCTTACTTGTAATTCTTGCTTGTTAAGCGACTTTGAGTCTATGAAAAGCGCTATATAAATTCAATTTATTATTATTATTATTATTTGCTTGGATGCACTATAAACAGATATACCAGACACTGTTATGTTGTATCTCAGACAAAGTAGCTTGTCAATGAGTGTTTGCTGTCTCCAGAGTTCTGGGACCTATAGTATTAAAGTGCACTTGCTGATACCGCCAGTAACCATAAGTGTTGCCAATTCAACTATGACCAGTAACCACAAGTGTTGCCAATTCAACTATGACTATGACCAGTAACCACAAGTGTTGCCAATTCAACTATGACCAGTAACCACAAGTGTTGCCAATTCAACTATGACCAGTAACCACAAGTGTCGCCAAATCAACTATAATTTAAATCTTAAGGATTATTACATTACATTACATTACATGTCATTTAGCTGACGCTTTTATCCAAAGCGACTTACAATTAAGTGCTTTCAACTGTGAAGGTACAAACTCGAGACAACAAGTATTAAGTGCAAGTACATTAGCCTTAAATAAGTAAAGCTACAAAGAGACGTATGAAAGTGCAAGTACATAGCTTTAAATAAGTAAAGCTACAAAGAGACATGAAAGCGCAATTTAAAAAAATATATATATATATATATTTTATTTTATCCGAGGTGTAGTCGGAAGAGATGTGTTTTTAGCCTTCGGCGGAATGTGTGTAGGCTTTCGGCCATCTGATATCGGTGGGGAGCTCGTTCCACCATTTGGGAGCCGGGACAGTGAACAGTCGGGATTTCGTTGAGTGATTAGTTCTCCCTCGCTGTGAAGGAGCAGCAAGCAGTTTGGCTGATGCAGAGCGAAGTGGGTGGGTTGGGGTATATGGTTTGACCACATCTTGGATGTAAACTGGGGCTGATCCAGTCGTGGCCCTGTAAGTAAGTACTAGTGTCTTGAAGCGGATGCGGGCAGCAACTGGTAACCAGTGAAGAGAGCGAAGGAGCGGTGTAGTGTGAGAGAACTTGGGGAGGTTGAAGACAAGCCGAGCTGCTGCGTTCTGAATGAGCTGCAGGGGTCGGATGGCACATGCCGGCAAGCCAATCAGGAGGGAGTTGCAGTAGTCTAGACGTGAGATGACTAGAGCCTGAACCAGAACCTGAGCCGCCTTCTGCGTTAGAAGGGGACGTATCCTTCTGATGTTATGCAGCATGTATCTACAAGATCGGGTGGTTGCAGCAATATTAGCAGTGAAAGAGAGATGGTCGTCAAGTGTACAAATTTCACATTGCATTTAAATCCAACTGAAATCACATTTAGTGATTAGTCTTCCCCCTTTGCAGTCAAAAATAATGTCAATGTGTCTTTTTAAACAAACTTGCGCTTATTGCGTACTTATGTTGGTTGTTGCTCAAAGTCTTGTGTTGTGTAGCTGCTGTCTGGCTCACTATGACCATCTGCTCTGCCTATGCCGACAGTACTGCTGTATGCAAGATTGTATTAGCTGTAATGCTGTCCATGTAGGTAGATGAATACCAGAACTGTATTCAAATTGATGCAAAACTAGGAGGTGCCTTCTTGAAACACATTTCTTCCCTTTTGGTTTTCTTTAACCATTATTTCTGATTATTTATTATTAATGTTATTTAATTGCATTACCCTGGCTCAGTGTATCTTTTGGTCATTGGATTTTCCTTTCATAAAGGGTATTAAAAAACAAAAAATGAGTGGTTGTTTGATTTTTGTTTCAAAATACAAAATTTAAAATTGAAATACAAGGTGTTTTTCCTTTTCATGGTCAAAAGGGGACGCGATATATTTCAAATATGCTTTGATTTTCATTTTCTATTTCATATAATAACAAATAAAAAACATCACTAGAAAACATGGGACCGGATGTTGTCATTTCCAGGGCAACAGCACCAGTGTACCAGTGTTGCTTTCAGCACAGGCTAAAATGACTTGAGCATAGACTGTTTATATTAATATTTACAGTCTAGGCTTTGGAACCCTACTATGATGATGCTTGAGGGGACTTTTATTTCATAATGTCACATTTATTTATTTCCCTCTCCCTGCCTCCCTTCGACTCTCCGTCTCTTGGTACAGGCATTATGCAACATGACCCCCACACAAATTGCAACAGAAACTCTTTCAACTGATATAGTCTCATAAAAGTCTCCTTCATAACATACAATGTCCTAAGAGATCCAAGTGGTGGAAAGCATTGAAAAATACTGAAATCGGTGATGCCAATTTCCTATTGCAGCCCATGTAAGGGGAGACACTAAAGATTTACTGGGAAATATTTTAACTAACAATTATCACCATGCAACTTTCCCAGTTGATTCCCCAAGTTTTCTGAACTTGTATGTTTAATTATGCAAATCAGGCATTGTCTAAAGGGTCCAAGTCTGCAAGAACCGGCGGTAGCAAAGCTACGCAGTTCGCACAGCAGGGCTGTGGTTCCCTGGTGCTATTTTGCAGTTTCAGAAAACAATTCCGCCACTGACCAGGAAAAACCTACTCTAAAGTCAGTGGCGGATTAATCAGATAATATTTTAGGGGCGCATGCTTGGCCATAGCGTGTGCACAACGCGCATACACTTTGCTTCTCTCATCTACACGGACGCAGCAGTTCCCATTTTTGCAAACCATACATAATTACAAGGAAAAATATTACTGAAAATGTGCTTCAGGTGTTTGGATAGGTCAGGAGGCACTTTACAGTACAGTCCTCAAAAAGTCGCAGCAGTCTTTGTAGCTTGTTGTGTTTTACACATTTCCATGAATCATGGATGTGTTGATGACATAAATGAGGAAATATTAGAGGACTTAAGGAGACGTGATGTTGAACTACGGCGGGATTGGACACTTGAGGTTCCGGGAGTGGCAATGCGCGATGTGCTCCTGATGGAGCGGGTGGACGGAGGCGGAGTGGGGGGGAGGAGGAAGGGGCACAACAGGAGCAGGTGGTGATTTTGGAGGCCCACGCTCCATGGCTGCAGCAATCCTCTCCAGACTTGAGGAGATGCCCCCGAGAGGCCGCAGCAACATCTAACTACTTCAGACCAACCCATTTTAGATTTGCATCGGGCGCAAGACTCATTTATCCCGCCGGTATAATAACAACTGCACCCGAAATCCGCCCACAAAGCTACTTGCGTTTCGCGTTTGATACTTGCGTTTCAGATCGTTAAAATAGAGCCCTAAGGCTGTCTGAGGGGCAAGGGCCAAAAAAAATGAAAGGGCACCAGCCCGCAGAAAGTTTTCTATTTTTATGTAGGGCAGCTTACATCCATCATGTTTTTTTTCATTTTAAGGCCACCCTATGGGGCACTGCATCTCATTTTCTTTATTGAAGGGCACCCTATAGGGCATTTTCTCCACTGGAAAGCCACTCTAGAAGTCCACCAGCGATGCTGGTATTTGGGATAACCATCAAATGTCTGGGCAGTATTACATAATGAATCGACATTTCCATACTCAAACTCATTAATAAACATATATTAAAACTCTGCCTTCTATCTGGGTCCAGTTCACAGGCTAAGCAAACTATCCCAGACGTGTTCTCCCCAGACACCTCCTCCAGCTCTTCCTGGGAGATCCTGAGGCGTTTCCAGACCAGATGGAATATGTAATCCCACCAGCGTACTCTGGGTCTGCCTGGGGGTCAACTCCCAGGTGCATGTCCAGAATACCTTCTTTTTTTTTTAGACATACTGTTTTATTTATTGTACCTCTGCTCTTTTACTAGGTTTTTTATTTGTATCCTTTTTGTACAGAATGGGGGAAAACCTATGCTCTGAATGAAATAGAAAAAAAACTACTATATAATTAAGGGAGGGACATTTGAATAGCATACAGGCTCAAGACTCTTAATATCCATCATGACTGCCTGAGCGAATCTCACTGCCAAATATTCTGCATGCTCTTTTATGCTCTGTGCTTTCATGTATCAGCTCATTAACTTTGCAGAAATGTTGCTATAGCTCGGGTCATTTCAGTCGGACCTCCCTGCTGCTCATCAGGCTTGAAAACAGCTTATGTCTGCAGCTTTTTACTGGAGCGCAACGGCTGCAAACAAGTGCGAGCACCTATAGCAATGGTAGCAGTGGCCGTTCAGCTTCAGTCACCTGGCTCACACTGCTTATTTGACAGAGCTTGACACAGCTCAATAACATTTTTTTCCTCTCATGTTTTAGAGGACACAGTATAAGAACCTGGGAACAATGTCCGTCAAAATCGTCCAGACATAATAATTAAAAGTTCCTGTAACAACACTTTATTTGAATATGTGCCTATTGGCCTTAACCAGAGATGGGAAAAGTACTCACTTCTCATACTTAAGTAGAAGTACAGATACTTGTGTTAAAAAATACTCTGGTAAAAGTAGAAGTACTGATTTAACTTATTTACTTAAGTAAAAGTAACAAAGTACAGGCTTGGAAATGTACTTAAAGTATAAAAGTAAAAGTAGCCTTGTGAATGACAACCATTTTTTATGCAAAGCTACCTGGACCACAAATGTTACTAGAGTGCAAGCTGAGAAACTTCAGCAGACATGGAGAAAAGGCCCTTTGTGTATATATGCCATTGTCTACATTTTAAATGGATGTCTGCCAAAAGGCCTAAAACATCACATATATGATTATTGTGACAGAGACTGGGACTCCAGGTTAATAAGATTCTGACTGAGTAGCAAGATATGAATTCAATTGTGATTCTGTAATAATTCACAGATCCAGTTCCATTTTTAATCAACATTTAAAGGAATCTACATGTAAGTTCTGCATACTTTTAGAGTAGAACTAACCAGTGGTGTAGTCTATTTTTTTGTAGTGAGTATACTGTGATTTTTCCCTCCCAGCCTCATACTCGCCTGTCCCAGAGCGACACCCCAGACAGTCGGTACTGTGACGTTTCTGAATACCAACTGTACACGGGCAACAGACGTTTAAGTATTGATGGCGTTTATTTAAAGTCCTGGAAAAACAACACTTAGAGTTGAGAAAAGATAAGACAGATTTAACTTTTTGAGAAACGCAACCGAACCTGAACGCATCACACAAATAAGCCGTTTAACCGACACCCCCCCCCACTGCCACACAAAACCATGACTAATAATTAGCATCATCATACAACTTTTGTATCGATTAGCAGTAAAATCTGCTGATAAGGGCCTACATTTACTCAAAAGTATTTAATAAACTGTTTACAATCTTCAACACCATGGCTAACAAATGCATAAAAAGCAGACGGAAGGAGAAAAAAGCTCCACTCTTTCTATTTTAGTTAATTATCTGACCATTGCTAACTAACATTACCATATAGTAATTTAATTGTGTAAAGCAATGCATATTTAAGATTTAAGAATTTACTCTAATATTGCATAGTCATTGACCTAATGAAGGCCAGGAGTTCTCACTGTCTCTCTCATCATCTGAAACAAGGAAATATAAACATTGTATTCTGTTTACTGCTGTACTCAGACACACAGGTACACAGACACACAGACACACACACAGGCGCGCACACACACGCATGTACACACACGCACGCGCGCACGCACACACACACACACGCGCGCGCACACGCGGTATCATATAAGCTAGGCTACTGTCACTGCGCGATGTGAGTCAACGCTATCTGAGTCGCGTGGAGTTGCGCATGCTCAGATTTAATCAATTTACGGCATAACGACAATAACGGAAGATGGGAACAGCAATAATCGAAGACATAGAAGGTGGAAATCATTTCAAAAACGTTTTAGTTATCAAATGCAATCTATGATTGTTAGATTGCTAACGTTAGCTCATAACACCATTCCAGTAACAGCCGTTGTTGTGTTTGATTGCTAACTTGTAGCCAGCAGTGAACAAACTTGGTCATGTAGCTCCATTTTCACTTACTTTTTTTATTTTTTATTAACTGACGTGAGGGATCATGCCGTGAACATGTGATGCTTTACGCTAAATAATACATTACTGCCATTTCCATCTTCCATATCTCCGATTATTGCTGTTCCCATCTTCCGTTATTGTCGTTATGCCGTAAATTGTTTAAATCTGAGCATGCGCATCTCGACGCGACTCAGATCGCGTTGAGGACTCAGATCGCGCAGTGACACTACTCTAACTTACCAGGTAACAGTAGGCTAACGTTGGTGGCAGCTGCAGTGTCACCCGACGTGGCAGTAGCTTCAGGGACAGACTTTAGAAAACACTGAAGTACCGTAGTGTTATTTAGGTCTGTTTAGTAATGTTTCATATCTCGTTACTTATAAAACTTCGTTCAAACTCTAGGTAACTAGCTAGTTGCGAGAAAGGAAAGACTGAAAGAATGCAACTTGTTGTTGCTTAGTAACGTTAAGTGACCTCACGTCAGATCCAGAGCCACGGAAACCCCGGAGGTCCAAATGTCAGAGCTTCCCAACATAGACGGGGTGAATTTATGAATGAAAATGAGAACGTTCTGTCACAAACAATGTTGTTACGTATCATCGCGCTTTTGTAAGTGGGTAAGTAACGAGCCACTTTTGTAAAACGTAAGGAGTAGAAAGTACCGGTATTTATGTTAAAAATGTAAGGAGTAAAAGTAAAAAGTCGGCACAAAAATAAATAGTAAAGTAAAGTAAAAATACCTGAAAAATCTACTTAAATACAGTAACGAAGTATTTGTACTTCGTTACTTCCCATCTCTGGCCTTAACATTAAACTCTGATAATTAGGACTCAGAACTTTGTGCCCATTAGCAGTAGTTCAGTCTGTAGGGAGTTGGGAACCAGAGGGTCGCCAGTTCAAGTCCTCATACGGAGCAAAGTATGGTGGCGGACTGGTAGCTGGAGAGGTGCTAGTTCACCTCCCACGTGCTCTTGAGCTTGGGGCGCCTGCCCATTGACAGCTGCAGCCTCCTCACTCTGACATCTCTTCCGTTTGTGTGTGTGTGTGTGTGTGTGTGTGTGTGTGTGTGTGTGTGTGTGTGTGTGTGTGTGTGTGTGTGTGTGTGTGTGTGTGTGTGTGTATATCTCAGGCTTGTGTGTAATGTGTGCTCTAACAACAGAGTGAAAACATTGTAATTTCCCTTGCGGGAAAGTAAAGAAAGTATAAATTATTATTATTAAATGGTCCCAGAATGGTTTCATTTATGCCTGAATATCATAGATCAATTTGACCAAAGAAACCAAATGTACAGTAACTCTTGAGTGGAGAGTAACAAAAAGACTACATGTGTACAATACTAACTGCTATAATTGTGATTAGCCTATGTCCAGGATGCCATATCCTACCCTGAGAGGATATTTATTTTTACCAGAGTAACCCAATTAGTACAAACCGTGTCTTTTAGGCATCTCTCATGTGTTGCTTAAATCAGGTCTTCCCAAGGTCGTTCTGCCAATTTCACAACGTTTCATGCCAAAAAAATGAAATACATTTAATTTCAGTGTTTTGTTCTACTATGTGATGACAATATTTCAATCTTCTCTTGTCGACCCCTGTCCTGAAAGCTTTTCATCTTGCCTACACTCAGTACTAGAAGCTGAGCTTTTTGTTTAGTGATTACCAATACCTCCTCAATAAAAAAATAACCTCTGTAAACCAGGGCAGTATTGTATTGTAGGCTTAAGCCATGCTGTTGTGGTGATGCAATTGTGTTATATGAGGATGGAACAGTTCCTGTACCTTTCACATTCACTTCCTGTTCTGTCCAAACTTTAACAATCTCATAAGAATACTCTCCACCACATTGGTTAAGTCAATTGAATTTCCTGTAATTTCTAGGGCCATCCTCTTTTGGGGGGGGCTGAAGAGCAAGAGAAACATAGTTATTAAAAGGGATAATGGGTAAGTGCTATTTACGATGCTCTGTTTGTAAAATAAAGAGTAATTAGGTTGGAGAGAGAGAGAGAGAGAGAGAGAGAGAGAGAGATGAGACACTGCATCAAGCCCCAAATGCAAAGCTCTGCACTTGTGTGATTAGTTTCCAAGAACATCCTCAGATCACATGCACTGTATTCCCTGAGTGCATTAATTAGAGAGCCGAGCAATTCCACGTTCACTGCTTTTAAAAACCAGGCACAGACATGTTTAAAATGCACTATAACTCAACAACAGAGGATGCATTTACGTTTTTCTTTTGCTTAATACTCTTTAATGCTTCAGTTTCATATGTCTAGTAACCAAGTAGAGTGATGACACAATATGAGCTACATGTAACAGTGTTAAGTGTGTTAAGAAGAACTGTACTGTTGTGAGCTGCAAAAACCAAATACCAAGTTGATTATACAGCTCCATACAGGTATTTGTAGGATATATTTGTATTTGTATGTTTATAAGATGTCAAATATGTTTGGACTGATTGACACAATTCATGTTCGTTTTCATTGAAGTTCACATGTAGGTAGTTAGGTATATGCCTATTCTGTATATGACAGAATAACTACCCATTTCCAAGAGTACGTAAGCTACAGTTTTGGAGGAATTAATTGCACGTGCATTAAACAAAGTGTTTTCCAGAGTATGAATGAATGATGATGAATGTATAAATTTAGGCTCATATCTTAGCTGTATTATACCCAACTGCAATGACTGCAGACCTCTTACTTATGTATGTAAACATGCAATGACACATTGTTGAAATGCAACATTTTATTTAGAAATGAACACAAAGCCACACGTCTTCATCTATTTAGAGGAGGAGTGTAAAAAAAGGTGGCAGAACCTAAGGGACAGGTACATAAAGGAGAGGAGGATATAGAGAGACAAAAAAGTGGTGCAGGGGCAGACCAAAAAGTACTTAGAAGTACTTTTCCATACTGTCTTTTCTGGAGCCACACGTCAGGGAGAGACAAATTGCCAGATGGTCCGTTGTAGAACTGGGTTATTGGAATGTTGTTCCTATCCGGGAAATTGTGGAACCGACTCTCATCAGCAGACCCTGTTGAGCCGAACATACCCCTGGAACCAGTCAAAGTGAAAGCGGTGCTCATTCACCAGCCGGAATTCCCCCAACTGCTCTCTGGACATCAGAGTCTTGTGCACCCACACCCTTCTTGCTGCTGCTGCCTTCCTCCGTCTTCTCCTCACAACCAGGGCAAGTGCCAAGGCTTTCTTTTGGTTCAAAGACAGAAACATCATCGCCACCAAGTCAGTACTGAAATCGCTGTGTATCCTACACAATGTTGCGTGTACTACACGTTTGATGTAAACACCGGATGCAGACGTGACGTGCATTCAAATATTGGTGCATGTATGGCGTAAATTTAGAAACTCTTGCTTATTTTTATATTTTTTGCTATATTTTTTTTATTGCCCGGCGGCAAGCACAAGAAAAGTATTCTGGGAATAGGACAACCTAGCGGCGAGCGCAGCGCATGCCGCGTACAATGTGAACCAGCCCCGAGACAAGACACTGCCATTATAGCCATCGTGCCAGTGTGCATTCTCACTCATGGCTCTTTTCTCATCTCTATCCAGATAGAAAGATAGACAGATAGAAAATATACTGTGACTGAGATTCATCACATATGTGGTGCTAACGTGTTTAGTATGCTTGTAAAACACAAAAAAGACGCTGCTCCCAAAACACTTCCAGTGAACTGTTGAAATGTGAGTCAAGGTGCATGAGTGGCAAGTGTTTTCAGATAAAAAGAAATTGTGTAAGTTTACATCAATATCTTTAAGTAAATATACAGAGAACAGAAATATGTCATAATAAAACAGGTTTTCACTTAGCAACAGCATTAAACATAATTAGGAGTGCATTCAGTATATGAATGATTAGTTAGATCATGTTTGATTACATTTGACACATTCAAAAGCAAACTCAAAACGTTTCCAATACACTTTCCGTTACTTCAACTACTTCTACTCCTGAACAGGTAACTTAAGCATTCGCTTCTGAATTAATAGGCACCAATTTGGTGCTTTTGATGCTTACATTATTATTAAAATGTTTCATTGATGTTATATTTCTGAATGTCACATTTTCACAAAAAAATACAGGAACAATGATGTAATGAATACATGGGTATAGACACACTTTTGTGCAGGTCTGAATTTGGACCCTAGAAAAATACTATAGAGTCAAACTAACAAGAGAAACTGCAGTTGGGTTATTTTTCAGATGTTAGTGTTTGGCACTATGCAACATTTATTTTTAGAGCTGGACATCCCAGTTGTCACTTTCAGTCAACCAATTAATTCCGATGACACAGTAATGATAATGTGTCCAGAACATCAGTGAAAACAGACAGCAACACACTCAAAACTATAATCACAATCAGAACTCACTATCAGCCCTGTACAGTACTGTCAGTGTGTGCCCCCCAAACTTTTGAAATTCACAGTTTGTCTATCAGAGGTATGAAATACAATGTTTGCTTTCATACAGAACGTGTGACACAAGCACAAGTACAAAGCATAGATGTAGGACCCCAAGACATGGCAAATAGAAAGTAAATGATTGTGTCACTCTGTCTTCAATGTTGATAGGCAGTCGTTTAAAACAAAACGTGCGCATCTGCCATATGCTGAGTTTTATTTTTTGTCTTGTCTTGCTTTTCCACCACTGTTGTGTTGCTGACCATTTCAGGAAAACTGGGGCCATATGCAGGTAGGCTATACATCAAAGACAGGCATGCAAGATATAATACATATACAGTATGTATATATATATATATATATATATATATATATATATATATATATATATATATATATATATATATATATATTAGGGCTGTCAAATGATTAAAACTTTTAATCAAATTAATCAGAATTTTCAGTGGATTAATCATGATTAATCACTATTTGCAATTACACCTGAATCCTAACCATTTTTTTCTGAAATGCATACCAAAAGATACTAGTGCTGTCAAGCGATTCAAATATTTAATCGCATTAATGTCATAGTTAACTCGCAATTAATCGCACATTTTTATCTATTCTAAATGTCCCTTGATTTCTTTTTGTCCCATTATATTTTCTCATTTTAATTCTCTTATCAGCATGGAAAAGTAGATTGGCTTGCTTTGTGACAATACTTTTTTATTGAAAACAACATTGTCATATATGTTATGTTCAATTTCACACTAACATTCACACTTGGATCTAATAATCTGTCACATAATGTAACGCTGTTACCTCGTTGTTCCATTGCAGGTAGTACTGCTGATAGTCCTGCAGATAGTACTGCAGGTAGTACTGCCTCATGCCTGAGGCGAGCGTGGCTCGTCCTACTGTCTATGGGCTCATAGCGTCGTCAGCGGCATAGCCGTCGTCATAGCAACTGGTTTCCTGTGATTCATTTCCTGGTTCTCGTTCTCTTTCATAACCAACGTAAAATCAAGGAGAGGGTTTTCCTGCTCCAGGTTTCCCACCGTGGTCAGAAAGAACAGAGGAGACACTTTGTTTCTCTCACTGACTGTAGAGTCACTACTCGCTCGCTCTGAAGATAATCGCCGTCACGAGCCTACAAGCTACGCGGCTAGCAAGCTAAAACCGGCCGAGGCTTGTGTCTGTTTTGTTTGAGGTCTGCGAAATTACAAGACCCGCCCTTCAATCACTACTATTGGCCAGGCGTCGAAGGTAACGTAACTCTATTTGTTCAGGTCCTATCCCCTGACCAATCCACTATCCTCACCACTCGCGGTGAAATGCCTAAACCAAACCAATCAGCTGCTTCGTAGGGCGGGACATGGCGTGGCCATAGACAGTTAAAGAAGTGGACTAACAGATCCCGTTGCTCTCTCTATGCGTTACTCGTGTCAGTTTAACGCGTTATTAACGGCGTTAACGCAAACCCATTTTAACGCTGACAATTTTTTTATTGCACGATTAACCTTCTTTCGGATCTTGCTAGACCGGAAACAAAACAGACACGGCCAGCAAAATTACGAATCCCACTATGGCCACACTATGGCCCTACGAAACAGCTCGATTGGTTGGGGTTAGGCATTTCACCTTGAGTGGTTAAGGTTAGAATAGCGGATTGGTCAGGGGATAGGACCTGAACAAATGGGGTTACGTTACCTTGGACGCCTGGACAATAGTAGTGATTGAAGGGCGGGTCTTGGCGTGGCCGGCCGCACACACACTTGTTTGAGCTTGGGAGCCGTGTAGCTAGCTAGTACTGTAGGCTCGTCACGGTGATTAGTCACGGAGCGAGTAGTGACTCTAGAGTCATAGTGAGAGAAACAAAGTGTCTCCCCTGTTCTTTCTGACCACGGTGGGAAACCTGTAGCAGGAAAAGTTACCCCTCTCCTTGATTGTACGTTGTTTATGGAGAAGGACAACCAGGAAATGAGTCGGGGGAAACCATAGTCGCTATGACGACCAGCCACGCTCGCCTCAGGCATGAGGCAGTACTATCTGCAATGGAAAATCGAGGTAACAGTGTTACATTGTGTGAAAGATTATTAGCTCCAAGTGTGAATGTTAGTGTGAAACTGAACACTACGTATATGCCAATGTTGTTTTCAATAAAAAAAAAAAACATTTGCACAAAGCAAGCCGATCCACTTTTCCATGTTAAGAGCATTAAAATGAGAAAAAATAATGGGACAAAAAGAAATCAAGGGACATTTAGAATAGATAAAAATGTGAGATTAATTGCGATTAATCGTGAGTTAACTATGACATTAATGCGATTAATCGCAATTAAATATTTTAATCGTTGGACAGCACTAAAAATAATATGTACTACACTACTCAGGCTTTTGCATTGTCAATGCCATTACAAGCATGTGGTTGTTGTTACACGTACCGTCCACTAGAGGGGCTTCCAACTTTAGCCTGGCCTTCAGGGGACCTGCACGCAACTTTATTTACATTCATTTTCCACCATAAGCACACAGCGACAAACACAAATCAACAGAGAACTCTGTAATGAAATCTAACAAGTGTATTGAAGCGGCTCTGTTGTAAAGGCTAACGGAGCTCGGTTAGCACAATGACATCATGTTAGAAAGCACAGCCGAAACCATTTGTCATAATCTAGCTAGGTAAGTAAGAAACGATGCTAACTGCATTAATAACCTAGCCAAACAGTGCTGTCACTACTATTTTACTGATTTACAAGCAACCTCCTTCTAGCAGATTGTCTTGTTACTGAGAATACAGCTAGGAGGTAATATATGAAGTCAAAGCTAAGTCTGACAGCTGTGAGGGCATACATAAACTTTAACATAAACTTTAGCTTCTTCCACGAAGCTATCAGCTAAGCTAACGTTACTATACCTCGCGACGCAGTTAGAAAACAAGAATGAGCTAACTAATGTTAACATAAGCACTTTGGCTCGGTGGAAGTCGATTTTAAAGTTGTGTTAAAACTATTTCCCGTCCTACTTACGATTTCCAGCCGCAGCCTGTCACTCCCCCTTGTACTAACGTTACTCGGTATGTAATGTTATCTTAGACCTCAAAATGCTTTGTGTTTCTCACTCACGCTAAGTTATTGTTCATAAAACGTGACATAAGTGACACACGTGGGTAGGCCAAGGTGAGAAGAGGGAGATTAGCAAACGTTTGCCAACATATTTATAAAAAAAGTCACATTTGAATAGTAATTTCAGCATTCGAATAGTATTGACTTTTTTACTATTCAAATTATATTTGAATTTCGGCATTCGTTCCAACAGCCCTGTGTGTGTGTGTGTGTGTGTGTGTGTGTGTGTGTGTGTGTGTGTGTGTGTGTGTGTGTGTGTGTGTGTGTGTGTGTGTGTGTGTGTGTGTGTGTGTGTGTGTGTGTGTGTGTCAGATGGTAGGGATACCTACATAATACTTTACATCATTTTTTTGTATTAAAGCTACAAATTGCCTTCTTGAAATGTAACATTATTAAAAGATTATTCTTCTGTTGTCTCTGGTGTGCCTTTATCCATCAATATTTTTACTCAAGTGCTGATGAGTGTAGGTTATAGGGATTAAATGTGCAAATGTTGATAGCAGATTGAGCATGAAACTCTCTGCTTGAACCCACCAACATACTCACACATACCAAAAACCTTCCACAGCAGAGCGATGTGTTTACTTGTCATACCATTTAATTAACCCACAATTTGATTTGACTTTTACTTCTTAAATATCAGTATGTACTACATGAATGTGTATGTGAGACAAGGCAACATAAATACAATTACAACAATGTTGCAGTTACGCAGTGTATGTGTTTATTGCTTAGCCTTATATGTACTAATAACATTGCGTGATTTATGGCAAAGTAATGAATAGTCCTATCAATGAACACATTATTAAAATTTTATATTTTAGAAATTATTTCCCAATTTATGAACACATTCAAAACAATAAAAGTCCCAGATAAACCAAAATACTTTCTTTAAATATATACTGTAAAGCATTAAACATACAGATAAATGGTATGACTAGATTAGATGTGAAAATGTAACTAAAAACTTAAAGATATAGTTCAGGACAATTGGAGTCATGATACAAAAACAGTGTCATTTTTGTGTTGGAAGACATAACTGTTTTAGAGACAAGCAGCATGATAATGTTCAGGTCTCACAACCTTGATATATCCAAAAGTCAATATTCTCAGACAAGGCTCTTTTGTCTTTGAGAGTCCCCTGTTCTTGAATGCTATATTCATCTTTCCATGTGAAGCAATTGTATGCTATCCCCAGCACAATTACGAAACCATGACAGCCCATTTCAGCTTTGTCTAACTCCTCACTTACCGTTCCAAATATATCCATTACCATGCAAATTGGTCCATTTTCTTTTGCAATACGACACTTATTTTGAAGTGAGATGTTGTGATTTTCTGTATCAGAGTGTGTGGCTTTAAAACTTCTGGTCAAGGATCTCCTGTTGCCTCTAACCAAACAATATCTTCCCATTCTATTTCAATTAATATACAATTTTTTTTTTTTACAAAAAAGTTCAGAGCAAGTTTGTACAGTAGCAGTGACAATCTTATTTTACAGGACCTTAATATAGTTTTCAAAGTAAATGCTGACTGACCTCGGCTTTGTCTTTCAAGCTACCACATCACACAAAAAGCCATTTCAGCAGTCATAGTGTGTGACTGTCCTATTTCCACTCTGCTACCACCTTAAACCATTGGTGTCCCTCCTCTAGGCGTGGTCCCCTGATCCCAGTCCTGACAAAGACCTGCCAAACCACAACTACTTCTGATCCCCCAGGCTGACAAGCCAATCCATCTTCACCTGCAGAGTAACTTTTGAAATCAGCACCCGCCCTCTATCAAGGGGAACTGAAATAGATATGCTAAAACATTCACTGCTTCCTCAATGATTATGACATTCAGGAATGTGTCCTTAACCTTTGCTTCATTCATTAATTATTTCGAAATGGCTATGATTGTTTTATACAGTAATGTATACAGATGTACTTAATCAAACCACACAAGTGCTAAAAACTTATTTCTCAACCCATGTTTTGTTCCTCTTACAGCTAACAGGCCATATCAGTGTAATGGACGTAAAGTACGAATGTATTAATTTAATTCCATACAGTATATTTGGAGGGCAAACACTTAGGGCCTGAATGTTCACACACTACCACAGAGCCAATAAGCAGTGTCAGGTTTGCAGCACTAACAGGATTAAGCACCAAGACTTTATGTCTTTTACAGCTGCTGCCAGCGCACAGGCCTGGAAATAATGGGATCAGTTTTGAAGCAGTTCATCATGGAGGAAACCACCTCTTCCCACATTAGCTTAGTGTGAAGGCCCCCGCTTCATATAGGCACCCTGGAACACGTTCATAAATTGTAAACAAGTAATGACATCATGGATAAATACACATGGAAACATCTAACGTGGGAAGATGAATTAACGTGGTAATTTCACTAACAAGACTAACTGCAAAGAGGGCATAGGTTTGTGAAAAAGGGTGCCAGTCATTCACCCATGCGCTGTTAATGACAGCATTACCTAAACACAGTTCAAAAAGTCTGTATTAATTTAAACAGTATTCTAAACATAATGCCTGTGTTTCAAAACAAATCTGTCTGTCATAATCTGTAAAGTAAAAGCCAGCTCAAGCTATCTGCAGTATAAGTGATGTATTACATGATGTACAAAACCCAAAAGCAAATTAGGTTAGTGTGATATTTGTAAAGGTGCATTATCTAGTTGTGATATCAGTTTGCGACTACGGATATTGGAAGACTGATCAAGTAGTTGTTTCTTGGTTAGCTTAGATGTTGGGTTTCGAAGTATCCATTGGTCCCACATCCACTTCATGTAACCCCTTTCCCTGGGGTCACTTGTGTAGTAGCATTCCAGTTGTTCCATATTCTCTGCTCTAGTCTATGAATGTCTTGTTCCAGTAGCCTATTTCTCCTCAGATTGTCATCACATCTTTCTGTAGCTCTGATAGCTGGCTGAATTCCCATGTGCTGCCTTGATCTTAGCTTGTAGCCGTCTTTTCCCCTGAAGAAAGAGGTACCTAGCCAATTGCACAAGTTAAAGGGATACTTCACCGATTTAGCATTCAGCTTTGTATCAGTAGAAACCCGGTAGTATTTCTGAATGACCGTGCTTCCCTCCCTCATGTCCCCCTGAGACAGGAGATATCTGCATTGGGGGACTGGAAAAAATCTTCCGATGACGTAAAATGACGATTTTTGCGTCATCGGAAGATTTTTTGGCCAGAGCAAAAGACTACAACCAGTAGTAGGAGCTACTTCCGCATGTTTTCAACCCGCCCATCACCCGAAGCGAGCCGATCTCAGCCGGAAAAAAACTAAATGTCAGCCATCTTTAATCCTCGCTAAACAGGGCTCTCTCTTCTCAGCAGCTAACTTTTACAACAATTATGTGCTACCGCCCGTGTACCACCAGGATACATCGGTACAGATCGGAGAATATGCAGGAAACGTTATTACAGACGGAATAATCGGCACACTACGAGAGCTTTGCCTGCACGGAGACCAGCGGTCTTGCTCGATGCCCCGAGCCGAGTAGGTGACATCCTCATCGGCTAGGTGGGAAGCTAACGCTAGCCGGCCACCTGTCCCATCAATCCTGCTTGCAAGTGTCCGTTCATTAAACAACAAACTGGACGACATCCAACTTCAACGATGCTCCCAACGCGAGTTCAGAGACTATGTTTTATGTTTCGTGGAAACATGGCTGAAACAGTGTACTGGACTGTCCGGCCTGCTAGCCCTCCGATGATCTGAGCTAGAGGTGCTCTGTATGAAGGTGGGCTGTGTTAACACGGACTGGTGCAGAAATGGGGTGATTTGTATCCAACTAACTGCTAACCGCTGGAGTTTGTGACTGTTACATGGCGACCATTCGACATTCCACGCTAATTCACGGCTGTGTTTATACTCAGTGTTTACAGCCCACCAAGCCTAATGCTGGTATGCTTTGCTGAACGTGACGGAGCCTATATAATGTGTGTGCACTAAAGCTAGCCTGTTTCGTATGTCGTTTTTATATAATGTCGTTATATATTTTAAATGTGTAACACCACTTGAGCCACGATGAAACGTTGTTTCGTGTATATGGTTGAAATAACAATAAAACACATTGAGTTGAGTTGAATGCCTCGCTGTCTTGTCTGTCTGTCAAGCGGTAGGCGTGGCTTGGGAGTGGACTCAAAGCAGCGAAGCGAAGTGCATTCTGGGATTTGGTGTCTTTCATCCATATGAGCCAAAACCACATTTTCTGGCTTTTATCGGCCTAGAAGGCACCAATTAAATTTTTTTTTTCACATTTCTGCTACATAAGTGACCCAATTTAAAGATATATTCAGCTTTCCAGCGGTGAAATATCCCTTTAACATCAAGTGCAGCATAGACCAAGGAGATGCTCTGTCCCCGTTCCTGTTCTGCATAGGACTGAACCCCCTCAGTCAGATCATCAATAAGAGTCGCTACGGATACAGGTTCCAAAGTGGAGTAACCATCAGCCACCTCCTCTACATGAATGACATCAAGCTGTTTGCCAGGAGTGAACGTGACATTGGGCCCTATTTTGCACCCAGCGCAATTGACTTTGTACACCGACGCATGTATCATTCCTATTTTGCACACGACGCTCAGCGGACTTTTCCCTCCATAGACGCACGTCGGTAAATTAGGGAATGAACGTGCACTCCCGGGGGCGGTTTAACGAAAAGAGGAGGTGTGTTCAGGCGCAAATGTTCCCTGGTGCTATTTTGCAGTTTAAGAAAACAATTCCGCCACTGACCAGAAAAAAACTGGTCTAAAGTCAGTGGCGCTAGTCTAAAGTCAGTGGCGCGTTATTCAGATGCTATTTTAGGGGCGCATGCTTGGCCTTAGTGTAGCGTGTACACAATGTGCATACACTTTGCTCCTCTAATCTACACGGACGCAGCAGTTCCCATTTTTGCTAACCATACATAATTACAAGGAAACATATTACTGAAAATGCGCTTCAGGTGTTTGGATAGGTCAGGAGCCACTTCACAGTACAGTCCTCAAAAAGTCGCAGCATTCTTTGTAGCTTGTTGTGTTTTACACATTTCCCTGAATCATGGATGTGTTGATGACACAAATGAGGAAATATTGGAGGACTTAAGGAGACGTGATGTTGAACTACGGCGGGATTGGACACTTGAGGGTCCTGGAGCAGTGGAGCGGGTGGACGGAGGTGGAGTGGGGGGGAGGAGAAAGGGGCACAACAGGAGCAGGTGGTGCGTTTGGAGGCCCACGCTCCATGGCTGCAGCAATCCTCTCCAGATTTGAGGAGATGCGCCCAAGAGGCCGCAGCAATGTCTCCTCGTCTCAGACCAACCCATTTTAGATTTGCATCGGGCGCAAGACTCATTTAACCCACCAGTAAAATAGCAACAGCGGCCGAGCTCCACCAACAAAGCTACTTGCGTTTCGCGCTTGATACTTGCGTTTCAGATCGTTAAAATAGGGCCCATTGACTCACTGATCCACATCTCAAGGATCTAAAGCAATGGCATCGGAATGCCATTCAGACTAGATACGTGTGGTTGGATGGTATCAAAGAGAGGTAAGATGGTCTCAAATGAAGGGGTGGAACTACCAGGAGGCAAGAGAGCAGATGTTCCAGACAGCTATAAATACCTTGGAATCCCATACGCAAATGAAAATCACGAAGTGGCCACAACCAAGTACCTACACAGAGTAGGATAGGTCCTGAGGAGTCAGCTGAATGGGAAAAACAAGGTGTGAGCCATCAACACATAAGCACTGCCAGTCATCAGATACCCCGCTGGTATAATAACCCGGCCAAGAGATAGAGGCCACTGAAATCCAGACAAGAAAGCAACATTGCATGGAAAGTTCCACCCCAAGTCCAGCACCCTGAGACTATACACTAAGAGGAAGGAGCGCAGCCGAGGATTAGTGAGTGTCAGAGCCACTATCCACGATGAAACAAAGATCCAGGAGTACATCAGGAAGATGGCTCCAAGTGATAACCTGTTAAGTGAATATCTCAGGCAGCAGAAACCCAATGATGAAAAAGCAGGGGGGCAACATGAACCATCATGGAAGGACATGCCCCTGCATGGCATGTACCGCAACTAAAATCATACCAGTGGCTAGGAAAGGCTGATCTGAAAGATAACACAGAGGCACTAATCATGGCAGCACAAGAACAGTCCAGAGACAGTCCAGCACATAACAGCAGGGTGTAAGATGCAGGCAGGTACGGTGGTAAAATGGTGATGGCTAACTAACTGGACATGTAGCAATCCCAAGCGACGGCAACATCATGAAGAAGGAAGGCGAAAAGCTTGGAAAATATCAAGGGTTTAGAGAGGAGCTAGAAAAGATGTGGAAAGTGAAGGCATCAGTGGTTCCAGAGGTAATTGGAGCAATCAGGGCTGTAACCCCCAGACTGGGACTATGTCTCCAGCAAATTCTAGGAACAATATCTGAGATCTCTGTCCAGAAGAGGTACTGTACAGAACCCTCAGACTCCCAGGACCCGAGCTTGGAAGAGGGAAAAAGACCGCCCAGTGTGGGGTGAGTGGGGATTTTTATATATAAAACAAGCTGTAAACACAACATGGACTTATTCCATATAAGTTGATTTGGCAAACATGGAAACACTTTCCTATTTATATGTAAGTCTATTACCCTCCTTTTAGCTGTGTTTTGGTCTGCACCAATAACAGATAAACAGCTACTTCATGCTCTAAAAGCTACAGTAGCTAGCTAATTTTGTCTGTTGTACAGAGCCGTTTTGCTAAAACCTCTGTAGTAAACCAAAACAAGTGTACTTGCACCATAAAACTAAAAGAATGAGCTGAAAGATGCTAAAACGCTTCACCGGGTGACACAGCTGAGGCAGGTAATAATTCTCCAGCCATTATCATTCAAACAACTCATTTGTCATTTGACACATTATTAATAGAAACATATTGAATAGTGCAGCTATAAAGCAATATGTTTAGGAGAGAAAGCTTTAGCAAGTAAAACAACAGCACAACACTAAATACAGGGTATGTATGAATATAATTTAAATTATAGCTGCACTCCATAAAGTTACTAATGGAGCATATCTGTGGCTATTTGTGGAAATGTAAAACGTTGGCAAAGGTGCAAGAACAATTTTGAACTGTGATCAAATTACTAATAATTATGTTTTGGTAATTATAATACTTCATTAGAACCAGGTCAATACTTGCCAACACCAATTGAAATTTTGAGTTTTGTAACCATTGAGATTATATTTTAAGAGCTCCACCGAGTAAATCAACATGACATTTGTCTTACATGGTCCTCACCAGATGTGTCACAATGTAACTTTTCCTATAATTTCAATTATCTGAATAACCCAAGTACTTTTATTGAAGTCCTATTTTATATTTAAGATTGCTTACATTAAGGTGACTGGATTACTCATAACTTGCTGTCTGTGTATCGGAGCTTGCTGCTGCCAGCACCCATTTATTCAGACAGGACCAACTGCCATAACAAATTACTGGAGCAGTTCTCAGAGAAATGATTGGCAACTTTGACACAAGGTATGTTTGAAAAAATAATGTTGTTTTGCAGGAAAATACATCTGAAGCATGTTCTTTCTACAAGTAATGCACAGATAAATGTTGTTTGTACCATGCAACAGTATTTGTTCTGATGATAACACAGGGGAGGTAAAGACAAGATTTTACTGGCATTGACAGGTGGTAATTTAAGACCTGGGCCAGATTGCAGTTGTGAGATGAATCATTCCCACAAGTCACATGGTTGAATCAATGAAACAGCACCCTTTAGGCCAGTCACTACACGTTTGAAGGTCTACAACATCCCCTGGGAGGTGGCACCAACATCAGCTGGCATACTTTTAATCAAATTGTTTTAGCACAATAGGAATGTACACTTTGTACTCGAATTGTCTCATTGATTTTGGCCTAGCAAATATCTCTCAGTATTTCACTCAATACTAGAGAAAACACACAGAATAAGAAATTGCTTAAAATGAGAATAAAGCCACAATATTGAAGTACCAAGAGGGATGAAACATTGCCTTTAAAATTACATGAAAAAATGATTGAAGAATTCACACAGTAAAAGAAAGCCATGACAATCAAATCCCCTCGATAATCTCAATTTTTAACCCTCTTTATCACAGTATCTGTCAGTATTATTTTGCACTCTTTGGGTAAACATGGGGAAATCATTCCTGAGGGCGTACTGATTAGCCGAGGGGAAATGGTAATGAAATACAGTATACCTGCTTGAGAGAGTGCCTGTTTTATTACTCTATTATACATCTAAGGAGCTGAGGGTTGTTTGAAGCCCACCTTCAAAAGCAGGAATCATTGCCTCACATCACTCATGCATGTTTCCATTCAGGCCCTATTAATTGCTGTTTATTTTGTTCCATTTTTACAAATGAAAAGGAGGACATTGCAGACTGGCATTGGAGGAGAATTGTGTGTGAGGTTAGTTCTCTGTATGTATCTTGAAAAACATATTTAACTAAAAAGCTGAGAAAAGATCACTACTCCAACAAGAATTTCTCTCAATATTTGAATATATATTTAATATTTGAGGGTGATAACTATAATATTTCACATTAACCAAAGAAAGAATGTTTTTTGAATTATGTTTATAGTGCTGGTGTTCAGTCAGAAGGTGATTAGGCCAATTTGTTTCCATGGTGTTAGCTAATCAATAGAAAATACAATACAATGACAGCAATAAATGGATACTCGTATCCAGAACAGGTTGCAACAGGAAAATGTTTGCATGTACTGAAGCCTATATATAATGGATGGAAGTATGGTCAGAGACGGAAAAAGCACTGTACTGTGCAAGGAAGTCAGGAAGTGTATGAAGGAATGATATTTTGTAAGGAAATCCAGAATCCACATTTTTGTACAGTTAGTAAATGATGTTTGGCTAGGAATGGGTGCTGTCTTAAAAGATGGGTTTTCATTCTATGATGGCACATCAGTAGTGACTCTGCAGCCCTTGCTGTGGGGATAAGATGTCATTAGAGAGCTCGGACATGGAGGAATTGCAGCCAGGTGGTCAAAGGTTAGTACAAGGATAGAGAAGCAACACACCCAAAAGATGTGTAGTGCAGCCTTGAGTAGGGCTGAAGGCAGCGCAGAGCTGCAGGTGTGTTGTTCCCTAGAGGCTGGAGGGAAATCAGGAAGAATGTGAAATGCATCAATTTGGGAAGGCTGCAGACAAGGGCACAAGTTGCACAGGGCAAAGAGAGGTGGAGAGGGAACATGCATAAAAACTCTAGCCAAGAGTGAGTTACTGTAAGCCAACAGTTTCATTTCAGTCTAAATGTTTCATTTCAGTTGGGTGGTGGGGTGAGGAGTGTTGAAGTAATGGCATGGCCTTTGGTGGCTGAGGTGAGGAAAGCAAGGACATGTAGTGTTGAAGAGAGGACTTATGATAGTACCAATTATGTAAGCAATGCTTTGAGCCTGATTTTAAAAATAGAAACTGTGGGTGATTCCTTAAGATAGGTAGACAGACCACAGACCACTCCGTGAGAGGAGGGACGTGAAGGAGAAAGACCTACCATCTGCAAGCTCAGCTGGAGCAAAGGGCCCAGACAGGCAGTGCAAGTATGAAGCGATTCATTATACGAGGGAAAAAGTGTGTAATGATATGTTTTGCCCTGGTTCCAAACAGGGTTTTGGCAGCAGTCCTGGATGAGTTATCAGTGTAATGTTAAGGGTGGTCATGGTGCACCCAAACAAAACAGTAGCAGTAGTGTCTTCTGTTTGTGACAAAATTGTTATTAAATTTGTCACCATCATGTAATCATTACTTCAGAAGTGTGGGGAAGAACATGAGTTCAGTTGGTTTATGCTCTTTTTATTTCAGGCAAATGTCATGGGCATTTAAAAGTTGCTCCATGTTTGAGGAATGAAGCCTGTTAGTATTGTTGGACAACAGAACTACATCAGTGAACGTACAACCAAGGATTTAAAGGATTCACCCGTGTAAAGATATTTGAATTATATGACAGCTGGGGGAGTTTGTTCTGAATTTTAGAGCAGTCTCTTTCACCAACAATTTCCAACCCTTGTTGAGACCTTGGCAACAAGCCGCCACACCCCAATGAATGCTAATATGTCAAGATGTGCCCTCCAGTTCCCATTGTAAAGTAGAAGTCAAGCACTTTGTATGCCCATCTATTATGACCCCCCTCATCCACATCCTGAGCATGTGTGTGTGTGTATTTCAGGCCTGTGTGTAGTGAATTTTAACAGTGTTAATTGCAATTTCCCCACTGGGGATCAATACAAAGTATAAAATTAAAATAAATTAAATGTTACATGCACTAGAAATTACACTTCCTCCTGCATTTGCACAAAATGTAGCCAGTAAACATACATCACTATTGCAAATTATTTAAATAGTAACAGAAGTCACAGGTTAGGGGGTTGTGTGTATGGAAGAAACGTCTCAGACACCAAATTGAGTTTAACTTTGTTACTTAAATAGCCATTTACTGGGCTGATTTAGGATTTTACTACATTCATTCGAGAGAGATCATTGAGGGGCAGCCCTCATTCAGAATGATATTGAGTTACAAAGACAAAGAAAACAACACAGAGAAGGAAGCAACACCATCATAAGAACATAGATAGATGCTAGGGGCTCTATTTTAACGATTAAGTAGCTTTGTGGGCGGATCTCGGGCGCTGTTGCTATTATACCGACGGGATAAATGAGTCTTGCGCCCAACGCAAATCTAAAATGGGTTGGTCTGAAGTAGTTAGGTGTGGTTTGGGCGTAACATGCAACAAACCAATCAGAGCATCATCTCACATTCCCTTTAAGAGCAGGCACGCTTGTTCCATGGCAGATTGCTATTATGACGGCGGATTTGCCTGGCGCACGCCAGGAGCGGTTCACAGCCGAGGAGACTAATGTTCTTGTCAGGGCTGGAGCGGGAGCTGTCCGGAATGCGGCAAAGTGATACATGCCTGTCTTGACCGGGTGGCGATGTTGCTGCGGCCTCTCCGGCGCATCTCCTCAAGTCTGGAGAGGATTGCTGCAGCCATGCGCACCAAAACGCACCACCTGCTCCTGTTGTGCCCCTTCCTCTTCCCCCCCACTCCATCTCCGTCCACCAACCGTTCAGGAGCACATGGCGCATTGCCACTCCCGGACCCTCAAGTGTCCAATCCCGCCGTAGTTCAACATCACGTCTCCTTAGGTCCTTTAATATTTCCTCATTAATTTTATGTCATTAACACATCCATGGTTCATGGAAATGTTGTGTAAAACACAACAAGCTATAAAGAATGCTGCGACTTTTTGAGGACTGTACTGTAAAGGGCCTCCTGACGTATCCAAACACCTGAAGTGCATTTTCAGTAAAATAGCATCTGAATAACGCGCCACTGACTTTAGACTAGCGCCACTGACTTTAGACTAGGTTTTTCCTATCCTGACAATCCAGACCCACATCAAGATGTTGGGTCTGGGAACTCACCATTGACAGGGCTCAATCCGAGGGGCGGGATAAACGGTTGTCCTTCAAATTACCTCTGCATGCAATACGATAGCCCTACAACCAGGCAGAGCAACGAAGAAGGTAGCGGAGCTAGTTGATAGATTGAACTTTTGCCGTATACGGTCGGCCAAACACATCTTTCTTTTTTAAGAATGACTTCAGTGGTGTTCTTTGTTCTTTTGTCAAAGAAAAGCTTAACTCCAAGTCTTCCAGAAGACCACTGTCTGCCAGCAGCAGCAGCAGCCATAAGCCCGCCCACCGACTCTATACACAATGTGATTGGCCTGACCAGAGTTTGGTTTTTCGAGCTTGCAAGCCAACAGAGAGTTCCTAGACCCCCCCTGGCTGCAAATTAAATTGGCTGCCGCTAGGGTGCGTCTAGATTTGTAGGCTAGGTTTTTCCTGGTCTGTGGCAAAATTGTTTTCTGAAACTGCAAAATAGCACCAGGGAACGTTTACGCCGGAACACGCCTCCTCTTTTCGGTGAAGCGCCCCCCGGTGGCGCAAGTTCATTCCCTAATTTACCGACGTGCGTCTGTGGAGGGAAAAGTCTGCTGTGCATCGGGTGCAAAATAGGAATGATACATACGTCGGTGTACAAAGTCAATTGCGCTGGGTGCAAGATAGGGCCCTAAAACTTTTCCGAAAAGGAAAAACAATGTGATAAACAGATCAGGACACCCAGGATGCATATATGGTATTCATCCAGCTTCCTGAGAGGCAACTGAGTAGCAAAAGCAGGCTTGGAGTTGACAGCAGGTCGAGAGGCAAAGACAGCCAGGGGAGGCTCAATGAGGACAATGGGGCAGACCTGTGTCCAGTTACCCTCTCCTTATGTCTGTAGCTGAGCTGGGAGGGAATAGAAGCTTGGAGATTAGCCAAAGAACTGATAGTGTGCCTACGTTACTATGTTGGTGAGCAAGAGTGTTACCTGAAAGCCAGCATATCTATCTATGAACACTGATCACTTCATTCCTGAAATAGAAATGCTCTGTGTTAGCGCAGGTGGTACATAATCTCATGTAAGCACATATTTTGGTGAGGATGTGCCAAATACAACTGACAGAAATAGAATCGCATCTTCAAAGGAGTAAATAGCAGGTAGAAAGTAGGAAATGTACTGTTTATGGGAGCATTACAATCTATTAGGGCTGAAGTTTTACATTCATTTTAGCAAAGTGTACCTGATAAACTGCCAACTGTGTATAATAGTGGACAATATTTTTTTATAGGATAACCATGTTTCCTATGTAAAATCTGACTCAGAACTATAATAACCATAACTGTCGTATAAATGTAGTGTAGTACAAGGTAATGTATTTCCCTCTCAATTGTGTTAGAGTAGATGTGCAAAGTAGTATAAAATTAAACTTTAATTTGTAATTACCAGATTTATTGGCTACGTGGGGAGATCAAAAAGCTGTAAACCCCTTCATCATGACCATGTTACTTTTCCAGCTAATATGGCAAAGATGTTGGAGTTGCTGCCTTCTGTTGATGAAAACCAAAACGGTGAGTCAAAAGATGCTGAAACTCTCCGTTGATCTGAGGGGAACTGCAGTCAGCTAATAATGGTGCGTTGCAGTTAAACTGGGAAGTTGGAATTTCCGAGTTCCCAGTTGGAAATGTCAACTGGTACTAGGGATAGGCATGATTAGTCGACGATCGACGATTGATTATTAAGAATTTCGTCAATCACGTTAATTTGTCATCGATTAAACTAATACAGGTTGCATTGTGTAGTGTGATTGAAGCAATGAAATGAATTCCACTGTGCGGCAGCAGCAATTAAACATTTTACCACCTGGGGGCGCCACAGGCTGCTCAGTTACCTGCGAGTTTCCATTTTGATTTCCAAAGTAATCATGAAGAGGTCACGGCGAAGTGTGGCGTGGGACCATTTTGATTTAAAAAATGACTTAGTTCACTGAAAACACTGCGATGCCGTGTATAAATACAACACGGCCACGACTCAAATGATGTACCACATCCGTGCATCCGACATCCGACCCTGGTAATGTGGGATTCGTAATTTTGCGTCCTCCTCTCAGTCTCAACCTGGCATCATCTCATGCACAACGAGCAGAGAAAATTACCGAAGGGATCTGCAAGTTCATTGAGATGGATATTGGAACCAGCATGTTACATTCTGTTACAAGGTACCATCACCAGACTGGTAGAAACTCACTACAAAGAACGGAATAAGGTTCCCTGGCCAGGGCTGGCCAAGTTAGCGCGGAGGTAGCTACCTGCATCCCGGCCGGTGGGTGTTTTCGGCGGCTGGACTGATGGTGACCAGGTAGCGGACCCCAGATCATGTCAACCTGCTTATTTTTCTCAACAAAAAAACAGTAGACTGGTGCAGAAGTTGTATGTGAGTTACTGATTATTTTTTATTAGCCTTTGTCCGTGCCTTGGATAGTTTTGAGTTACATTTTGACAAAACCTGTCAGATCTAAGTATTATTATGTTTTTGGTTAAGTTATTATTTAAAATGATTCTTTTTATTTATTATTTTGGAACAAACAAGGGTCTCTTTTTAAGAATGCTGGCTTGCAGCAGCAGGTTCCGCTGCTTCAGAGCACCGCAGCGCATATATCTTTAAGTTTAGCCTAACCTCCAGTTTAACTGTCACAAGTTGTTCTTCTTGTAATTAAGATCTCATCGAGGAAAAACACACTGTATTTTTGTATTTTCATTGCATTTTTAATTTATAAAAAGTTAAATGAATAATTAATTTTAATATAAATATATTAATGATTAATCGATAGTCGATCGTTAATTCTCCCGACGATCGACGAAGAAAATTCAATCGAATGCCCATCCCTAATTGGAACGACCCCTGAAGTCGGATTTCCCACTTAAAAAGTCAGGAGAACAGAGCATCAACAGTAGTGAAGGCTGTATTTTCTTAGCACTCAGTAAATCAGTTGTACAGAGTACTGTCCGTCCTCTATCTGTGGACATGTTGCTATGGTGTTTGTACGCGCAAAATACCGCATAACTTGTTATCAAATGATTTACTAACAGTTGCTTGCTGGCTAGAGTTCCCCTACCCCATTAAATATAATGGTTTTCTGACTTGTTATTGGAGCGTGTTCAACTCGCATGTGACATCATTCCCAATTCCGACCTCCGACTTTCCGAGGTAAATGGAACGCAGCACAAGTGGCTGTGAGGTCGCCACTATGAGCGACCCCTTTCACATAGGCTACATGCAGTAATTTGATCTATTATTAATATAAAAATATTGACTGTAACAGATTTAAAAACAATACTGGACTATGCACTGCGAATCAAGAAGCAAGTCAGAAAATATGTCTCATTTGCTCGCTACTGAGCTTCAAATACTGCAAATTCAGCCATTAAACTTATATTGACAGTTACATGTTTATCTTGCAATATATGTTGCCAAAGCACCAACTCGTTGTACACACACCATCTCATGTGATCAGCAGATAATGCTTCATGTGTGTTTAAGAAGTATAATAGCTCTGTCATGTTCACAGAAGGGGCAGGTTTACAAGGTTACATTGTAATGAGTCTATATGCCAGGCCATTCTCTCATCTGATATTTTCCTGTTGCTGCTGTTAGAAGCCCAAATTACACTATCTTTGTGTATACAGGGCCAGCCAGGTCCATCATTAATACTGCTCTCATCATTCTGCCCTCCATGATTTCCACCCAAGGCTTTGTTATCAGTGAACCCATATCAAACCGTGTCTGTCTTGTTGGGACATGTAGCAGAAGATTTGCTACTAAGCACACTGTCTGTTAGCTGTTGCCTGTTGGCCATTAGAACACACCACGACCTTGACATTAATGCTTTAATGAGCACAGTAATTGAGTGCCTTTCTCATTTCCTGACAGCTACAATACAAAGCTCATGGTGGGGAGACACAAGAGATACATAAGGAGGAAGATAAGAGGGTGACAGAAAAAAAGCTAACCAAAGGTAGGAGAAAGAGATAGGAGCGAGTGACGAGGATAAGACACAGAGGGAAGGAAATAAGCAAGGCGAGTAAAGTGTGGGGTAGGATGAGGAGAGGATCAGAGGCAGAGGACAGTGAGGAGAAAGATTGCATTTGCTCATCATCCCAGTGGACCTGCCTGTGCTCCGAGGTTGACAGTACTGAGAGCTTCTGTCCTTCAGCCTTCCCATGTGCCTGTGGCATTATCTCCTACTTACCATAGGGGGGCAGGCATTCAGCACTACAAATCACATTCTTTTTTTTTTTTTAATTACTTAATAATAATAATGCCTGCCATGAAATTCATTAAGGCCACCATGCTGCTGAAGTGGCTCAGCAGCAATATTGATACATATGCAGATATGCTGTTATTTCTAGTGTCCATGCTCATTGGAAACCCAGTGCTCCTGAACATAAATACTCATTTTGATCACTATCATATTTTACTTTTCTTTTTTTTACAGCAAATACCAATGCCTTCCCAAGAGCCATTCCCTTACCGTGGCTAAATATCCTGATAGTACTTCTGAGAAGAACCATAAACAGCTGTGAAGGCTCTTCCCTATTTCTATATCAGAAACCTTTTAATGGAGACTCACTGAATGGACAAAAAAAATCTAGAAATGTTTTAAGATAAATTGTGCTAATATGCAATCTATATCTTTAAATGCAAATGTGTTTTAAAGAAACCACCTCAAACATTACAGATATGTAATGAGTACAGATATGTATACAAACCAGTACATTAAACATGGTGGATTACCATTTTGAAAAAGTGTGAAAATAAATATTCTACCTACAATTTATCAAGGTTGATAATGAATATAACAGCCATTCTCGTGGTGCCACTTGTCCATTAGGCAATCGGCTGCACAACATGTCATTATTAAACGAGCAAACTCAACCACCTATTCCACAGTCTCATGCTGATGCGGGGTATTGTTGTAATACAAAGAGGCCCCTCTTTCAATGAGAATATTTTTTTACTTTGTCACTGGATATATTTCCCCACATTGCAGGATCCGTAACAGTCTCACACCTAGAATCGTCATCAGCCCCCCTCTGATATAGGCCTGTAGTCTGGTTAAAGAAACTGTAACCTCTGGGCATATTGTCTGAACAGACTGACAGGTCAGTGGAAAGCCAGACCTGAGCCGTTTTAAATGGCCAGCTCCTCGGAGCGAACAAGCTCATTAAAGCAATAAGTGCAACTTTTTTTTTTTTTTCACGCACTCAAGGCTGCTGCTGCAGTCCCCTGGGGACCTAGCAAGCATATCTGCAGACTTGCTAGGTGGACTAGTTAACAAAAACGTTAAAGAATAGTCTAACGTTAATGCTAGCTAGCTAGCTAGCTAAAGTTATTCAAGTGTCTCCCCCATAGACTAGCTAGTTAAGGCTAAATGACAGCATTCAGACAGTTACTGTTACACAACGTAATCTTCATTATCTGCTCTACTTACCACTGTCTTGCTTTCTTTTCTCATCATCCTCCTTTTTTTCTCTTCCCTTTTTCACTCCCAGAAGGAGAATTCCTCTTCATTTGACTTAATGTTACATCAATTCAAACGTTTGTTTATCGTGCTTCTAGGGAATGACATAGGCAGAGATGGCAAAAGTACTCACTTCTCATACTTAAGTAGAAGTACAGATACTTGTGTTAAAAAATACTCTGGTAAAAGTAGAAGTACTGATTTAACTTATTTACTCAAGTAAAAGTAACAAAGTACAGGCTTGTAAATGTACTTAAAGTATAAAAGTAAAAGTAGCCTTGCGAATGACAACCATTTTTTATGCAAAGCTACCTGGACCACAAATGTTACTAGAGAGCAAGCTGAGAAACTTCAGTAGCCATGGAGAAAAGGCTCTTTATGTATATATGTCATTATCTACATTTTAAATGGATGTCTGCCAAAAGGCCTAAAACATCACATATATGATTATTGTGACAGAGACTGGGACTCCAGGTTAATAAGATTCTGACTGAGTAACAAGATATGAATTAAATTGTGATTCTGTAATAATTCACAGATCCAGTTCCATTTTTAATCTTCCCTTTAACATTTAAATTAATCTACATGTAAGTTCTGCATACTTTTAGAGTACAACTAACCAGTGGTGTAGTCTATTTTTTTGTAGTGAGTATACTGTGATTTTTCCCTCCCAGCCTCATACTCGCCTGTCCCAGAGCAACACCCCATACAGTCGTACTGTGACGTTTCTGAATACGAACTGTACACGGGCAACAGATGTTTAAGTATTGATGGCGTTTATTTAAAGTCCTGGAAAAACAACACTTAGAGTTGAGAAAAGATGAGACAGATTTAACTTTTTGAGAAACGCAACAGGACATCACATAACACAAATAAGCCGTTTAACCTCCACCCCCCCACTGCCACACAAAACCATGACTAATAATTAGCATCATCATACAACTTTTGTATCGATTAGCAGTAAAATCTGCTGATAAGGGCCTACATTTACTCAAAAGTATTTAATAAACTGTTTACAATCTTCAACACCATGGCTAACAAATGCATAAAAAGCAGACGAAAGGAGAAAAAAGCTCCACTTTCTATTTTAGTTAATTATCTGACCATTGCTATAACTAACATTACCATATAGTAATTTAATTGTGTAAAGCAATGCATATTTAAGATTTAAGAATTTACTCTAATGTTGCATAGTCATTGACCTTATGAAGGCCAGGAGTTCTCACTGTCTCTCTCATCATCTGAAATAAGGAAATATAAACATTGTATTCTGTTTACTGCTGTACTCAGACACACACGCACACACACACAGACACAAGCACACACACACACACATGCGGTATCATATAAGCTACTCTCACTTACCAGGTAACAGTAGGCTAACGTTGGTGGCAGCTGCAGTATCACCCGACGTGGTAGCAGCTTCAGGGACAGACTTTTGAAAACACTGACGTAGTGTTATTTAGGTCTGTTTAGTAACGTTTCATATCTCGTTACTTATAAAACGTTGTTCAAACTCTAGGTAACTAGTTGCGAGAAAGGAAAGACAGCGCAAAGAATGCAACTTGTTGTTGCTTAGTAACGTTAAGTGACTTCACGTCAGATCCAGGGCACGGCCACGGAAGCCCCTAAGGTCCAAATGTCAGAGCTTCCCAACACAGACGGGGTGAATTTTAGAATGAAAATGAGAACGTTCTGTCACAAACAATGTTGTTACGTATCATCACACTTTTGTAAGTGGGTAAGTAACGAGCCACTTTTGTAAAACTCTAAGGAGTAGAAAGTACCGGTATTTGTGTTAAAAATGTAAGGAGTAAAAGTAAAAAGTCGGCACAAAAATAAATAGTAAAGTAAAGTAAAAATACCTGAAAAAATCTACTTAAGTACAGTAACAAAGTATTTGTACTTCGTTACTTCCCATCTCTGGACATAGGGCCTCCTCGGGGAGGTTTCCGACTGAGATGTCATTGCAAAAAGTAATTTGTTTGTTTAAGGGGAGGGGGGTTGCGGTCACTGTAGTTGTCACATTTTTAGCCATTGCTGTGGAGTAAAGTTTGTTAGCCCTTGGGGGCCCCCTCACGGCCGGCCAATAGTTCATCTTAGCGCCGCCCATGATGATTGTGATTGATTTAAAGAAATGGCAAACCTGATTTCAATACACCTCCATTATTTGTATGATGATAAATTAGCACATGCTACCAAAGCATACATCAGTTGTGACTATCAGCGTGATTTGTGACCTCCACCTTTTTCACCTCAACATATTTGCTTTCCATGAAAAATAATTAACTTCAGTCCTCATTCATTAAAAGACACAATTGATTGTTTTTTTCCACTCGCCATGAAACATGAAGAATGGCAAACATAAAGGTTTTCATCAAATTTAAAATTACCAGCAAACACAAAGAGGGAAAAACGTTTTATATGAGGTGGCAGTTGCAGGTTGGACTGCTAATTTCTGCCTACGCCAGAGCTAGTCGATAATTGTGTGGTCATTTACATGAACAATGTCATTTCAACTCATTAATATTAGGGTCAGGGATATGTTCACCCTCACTGAAAAAGACAAACTATTCAGATGATCAATCAAAATGTGTATGTTTCTGTCACTTGTCTGTGATTATTTGTATGTATTTTTCTTTTTACCCTCAGGGCGTCTGTTTGATATTGTCACCCCTCAGGTGGGACCTGTCATGTTTTATTATTTAATCCAGAAGGTGAAACTTACACATGTCAACAAAATTTTGGGGGGGAAACTTACCCTGGAACCAAATCAAAACAGAAGAGGGTTAATTGCTTGAACTGTGCTTGTTTGTTTGTTTGGAGAATGGAGTCAGAGGCCTACGCTTACACAGAATTGATAGGCAGTGCTAAAAATAGGAAAACGTGTGGTAACTCAAATGAGAGACTATACATGCTGCTATGAATATGGAGTGTAGTTGTGTGATGGTGGTGTAATTAGTATGGATTAATTAAGATAGATGTCGGCTTCATGCACATTTCCTAAGCCCACATAACATTCCTGACATCTGTCCACTGACAAAAGTTCAGTCTGTTAGTGCAGCTATATGAATAAGGGAAGGGAGGCAGATTTCCCAGGGGGCCGTGCCACCTCCTGCTTCCTGCTGCCTTACGTGATCTGAGATGAATGTCCACTATGAAAAGGGAATACCCCTGCCTTCACACAAACTGTGTAGGAAGTAGGATTTCACAGACAGATTGTGCCAAAGATTCATATTTAGCTTTGGCTGAACTTCAAAATGCATTTTTACACAGGACAAGCTGCCTACACATGATCGCAAAACCGCGAGGTAGGGCACAGAGCAGAGAGGCAAAGCGCAGCGCAGGAACGTTCTGGCATTGGTTGTGCCTTGGAAGGTCAGCGGCAACTAGGTCAAAGTTTAAATAATTAGAATTTTGAGTGCAGTGCACAGCGTCAATTCGGAGCGGTGCGCCACGCCAAGGGTATTGTTCCACCTAGTTGGGCGGCAGCCCGCTAGTGATGACGAACTGACCGAAGAGCCGGTTATTAACCCGATTCGTGTCACTGAGCCGGGAGAATCGAGTGCCATACGTCAATGAACCGACTCACTCCTGTTTTTTTTACCTCATTAGCGTGAAGTGGTGGTAGAATCAATCAGGAAATGGGATACCTCGAGACAGCAGCACGATTCATTGGACCGAAAGAGTTGTTAAGAGAGTTGTAGAGACCGCACACCAGGCTACTGACCGAGACCAAACGTAACCGTTAACAACCGCTCAAGTCTATAATCAAACGGGTGTCTAGGTTTGCTGCAAGTTTGAGTTATTAACCAAGCCTTGTTTCTGGTGCATCTTAGGTGATTGTGTTCATGGCAATTCACACCTTATTGATGGGGAAGTACATCATGTACAAATACACATGTTATCTTAGTTATGTTAAGTTAAATGTTAGAGAAGTGAATGTTGCAGGCTGTCACAAGCAGAACGGGCGGGTACCAGGCTACTGCCGAGACCGAATGTAACCGTTAACAACTGCTCGAGTCTATGTACTCAAACGGTTGTCTAACGGTTCTCGGCAAGTTTGAGTTAGTAACGGATCCCAGAAACCTTTATTTTTCGTGCATCTTAGATGATTGTGTACATAGAAATTCATAGACTACATTACCGATGGATATCACATACAAATACACGTCATGTTATCTCGGTAGTTATGTTAAGTTAAATGTACTATGGTAGGCAGGCTGTCTCGAGTTATGTTAAGTTAAATGTACTATGGTAGGCAGGCTGTCTCGAGGAGAGACCGCGGCGCGCACCAGTAGTTATGTATAATAACTACTGGTGCAGGCACATGAACCGGTGACCAAATCTATAGATTCGGTTCGCCATCCAACAACTGTCCGGTTGAACCGACTCGCGTAAAAGAGCCGGTTGTCACATCGCTACAGCGCGCTCCCCATAGGAAAACAATGGAACGGCCAGCGCAGCAAAGTTTTACCGCGCATCGTATATACCCGGCTTTATGGTGTACACATCCGGACCGGAGGGAATTTTAGACATGGTTCAACTGCATATAAAGTAAATGGAAAGAAGTGGACCTAAATGGGAACAAACACACCCAGATGGGACGAACTGAGGCTAGCTGAAAATGTTTCAACATAAAAACCAACTGTACACTACATGCTTAGCACCAAATGGCAGACACAGTTAGAGACTATCTGCTAGAGCCAGATAGTTCCTTCAGAAGTTGGTATAGACCAAAACCAGAGCTAAAAGGAGAGTTAACATTGGACCTAAATCTATTAAGTGGACAGAAACATGACTCAAAAGTTGCTTCGTAACTCCTGGATGTGTAAATAAGCATTTGTTTGCTAAAATGTTTGCCATATCAACATTAAAGGTGATGATATTTAGTGATATACGTAGTGATAGTGTTGTGTTCACAGCTTGCTCACAGTTGTGAGGAAAGTGTTGCTTCACAGCCAGTGTGGACAGGAAGACTGATTACAGCAGCCGATAACTCCCTCAATGCACATATGGCATTTGAGTGTTATATTAAGGCAAAGGCAAATCCAAACCTATCTTTTAAGCACAGAATATGTCATACCAGTGTTTATAGCTCAACAGCAATAGACAACCAGTTGTCTAATAGTTTTCATTCTATTTGAAGTTAGACTAATTTGTCATGCCTCATGAAGCTTTGAATGGATTTGGACTGTGACCGTGGCCCTACAATCATAGTTTCATGACAAAATGTGGAACTAAAGAGATTGATAAGGCACAACAGTAATACATCACATGAGCTGTACATTGTGTAAGTGAACAAATAAAAAGGTAAATGGGTCAGTGAGTGTGTGTGTTTGAGTGTGGCGCTATGCATCTATTCTCAGGCCAGACCGTCTGACTCAGCCGCCTGTCAGCAAGACGAGGCAGATGGGAGACATAAAACGCTCCATGCCTTGACAAGGTAGTCTGTCAAAGTTAGGGAGAACAGTCACAGGGGTAATGTTTTGACAAGGCATTAAAAGTCTCCTTCGCAGACGTCCTGTATGTCATTCCATGAGATTGATGTACAGATACAGATGGCTGTATAATACATGCCTATGGGGATTCCGCATGCTTATGTCTTGACTTTTGTTATCGTCTAGTCTACATTTACCTCGGCTAATGATTAGCCTTAGCCGTGTCACTCCGAATTTCAAATGTTGCTGTATAATTGAGTGATTAAAATGCGATTAGGAATGACTTTCAACAATACATTTAACATCTGCATCACTTCATTCCTGTCATGAGGTGTTGCTTGATGCCTACATCCAGTTTTACATGTCATCTTGGGCCATTAGTGGCCTTTTTGGAGTTCAATGTACTAAACAGTGTTGTGTGAGACCATGACATATCCTTTCTCCTCTCTCTTACCGTTGTTTTTCACCCCACTCTCCTAGGCTGTCAAAGTTCAGACATCTCAATTCAGGGTGAGACAATTATATCCAGTCTTTGCCACAGGGCATGCCCTGAGCACCAACAGACCTTTTACCCTGTATCTATCTAAATGATCTGCTTAGTACCAGTATCTTTTTTTTCTGAAATATTTCAAATGACTGGACACCACCTGGGGCTATGCCTGAAGAAATTAGTTGCAGTGCAGTGTGTGGATGTGTTTACTATTTCTAAAATAGGTGACTACTTACATTGGATAGATAGATAGATCTGTGGTAACCAGAGCTTGCTGCTGATACCGCAGTTACTGGAGCTAACACAGCTCTAAAATAAATAGTTGATTGTCGATAACGTGTGCAGTATGTCATGATTATTTAAGGTTCGAGCCGTATCATTTTTTACAGATCAGATTTAAAGATGCCATATTATGCTCATTTTCAGGTTCATAATTTTATTTTAAGGTTGTACCAGAATAGGTTTACATGGTTTAATTTTCAAAAAACACCATATTTTTGTTGTACTGTACATCTCTCTCTCACTGCTCCAGCTCCTCTTTTCACCTTGTGTTCAGGTCTCTGTTTTAGCTACAGAGTGAATCATCTTTTCTTCTGTACTCTTTGATTCCACTCGCACATGTGCAGTAGCTCAGATCGTAGATCATGTCAGTTAGCTCCATAGACAGTAAAAGAAAGGTTGTTTCTCCAACTTTGGTCAGTTAGCTACAAGGCAGGATTAGCTTGGAGACTTCTTCTAAAGGAGGGCGCACATGTAAGTACTTCTTTTGTAGATTATGGTGAACTTGTGTGTGTTGTAGCAGTGCTTTGCCATTGAGAATGAGCTAGCATGCTAACGCTAGCTAACGGTTGTGTTTAGCCCGTCGATTCGGCTAGTTACGTAACAAGCCCTGCAGATTTTGAACAGCTCACCCAGAGACTGAAGGCAGGACACATTCAGAAACCCATATCTCACTCAAAACAGCATGGATAGATTTTTTTTAAACTTTATATGCGTGTGGAAGCACCAGAGACACAAAATAACACCCCAAATCCCAGAAAAAGTGATTTTTGCATAATATGGGCACTTTAAAGGATCCGTTCTTGTCTGTAAAATGAATTACAACAATGTCATATACTAAATATGTTGTCATGTTGACCTGCTACATTACAGTATTTAGGTAGGCTACTGGAAGAGCTAATGATTGCTAATTAGCATTAAAGACAGCTGAGGCTATTAGGAATGTCAAACATTTGGCAGGTATTTGGTCAAAAAGTACTGGACAAAAAAAAATCTTGATCTGATAATGGCTCTCACAAAGTTCTTACACTTCATCCTGAAAAGGACATAAATGCCTGCTCCTAATTCCATGGCAAACTATATACAGTAGTTGTCAAGACATTTTACTAAACACTCTGTGATGCTAGAGAAAAAGGCTTTGGGCCCTATTTTAACGATCTAAGCGCACGGCGTGAAGCGCATGGTGCGTTTAGGCCGTGTACAAATCCACTTTTGCTAGTTTGCGGAAAAAAAGGGTTTGTGCGCCAGGTGCATGGTTCAAAAGGGTTGTACTTAGTGTCTTCATTAATTCATAGGTGTGTTTTGGGCGTAACATGCAATAAACCAATCAGTGTCTCCCATTCCCTTTATAAGCCAGGCATGTTTGTACCTTGGCACATTGCTATTATGATGGCGGATTTGCACTATAATATTTTTATTTGTAAACGTTTGCATGTTTGTGTGGTGCTGCGCTTCCCTGTGTGTGTGTAACAAGCATAGTGTGTGCGCGCTGTTCCTAAGCCTAGGCGCATTTTACTAATTTGCTGTTAAAATAGCAATTAAATGCTGCGCTATTGAGTTATGATCAATGGCGCGATCACTTCCCGCTGCCTCAAGATAGCAATACGCCAAGAATTCACCTGAACACACCTCCCTGCAAGACCAGCACGCCCATGGGCGCAAAGATTTGCTATTTAAACGGCGTGGGCGCTGGATGGAAAATTGACAACTGCGTCGGTCTTAAACTAGCAAAGACACTTGCGTCAGGCTTTGCGCTGTGCTGAGTGCAAGATAGGGCCCTTTATCTCCTTGGGACCATGCATGTCTATACAGAATGCCATATGTAGCAAATTCATTCAATTGCTGTTGAGATATTTCAGTCTGGACCAAAGTAGGCAGGCCAACATCCCTAGAGCAACATTGCTAATGTGGCCAAACATTTATCTAGCTATAACATGAATGATCCAATCACAAATTTTTGAGCATGGTGATTAAATACTACGTCAATAAATCAACAAATTAAAATAACTTAAAACACTGAAGTCATATACCAGATTCACACAGCTCCGTTTGAAGTAAGATAGTTCATGATCCATGTCAGTATGTCAAACACTTTTACTTTCTCCAACATGGCTAAATACACTCCACCCCTGTCATGCTATTCCCTCCTATTAGCTCAGCAACTCTGTCAGAAGTAGCATGTGTGTGGATTGGTCGTTTGGATTGTTTGGTTGATTAATTTGGTGGTCAAATATTTTGGACACCACAGCAATCATGAAAGATTGCAGATTTGACACGCTGTTATTGTGCTGTGCTGCTTCATATTCATGTATTAACTAGGGGTATTGGCCAGGGAGAACATGTTTCCCTTCTCCGACAATATCCTGGAAGGACACCCTCAAGTCTCTTCCTTATAACACCCAGGAGGGTGAGACAGACTGTGTAATAATTTGATTACCTCTTGATCTTTTAGGGTAGGCATGCATAAGCATGTGTATGTAAACAACGCAGCTGTTACAACTCATTTCACTAGAGGACTGCAGAATCACCGAGCACACACAACACAGTGACAGTGTCCAGAAGCAGACCACATATTTATTACTCCTAAATAACATTTCCCTTCCCAAGCAATACATTTAATACAGTTTTTCACATGCCAGTGTGTTTACTGGAATTAAAAACTGCCCACATGCCAGTGACTACTGAGCAGCACACCTACTGCCTTAACAGCATTAGGCTAAGGAGATCTAATATTGTCTAGGATTGGATGTTTATTTCTAAACAACTGAGATGAACTTGTGTTTTTTTTAAATGGTTTTATGGCCTTCAACCTTTCTTCACCAGCTGTAGTGCATAACAGGTATTACCTCAATGTTGTGGCAAATGTAGTCACTTCTCACCTGCTCCATGCCCTTATTCTTGAGACAGGCCTTGTCTGCAATACGGCCGAGCAAATTGAATCTGCCAGTCAACTGAAGCGCCACACTTATCTAATCCGACCTGCAATACAGGGCTATGCTCTATTGCCTTTGCATAACACCCACTCCATGTTTGTAACCCCATGCCCCAAGGTAGCGCTGACGTATTGTCATTTCACTTGTTGTAAACCGAGGCCAGCTCCACCTCTAGCTACCCTTTTTCGTTCTCTGTTGCTTTCTGTTATTGTCAGGAGTTTTTCTCTGGGGCACCTATACTAAAGTTCACATTACTCAAATAATCACAAACGCTTACTATGTAAATGCACACATAGCCGATCACAGTGAAGGAGGGGGAAAAGATACATAGAGTCACTGAGAATTCATCGTGCCAGGGACTAATGCATTTCTGCTTAAGTCAGCAGGGGAGATGTTAATGCTGCTGTGAGAATTAATGGAAGTATTGGCTTACAAACATTTGGTGATACATTATTGTGGCTCAGAGCGACCAGCTTCTCTAGGGTTGTTTTTCAATTGCACAGGCCGCAAGGGAGTTTGTACTTCCTGTTTTAATTAGACACTGGATAAGCAAATAGTAACTCAGATAAACTATGGGCTCTGTGGTCAGCTGTTTCCTATTTCACAGAATTAGATGATCCAAGTTAAAGTATTTATCATAAAACTAAGATGTGATTAATGATAGATGGTAATATGTAGCGATACATAAATATATTCAAGAGGACTTTTTCTGAAAATGGAAATCATCTACCATGGCTACTTAGCTAAAACAAAAAAGTCTGCAAACCGGAAGCAACAACAGTTGCAGTGCTAAACAATAGTGGCTTTGTGTTTGTATGAGCAATATACAAGCATATAGTAACTGGATACTTTCCAAAGTTTCACCAAAGATACCACTGCAGCGAAAGTGACCATTTTCTGAATGAAGTGGTAACAAACAATGGTTATTTTTTATTTTTTTGTGGGGGGGGGGGGGAACCAAAACAAACATCCCATGCAATCCTTTCTGTTCGAGAAGCATGTTTCCCTGTTATCATCTGTTGATGTCCAAAGGATAACTGGTCCATGGAAACATTGGCAATTGGACTCATTTCAAACACAGGTACAGTGCTCTATCTAGTCTGGTATGATATCCGATACACTGTTCCAAGTTGGCACTCACTCAGGTCCAAAAAGAAACAAACTACTGCCAGCTCAGTTGCAGCTGTCAACAATGTTCTGTTCTGTTGCCAGTATGTTGACTGGTCCAGTGACTAACATCAAAAGGATCTGAGTGAATTCAAAAGAAAGACAGCAAGCAGTGTGCAACAGTGTCATGATCTCACTGTGTGCAAAAGTCTGTCTCTCAACAGTGATGTTGGCACATTTCTTATTGACAGTTGTATGAGCCTGTAAATGATTATAATGCTCCTTTTTGACTGCTGGATACCAGTTACCTATTTAGGTAAACCAGAAACTTGGGGGTGGAGGGCTGTTTTGGTAAACTGACTGGATACTCTGGCTGTATCACTTCCTGCCTGGTCGTCCGAGCCAAGGGGGTAAGCCAGCCTCCGCAAAGTGTACCTCCTATGGAGCCATTTTGTTGCTATCAAGCCATCACCTGGCATTAGCATTCCATTGACTGCTATTGACTGCAGCGAAAACTCTGAAGCGTTTAAAGACTTTATTTGCCCATTGTTTATTTCTAAAGAAACACGACAATGTATAAAAGGCTCCATTACCTTGCATCTCACGTTATGGCTCCGTAGCAAGCGTTGTTGTAAAAATAGGCTAACGATTGTGTCATAACCACGCGACTTACTGTCGCATAGTAGAGGAATTACCGTACAGTACAGGAGAAGCTTGCAGGCAATTTCGACTTACATTAGCTGTTTAGTTTAATTACTAATGTTAACTAGCATTTTAGTTAGCAATAATTAGCCTTTGCCTATGTTATCTCCTAACATATACTGTACCTACGCTCTCTGTCTCTGCAAGATTAGGAATGATTGAGATTTCTCTTGGCACAGCTACCAGAAGACTTACAACTTTCAGACAGGTTGCTCACGTCACATCTACATCGTCAAGCTCAGTTTGAGGCTGCGCAGTAATGCTCAGCCATCACCGGAAAAGTGCTTCTAATAAACTTCACTGGTCTCCGTGGAAAACAACGGCGTCACATTGTCCATTTCTTTTACTATCTATGGTCCGAACGACCCGCGGCTCGTGTGAAAATAGACCTGGCGTGTATCTTTATCGCAGCGGAGAGCCGTCCGTCTGGGACGCGCTGTGGCGCAGCTGGTGGATTATCAAACATTGACTTGAATGGCCGTGATTACTCACGAGGCACGCCACGCGCCCGGAATGCAGCGCAGATGCGCCTGGTGGAAATTAGGGGTCTGTTGTAGTGCCTGTCCCCCAAAGTGTTCATTCATTCAGACAGCAAGCAAATACACATTAAAAAAAACAAAAAAAAACAATAACTGATACTTACTGGCCATCAAATCTTTCTTGCGTTTTTGATCCTATCTGTCTTTAACCCTCTCCAAGTTGTCTTTGCAATAGCCATTGATTTGGCAGAGTAATAATCAACAATGGCAGCTAGTCACCATATCTCCTCTATGTTTCTATTCCTCATTTTCTCTGTACTGGCTTACAGTGGTTCCAAAAGAGTTCTGGACTCCCTTTAAGCAGTGAGCGTGCCACTTGGCCGAGGGAGTCCGGCCTGAGATCCAACGGATTGCGGCATGAATATACTGTTCTCTTTGGGTGTGAACATGGATGGAGCAGTCAATGTTAAAAAAAAAAAAAAATGCTGTCAGTGCAAAAGGTTGAACAGAAAACAACTGTGAAATGGTCACTTTCTACTTTGGATAAAGTATTTCAAGTATTTCAGAAATTTCAGCTTATGCTGCCATACCCCAAAGCAACTTGTAGATACCCTGTAGCATGGGCATTTGTATGCTAACATGCTGATACTGTACACATGCACATGCACACGCACAAACACAGGAGAACCAACCTGTCCAGGCAAAGTGTTCTCATGTCAAAGAGAGGATTCTATCTCCACCTAAGGCAATTTTGTTGGTGCTCCACATGAGAGAGCTCTGTTATATTCCAGGCATTTTTTTGTATTATGTATGTCAACACTGTACAGCTCACTGAGGATGCATATGTAAAATGATTTATTCAGTTCAGCACCATCCTTGTTGAACCTATGACGATAGATGGTGATAGAGTACCCATGGTTACAGCTATCGGTTACACAATGTTATATAATGCAGTAAACCTGCAGGAAAATAAAATGGGAAAAAAAACACATAAATAACTCTGCGACCTCAAAGTAGTTTATTTCTTAAATATCCAAAAAGTTACAGAAGTAAACTGATATCGGAATAAGTTTCTCAGATAAGTGTACTCTATGCTTACTGCTTTAGCAAGTCAACTCCCCACTTTTGCCAACATTTAAGAAGCTAGTTAGGCTATGGAAATAAATCCATAAGATTACTTCATTTCATTTTTATAATTGGTAAGAGCAGGGGTAGACAATCTTATGCCATGGTTATGCAGGTTCTTTATTCCAACCAAAAAACTACACCAAAAAAATTTGATTTATGAAGGCCGATGTACTAAGCCCGGGTGCTGACTATCAAAAATAAATTAAAGTTGAGCGCAGAAAATGGCTTGGAGTGCTCTCATAATTGGTTGCAGTGAATAAACTTTACTCATTACCCTCATGTTGTGTGTACAAATATGGGGTTTTGCTCACAAGCTGCAATATTACTTACACAGACAACGTTCCCTCTCACGGGGGAGATGTCACTGCACCCACAGGTATGGCACTGCAATTTCCTTGTTCGGGCTGTTCTCTTGGTCACACTCAAGCTGTCACTCATGCTTGTGTCATGCCACAGAGAATGGCCACTGAAAGAGGAAATGGAGATGAAAACAGTAAGACGCCAAAACACTGGTGGTGGATGGGGGGGCAGCAACTAATCAAACTGCAGAGGTAAGAGAAAAAAGTCATTAGGGATCGACCGATACGGATTTTTTAGTGCCGATACCGATATTTTTACATCAGCCTTAGCCGATGTCCGATACGGGCTGCCGATTTTATTGAGCCGATATTTGGAGCCGATACTGCTTTTGCTCCCTCAATTTTCTACATAAAATAAAATGAGCAGGCTAATATGCTGCCTAATATGCAAAGACCACACACTAGTAGGTCTAAACAAAAATGTAAAAGAAGCTGCCAGATTTGTCAACCACAGAACATAAATCAGCAGAGGAAAATAATGTGATGTCAGATGCACATTAAGCACCAAATTGTTCAAGTTTCTGTTCTAAACTGCATCAACGTTAAAAGGTAGAAATATTCAACCACGTAGAAAACATCTCAAAGTTTTAAAAGCAGCACTCTCATATTATTGCTGTGATGCGTGTCACGCATACACACACACACACGCACGCATACACACACACACACACACACACACACACACACACACACACACACACACACACACACACACACACACACACACACACACACAGCTGTAAACACAAGGTGCACTTATGTCCGACGCGTGTGTTGTGTGTGTCTTTCGGAGAGACACAGAGAGACACACACACATACTGTCCAAACGTCAGCCAGCTGGTCGCTGAATACTCCCAAAAATACCACGGAACAACGTGCACGTATGTCTGGTACATGATAAACGTTAACACAAATTAATATTCAACTACGTATAAAACATATCTGTCGTCATTATGCTCTTCTTGAGCGGGGGGGGGGGGGGGGGCTGCACTGATTGCGATGGCAACTCCGCCCAGCTGTCTGGTGTGTGTGCTCTGGACGCTGTGGTGTATGTCAGGTGATCGCTGAATCAGACTCCCAAAAATAGCACGGAAACACGTCGGCATTACTTAATCCTATGACCAGTGTTCGTAACGGCTAGGTGTATGGCAATATTTCAGCCAAATTCAAGTCAAACAGTTAAAAGATACTTTGAAAGTTTAAAACTCACCGTTGTCTTACAGAGTTCCAGCAGTCTGCTAGCGGGGGAGGGGCAGAGCATGGTCTGACTGCATGTGAACGGGAGCGTCCTTAGCAACACAGAGCTGCCTTTGTGGATGCCTGACTGTAAATAATGCCGGGAAAATCGTCGAACGCAGTAGCCGCGTATCGGCCGATGCAAATACACGTAAAAAAGCAAATATCGGCCCGATATATCGGCCGGCCGATGAATCGGTCGATCACTAAAAGTCATCACTTCTTCTGGCAACAAACAATAACCTGCACAAACTAAAAACACAAGTGCACACATTTTATGCCATTCTCAGACCTCAGCATCAGTTTTCAAACAACATAAAAAAAACAGAATCGTTCCTGAGGCCAAAAGGCTTCAGGTCAGAGGAAAAACAGCAATTGGGAAATGCTGTACAGCTGAACATCAGGCCTCTGACAAAACAGCCTCAAGTGAGGCAGCAATGTCCTCACACCCTCGTGACTGTGTTGTACTAGCTTCCTGTAATTAGAATAAAGAATAAATCTGTTGGGCAATAACAGTTATTAACAGGTTATTTTTTCTTTCAGTAATTAGATTAGCAATTTAGTAATTATATTACAGTAACTGATCCCAGTAAAGCCTCAAACACAAGGAAAGCGATAATTGACGCGCCTAAATTGATGCTGTTATGGCGCACTGCAGGCATCAGATTTGAAGTGCCAACACCACAGAACCAGCAGTATTTCAGAAAAATATGTATCTATCTAGGCAAAGGTATGTAAATTACAGATACCCCTTGTTGCATTAGACTTTCTACCTTAACGGGCAGGGTCGTAAAACTTCCTTCATAATCTAGCCAATTATTACCTGTCATTTAAATTTTGTGAAGCTATTAAGACATGTATTTTTTACAATCATTCATATTTATTTTTTAATTAATTAATTAACTAATTAATGAATTAATATAGGCTACATAATTAGTTTATAGGCTGAATTATGCCTTTCTAAGGGCATGGAGAGGAAAGATGACCACTGACTCTGCAGTCAATTTCATTACAAAACAGATGATTGATTTCTTTTTTCTGCAGTGACAGCAGAGGCCACTATAAAAATTGTAAATCATTACGTTATAGTATACTTGCTTGTCCTTCGTCCTCCACCGCAAAATGGTTTCATCACAATTATAGGGATTTTTTAAAGAAACTTTGGACACCCAGTTGCCGTGACATTTTGCAATGTAGGCACACCGCTGCTGCAGATCTATGAGCGTGATTCACATGATCATTCATACCATCTGCTCTTGTGTTTCACCGTAACAAAAATATAACTGTATGACTGTTTGTGTAGCAGACCTCCGTGGCAAATATGCACCACTATCGTGCTTCTCTTACGCTCCACGATTATAGTGGAAGGTGTTGCAGCTCCATGCACGGTCCACATACATTACATCCCTAACTGCATCCGAAAGATATCCAAAGATCCAAAGATGTATAAATTAAATAAACTTCAGCTGGAGTCCGATTCACTACGGCAACACGGTTGACAGCATCAGTGATCTCTTTCCATTCCGTATTCTTTCTACAGCCTTTAATACCAGTTTGCAGGCTGCCAAATACTACACACGTTAGTGCAAATGAACCTGATGTCAGGGTTTCAATCTCCACCTCTGAAATGCACCGCTTCTTATATTGGGGCGTGATATTTAAATTACGATCGTTTCCAGCCGCTGCATTTAGTGTACGACCATTCTTACACTCTGATTGGTGTGATACGAACGTTTCATGAATCACACGTGAAGCTTGTCGTAAGATGATTTCTGCGCTCATATCTGCGCTGGTTTCTATGTTAGGTTGATAAATGAGGTCCATTTTGTTTCCTTTCTGTGTTCTCTCTAGCTGTATTCTGTTTCCGTATTACACACTCACGTGTTGTGTACAGTCCACATGCTTAGCATAATGATCAACTTGTGTAAGTCTACACAGCTCGCTACATGGATGAGTAGGCTATATTATAGCCGGGCCCTTGCAGAGACAGCACCCAGGTAATGAAGAGGTGAGTGGAGACCATGGAGGGCTCTTTGTGCTGTGACATGGACGGGACTCTTTGAAGATCAAATGCTTGTGAGGGGGCATCCAGGTCCTGCCAGTCAAGCACAATTAAAACCTCTATGAGCCCGAGCTACTCTAAAGAGATAATGAGAAAGGGCTTCCTCTAATCCTTTCACTTTAGTTAATAGTACTGTCGGGTTAAGAAAGGTTCACCAAATTGTTGTTTCTTGGTGGTGCTACATATTTTGAATTTAGAGAAGTGTGAATATTTATTTTTCTCTCTGTTTTTGTTTATGTGAAAGCAGTGTGCATTGATTTACACATTTAAAGCACTTACATAAATCAAGCTATTCATTTCATTGTTTAATCAAAGAGGTTTTGCAATTGCAATTTGCAGTTTTTGCAGCACAGTTCTACCTTGCACAACCAAACCATTGTGTTGACCAAACATCTGGGAATAAATAGTGTACAGTCTCATTGCCCTCTTCTGGATGAGGAGAACACAGCACCATACATTCTTTAGCTTTACTGTAAAATATATTGTATATTAGTATATGCTATTCAGATAGTAGATATCAAATTTGGAGTTTACACCCTTATCAAGTCCCTGCTCCAAGGATAAAACATTTTTTAAGGGACACATAAAGAAGGCATCATAATATGTCTCTGTGATTCTACATCAACTATTTTCATACACTGTTCTTTAATCTCCTATTCGATTTCTCACACAGCAGTATCACTGAATAACACCCCATCTATCTTTACACAGGACAGACAGGAGGAACAGGACAATAATGTCAGGCATTTTAGGCCACACATTGGGGGCCTTACCACGCAGGCTACAGCTAAGTGGACTAGGAAATGTAAGTGTGAGAACACCCATGTAGTCTTTTATCTTTGCCACTTTCCCTCATCAGGTTTCCAACCTGCACAGATACACACTCGTACTGAACAGTGCTGGCAAAGTCATCAAGGCAATAACAGGATTCCTCACAAGCACTCCATGTGGTTGCACTGTATCCGGATTACGTTTCTCTGTAGTGATTCTGTCATCTTTCTTATCAAACAATCGTTCCACAGCGATTCCCCTGCAGTACAAAACTCCTTTTATTGGCCCACTACAGTTGCCCTATCTCTTAGTTTAAGTCACTCTTCATCACTTTATGCCAGTTTGTGTCTCTCTTCTCTTCCCCACACACACACACACACACACACACACACACACACACACACACACACACACACACACACACACACACACACACACACACACCACAGCTACAGAAAAGAAGCAGATGCAGTTTATTATTTGCTCTGAAAATTAATAATGAAACCAGTTCTCATCATTAAAACGGAGCTCTTGCAGTTATACTAAGCTTCCTGCAACATTTGTGGTGTTTTCATTCTGCAACCCAAAGGCTGCAGTCAAGTTCAGTGATCAGAAATGATGTAAAACGGTGTCAAACCTTTAGTCAGCTCTGGTAATGAGATGTAGTGTACAGACACAGGAGTCAATACTAGTTCAGCTGTCTAAGTCCAAGATAGCAGCTCAAAAGCAAAACTATTGAATCATGGCGGGCTTCCCAGTTTTGAATCATTAAGTGAGAAAATGAAATGTTCCATCTTAAATATGACCAAATCTACATATTAAAAAACAGTTTTACTGACATGTTAATTGAGCTGATTCACATAAAAAATGTCTGTTTGGTAGTACCTTTACCCGTGTGTTTCTGATTTGATACCATGCACACAGAATTGATATTAGATTTAGATTACCGTGCTATTTGTCTGGCCAATCTTGTAATATATTGTACCACTCAGGCTGGGCTTGGTATCCTGCAGACAAACAGTGCAACAACATTGCCTGGCAGCTGCTACTTTGAAATAATATCTTCTTACTACAATTATAGACTATAAAATGTTACATTTCTTTCAGCTTTGAATAGTAATCCAGATAATATTTAGATAGTTTGTTACTACTGGAAAAGTTAGAAACATTTCTTCTGGTTGCTAATAGCCACTACAGAATGCTTGGTGCTCTCAATTTAATGAGTATTCAATAGTATCTTAGAAACTGGCAGTTTATTTATCCAGTCGTCATTTAGCATGTCATAAGTATTGACTTTGTTAAAGATGCTATGAAAGATGAAATGCACAGATGCTGGAATTATTTTCGTTCTCTTATCAGGCATGTTTTCTGACCTCTCTGTTTATTGTACTTATACTTTTATTCCCTGGTGAATCTCCGCAATTGGTGAGTTTCTGACAATCAGTCTGTGCCATCAACATTATTGTAATACAGATATTATCTCCTCTATCATGCAAATTATACAAATAATTCTACTGCTACTTCTACTACTACCTTAATGATAAATATACTGACTAAGGAAACTGGCTCACTGTATTTACCTAAGAGTGTATTTGTGTTTTTTTAAGATCCATTCTTAAGATCCATTCTTAATAGGCTTAAATA